>BPTQ01000009.1:237722298-238139327 GCA_019973895.1 Chrysanthemum seticuspe
GGTTTTTTTTGGTTTTAAATTTTCGGAATCAGTTTTTTTCGGTTTCAAATGTTCGGAATCGGTTTTTTATCGGTTTTTTACCGGTTCGGTTTTTTCGGTTTTAAATGTTCGGATCCGTTTTTTATCGGTATTTTACCGGTTCGGTTTTTTTTCGGAATTTAAAACATTTAATACATTTCGAATACAATCATAACTTTTATTTAAACAATACAATCATACAACTAAAACTATAAAATACTAATACATTTCGAATACAATCATAACTTTTATTTAAACAATACAATTATAGAACGAAAAATAAATAAATACTAATACATTTCGAGCTTCGGCATGGCCATCACCCAAAAACATATTAGTATACTCAAGTATATCGAGCTTCGGCATTGCCATCACCCGTGTATACTCAAGAAATTAAATCATCCAAAAATTCTTCTACATCTAACTCTTCAACATCAAATGGTTCAAATTCACCTTCATCTAATTCGGTAGCCGGAGGTGATATCCCCATGTCATCTTCTTCTTGTGCTATCGTTTCTTCAACTTCTTCAATCGAACCTTCCAACGATGTTTGATGTTGTACCCTATCTACTCCGTCCATATAATCTTTCAAACATACACATACTTCCACGGATTCGGGGCTAAGTTTTGTCCTTTTATCCGATATAATTCGACCACTATGAGAAAAGGCCGATTCGGAAGCTACCGTCGAAGCTTGGACCGCTAATAAGTCACGAGCCATAGCGGCTAAAATTGGAAATTGGATTTCCCTTTCTTTCCACCAAGCCAAAATGTCAAAGTTTGCAAACTCATCGGGACTTAAAGTTGTTAAAACGTTTGTAGCCATATATTGTCCCAACTCGCTTGTCGGGGCCGATGATCGTTGACGCTTTGTAGCGTCTTCACGTAAAGTATTATAAAGGTTTATGTTAATGTCCCTTGTCATTCGAGACGAACCGGCCCGCATTGGGTCGAGAATTGGGTTTGGTTGTTGACCATATTTTGTTGCATAAATTTCAAACAATTTTTTAAAATAATCATTAAATTTAAAAACTTGAGATTCTATATAGTTGGGATCTTCACCGTCCAACCCAAAAGATAATTCTAAATTTTCCATTATTCTTCTTATTAAAAGTTCTACGCCTCCGACATTTAAACATGGATTAAGTGCGACGGAACAAGTATAAACCAAAGGTAAACTAGCAAAATATTTTATAAATCTCTTTTTTATAACTTTAACCATTTTTCTAAACATTTGAGTAGGTGAGTCTTTTAATTCGTCTAATTTTTCCGTCATAGCATAAACTTGATTTAAAACTAATGGGCTAGTTGGGTAATAAACACCCGATACTATAGTTGTTGCCTCTTTAAAAACTTGTAAAAAAATAGTTAAAGCATGTAGTCGTTGCCAATCTTGGTCATCTATCGAAGTAGAACGATTTTTTTCAACAAGTAATTCATTAAAAGCATCCAAAGTAGTACGTTGTCGTAATATATTTTCAAACATAATGCAAGTAGAATTCCACCTAGTAGGTGTATCAAATTTCGGTCCTAGCCATGGTTCACCACATTGTTTACGAAAACGTTTATAGTTCATTTGTCGTTCATTACTCGAGCGATATATATTTGTTAACATACCCCTAAATGTCAAACGTAATCTCTCACATATTTTTAATGCCGCTTGAACGGATAAATTTATAACATGAGCAACACAACGGGAATGAAAAAAAGCACCATATAAAATGGGTTTTATACGTAATTTTAACAATTCCATAGCTCTAGTATTATTAGATGCATTATCTAGTGAAATCGTAAAAACTTTATCATCTAAATTATATTCAATTAAAGTGTCATGTAAAATTTTTCTTAAATTAGATCCCGTATGAGGATAACCAAATAGTTTAAAAGCAATTGTCCGTTTCATTAATAACCAAGATTCGGGATTAAACCAATGAGCCGTAACGGCGAGATAAGAATTTGCCGAACCATGTGGTGCGGTCCTGATGTGCCCGGTTGGTGCAAGTTTTAAATTTATAAAAGGTGAATTACCAATATTACCAACAACACATACGAGCAAGTATACTCGTCCGTTATAGCAAGATTATGAAGGTAAGTCGGAATCGTTCGCAGGGATTTGAGTGAATCTAAACACAAGTTTGAATTAACGGAGTCTATCCAAAACATATAACAAAGCAAATAGATATAATGAAATTCAGATGATTAAAAACTACACTTGCTTAAACTAGTTTCATATCATAGATTAATGTGATTGTGTTAACTACTTAACATGTTGGTTATGATCATTAGTTTAAGAACTAATCTATTGTTCTTACAAGTTAAACCTTCGTCAAGATTTTAGTTCATAAAAACAAGCATTAAGTTTAACCAATCAATTCAAGATCAATTCAAGTTTCATAAGTCTACATACATAAACTTAAACACAAAAACATCCACTTGTTCATCAAATTGCTTAAGAAATGGTCAATACAAAAGGTAACCGATCATAGACAAAAGGCTACAATTGATTCTCAACAACTAATCTTACGACCATTTAGATGTTTCCAACCAATCTAATTTAATAATCAAAAAGCGTTTCTATTACAACCACACCTTAGTTCCTTTGTATAATCAAGAATAATGGGTAAAAACAATCATCCATAGACAAAATGATTATGACTAGTTGAATAACACGAAGTTCTTTCGACCCCAACGATTACTATCAATTAGCCAAACTTGATTAACAAATGTCACTATGAAACTTTAGCACAATTGGATCTTAGAATTACCTTGAAATTGAATTAAAACATGTTAACACAATCACTAACTAATCATATGATAATAAACATCATTTAAGCAAGTGTATAAAGAAACTAGCCACTCATAGCAAACATGAACATAAACTCATAACTTTGATCATTAGAAAACATGATTGAAAGTCTTACAATGCTTGGAATAAGATTACAAATGGTGTAGTAATGATTCCCAAAGGATCGTGGTGGACTTCTTGGTGTTTTGGCCTCCAAATGTGGAACTTCTGGAACTCCAAACTTCTCTGGATTTCTAAGGACGAATTTTAAGAGCTTAAGGCTTGGTTTGATGAGTAGAGAGATTTGTAATTGAAGTGTGTCTCATATGCTCACAATTAGCCTCTATTTATACTAATTCCAAGGCCTAGGGTGTTAAATGCTTAACTTGGCCTCCAAGGAGTAAGGAAGGGACTAGAATACACCAAGAGAAAGACCTAGAATCGTTTGGATGCAAAGGGGAAGCTTAGTGATGAAGATTTGGCAACTGCAGCTTCTCCAACCGGATCGGTCATATGACCAACCGATCCGGCTGGTCTTCAATAACAACAAGCCGACCGATCCGGTTGCGGGTTGCGACCGATCGGTTGGCTATGGTAAAAACACTTATTCTGACCAAATTCCAACCGATCCGGTTGAGGGTGTAACCGGATCCGGTTGGATCTTCTGAGTTACAAAACTTGATCTTTTTCTTCACTATGTCTTGTAGAACTTGGTTCTTCAATCACTAAGGTCTTCAAAGGTCCTTGAGATTTAGATTTACTGAAACGGGAATCTTCGATTTACTGCATATTTCTTCATTTCCCTCCATTTCCCTGTACTTGGTTATAAACACTAGACAAACATCTCTAGATACGATTAAGTACTAAAATCACGCAAATATAACCAAATAACAGATATAAAAATACACATAACGCTACTAAAAACATGCACAATCTGAGCGTTATCAAATTCCCCCACACTTAAACTTTGCTTGCCCTCAAGCAATTCTAGGAAAAACAAACATCCACTGGTATAAGATCGTGATTATGAAAGATGTGATGCAAATCAACCAAGTATAAATACGAGAGAGGATTCATCAATTATGCTTTATAAAGGTGAAATATCAAGATGTTTGACAATATCCAATGATTCTCTCGCATGATTAACATTTCAAAACACCTCACGAAAAATAACGGAATATAATTCACTCAATCACTCATTTTTTAGTGGAGTAACAAGATAAATCACACTCATTGCTCAGTCATGATTAGATTATTACCATAAGCTTGTACAAGAAACAAAACTCCACCGACGTGGCGTGAGCACCAAGTAAAAAACATCTAAAGAGGGCTTTTATTCGGGTTATAATGATAGGCTAAGGGTTAAGGGTATGGATAAGACATGGGAATGTTTATGAAATTGGTGTAAAAATAAAAATGAAATCAAGTCTAATACCCAAGTTGCTAGCTACCAAACATTCCACGAACCAAGTAAATGATTATAGCTTTGCTTTCTTCTTTTCCACTTTCCACATCTTTTCGCTTTGCCATGACAATTATTCTTCGATCATAGCACATTGGCTATTATTTCCATACTTTCAACACAATTTTTTTTTGTTGAACATAAACTCATGGCTCAATCAATCACATAATATGTGGTACTCATAATCATTTGAACAATCTTCACTTTCCAGGTGACTAGCAACCAACTGTTTAGACATTAATATGGGATAGGCTAAGGTTTAAAGTGTAAAATCTTTTTGTATTTTCTGGGTGAAGCAAAAATGAAAGGGATGGCTCGGAAGGTGTAACTAGGGGTATCTAGTGCTAAAAATGAGCACTACAAATGGGTCCATGTGGGTGGTTAACTAACCAATGAGGCTAGCTAATATATCATTAGATGTAAAATGGAAGGCCATTTGGGTTAAATCCTAAGGTGCCTCTTTATCACACGAATTCACTTATATCACACGAATGCAATCTCACTGCGGTCTGGTAATGATTTACAAGCACAAGTTCTAGAATAAATAAAATCACCGGCACACTCATAGCAAAAGATCTAAGCATAAAAGATGTATGCTAATAAGAAATAGGCTCAAATCCTCACAATTTAGTGGAAAGGGTATAATATGTGTTAGCAAATGTTTATCGATCCCAGAATGGATTGCAATAGTAATCGGAACACATCTTGAAATTTCAAATATTACCAATTTTACCAGTAGAATGATCCAGTTATTCTAATAGATAATCCTAAAAGTGTGAAAACAACTAGATCACAAGGGCAAACAAAATTTTAAATTTAAGCATGAAAACTCTAATTTTTTCCTATTCACCCCCCACACTTAAGTTAGACATTGTCCTCAATGAAAAATGAACTTCAATGTATAGAAATAGGGAAAATAGAGATGAAACCAGATATGTCAACGAGTTTATCAGCTTAAAATTTCTTCTTCATTCCTGGCGTCCACTGGAGAAATCAGCACCTGCACACAATCTTATAAACAAACAAAAAGGTTTTATTAAAAGTATGGCACTCCCCCACACTTAAGTTCAACCAAAGGTTCAAACTTTGGGGAGTGACCACAGAAAATCAAATCTGAAACACACGGGTTGCCTCCCGCGAAGCGCTTGTCTTATTACCGAGTCATCAGCCTGACTCGAGTCTTCCCGAATTTATTTAGCTGCAAGGGCAGCTTTGAACATTTTGTAAAGTTCGGGGATGTACATGAATTCTTCACCAGTAGCTTCAATAACGTCCCAAACGAACTCAACAGTTGGTTTCCATGGAACAGCTTGTGGGATTCTTCCAGGAAATGGTGCTACAAAGGTGATAGTCTCGAATTCATTCTCATGGTGTCTCCAGGACACTGTCGCAACTAAAACTTCATTCGTTTGCTCCTTGTCGTAGTATAACTTGATTCGGTGTCCATTAACAATGAAACTTCCACCTTGTTTGTCATAGAGTTCGACATACCCAGATGGATATCCATGTTTAACGACATATGGTCCAGACCATTTTGGTTGTAACTTAGGAGCTTTGAATTTGAATTTCATGTTAAAAAGCAGAACTTTATCTCCGGCTTTGAATTCTTTTCAAATTCGTAGCTTTTTATCATGATAAGCTTTTGTTCTGGCTTTATACAGTTTGGAGTTTTCATAAGCTTGGAGTCTTAATTCATCGAGTTCGTGCAATTGCAGAAATCTTTTCTCTCCAGCTATTTTGAGATCGGTGTTACAATGTCTGAGCGCCCAATAAACACGATGTTCAACTTCGAACGGCAAATGACAAGTCTTCCCATACAAGAGTCTGTAAGGAGTTGTGCCAATTGGTGTTTTATAAGCCGTACGAAATGCCCACAGAGCATCGTCAAGTTTTCTTGCCCATAATGAAGGATTGTCTTTTACTGTTTTTTCCAGTATTCTTTTGAGAGCTCTGTTGGTATTTTCGACTTGACCACTGGTTTGTGGATGATAAGCAGTCGCAAATCGATGATGAACTCCATATCTTTTCATGGTTTTCTCCATTTGTTGATTGCAGAAATGAGTTCCTCGATCGCTTATGAGTGCTTTGGGAATTCCATAACGAGCGAAAAGCTTTTTGAGAAAATTAACGACGACACGAGCATCGTTTGTTGGTAAAGCTTCAGCTTCTGCCCATTTGGACACGTAGTCTATAGCAACGAGAATGTATTCGAATTTGTGGGATTTAGGGAAAGGTCCCATGAAATCTATTCCCCAAATATCGAATATTTCACACACTTGAATGCTTGTTAATGGCATTTCATCCCTTCGAGAGAGATTGGTGGTTCTTTGACAAGCGTCACAGTTTTGAACAAGTGTGTGTGCTTCTTTGAATATTGTTGGCCAATAGAATCCAGCATCAAAAACTTTCTTAGCTGTGGTGGAAGGACCATAATGTCCCCCAGTTGGGCCATGGTGACATTCGTCAAGAATTTTACGAGTTTCGGAACCAAAAATACATCTTCGGATCATCCCATCGGGACACATTTTGAAAAGATATGGTTCTTCCCAAAAGTAGTATTTGAGTTCCGAAAAGAATTTGCTTCTTTGAGCATGAGTTAGTCCTTTTCTGAGAATTCCTCCGGCGAGGTAGTTTGCAAAGTCAGCAAACCAAGGATCGTCATTTCCGTCGATGGTCATGAGAGTTTCATCGGGAAAATAATCATCGATTTCTTCTTCTTTCAACTCCTCAAGATTAGGATTTTCGAGACGGGATAAGTGATCAGCAGCAAGATTCTCTGCTCCTTTCTTATCTTTGATTTCGATGTCAAATTCTTGGAGTAGCAAAATCCATCGAATAAGACGTGGTTTAGCGTCTTGCTTGGTGAACAGATACTTGAGTGCTGAATGATCGGTAAAAACGACTGTTTTTGAGAGCACAAGATATGATCTGAATTTGTCAAATGCAAAAACGACGGCCAGTAATTCTTTTTCGGTGACGGTATAATTTTGCTGGGCACTATTCAGTGTCTTGCTAGCAAAATATATAGGCCGAAAGTGTTTTCCTTCGCGTTGACCTAAGACAGCTCCAACAGCAAAATCGCTTGCGTCGCACATAAGTTCGAAGGGTAGTGACCAATTAGGTGAGACCATGATCGGAGCACTAGTAAGTTGAGATTTCAGTGTTTCGAAAGCTTTTATGCAATCGGCATCGAAGTCAAAGATAGACTCTTTCTCAAGAAGTTTTGTCATCGGACGAGATATTTTGGAAAAATCTTTGATGAATCGGCGGTAAAAACCAGCATGTCCTAAAAAACTCCTAACGGCTTTGATGTTGGTTGGTGGTGGAAGTTTTGAGATGACATCGACCTTTGCCTTGTCGACTTCCATTCCGGCACTAGAGATTTTGTGGCCAAGCACAATTCCTTCGGTTACCATAAAGTGGCATTTCTCCCAGTTGAGAACAAGATGTGCAGCTTCGCATCTTTCGAGCATTTTATCGAGATTATAAAGACAAGCTTCGAATGAATCTCCAAAGACTGAAAAATCATCCATGAAAACTTCCATGGAGGTTTCTAGCATGTCTTGGAATATGGCGATCATACACCTCTGAAAAGTCGCGGGTGCATTGCAAAGACCAAAAGGCATACGCCGATATGCGTAGGTTCCAAAAGGACAAGTAAAGGTGGTCTTTTCTTGATCGTTAGGATCGATGGGAATTTGAAAATATCCTGAAAATCCGTCGAGGAAACAAAAGAATTTATTCCCTACTAGTCTTTCAAGCATTTGATCCATGAATGGGAGCGGAAAGTGATCCTTTATGGTGGCTTTGTTTAACTTACGATAGTCAATACAAACGCGCCAACCAGTGACAGTTCTAGTTGGAACTAGTTCATTTCGCTCATTAGTTACAACCGTCATTCCTCCTTTCTTGGGAACACAGTGAACAGGGCTTACCCAAGGGCTATCCTCAATTGGGTAAATGATTCCAGCATCGAGAAGTTTAATGATTTCCTTTTTAACAACTTCTTTCATGTTGGGATTGAGTCGACGTTGACGTTCTACCACAGGTTTAATCCCTTCTTCAAAATTGATTTTGTGTTTGCAAAAATTAGGACTAATTCCTGGGATATCAGATGTTTTCCAAGCAAAAGCTTGTTTGTGATTTTTGAGTACAGAAACTAAACTTTCTTTCTCATTATCCTCGAGCAATGAAGATATGACTACTGGAAGAAGTGAGTTCTCCTCCAGATAAGCATATTCAAGATGATTTGGGAGAGGTTTGAGTTCGAGATCCGTGGGTGGTTCTTCGATAGAGGATTTTATTCGCATCTTGTCATTGAAAGTGATTTCCTCAAAATTTTCTTCCTCTTCCTCCATTTCTTCTTCTTCTGAGTTATCTCCTTCGAATTCTACTTTCATGAAATCATCAAATTATTTGTCAAAATCTGTTTCATTGATTTTTTCAGAAGTAGTCATGAATGGATCGGATTCGTTCAGTAATGCATCTAATTCCTCATCAGTGACTTCATCAATAACATCGACGTTAAAAAAAGTGTCATCACTGGAATGTGGGTAGCGCATTGCTTTATCGATAAGAAAAGTGATTCGATCTTCCCCAGCTCCAAGGTTGAGTTCTTTTCCTTTCACTTTGATGATTGCATCGGCGGTATTTAGGAAAGGTCTTCCTAGAATGAGTGGGACTTTACTATCTTCTTCCATTTCCAAGATTACAAAGTCCACGGGAAAAATGAATTACCGACTTGAACAAGCATATTCTCAGCGATTCCCACAGGATATTGATAGGAATGATTTGCCAATCGGATGCTCATTTTTGTTGGTTTCAGGCTGTTGTTGCACAACTTGGAATAGAGTGAATAAGGCATCAAAGTGATACTTGCGCCAAGATCGGCTAAAGCATCACATTTAACGTTATTCCCGAAAGTACATGGAATAAGAAAGCTCCCAGGATCTCCGAGCTTTGGTGGAATTTTGTTTTGAACTATAGCTGAGCATTCTTCGTTAAGAAAAGTTGCTGATATTTGCTCAAGCTTGTTTTTGTTATTAAGAAGTTCTTTCAAAAATTTCCCGTAATTGGGCATTCTGGCTATAACATCAACGAGAGGAACATTGAGTCTAACCTCTTTGATTATTTCGATAAACTTCTTATAACACTCTTCCATCTTCTCTTTCTTTAGGCGTTGAGGATAAGGAATTTTTGGTGTATACGCCTTGACGGATGGAATGTCTTTCTTTTTGGTGGTTTGAGTTGTGTTTGGTTCTTCGTTTTCATCCTCACTATCAATGGTGACAGGAGCATTAGGATTAGGTGGTGGATCGTACGAGAGACCACTTCTTGTGAAAACAGCATTGATATGTTCATTTCTTGTTTGGGGTGGACGGTACGTCTTATCATTTGATGGTTTTGGATTGGATTGAGTGTTACTTGGCAATGAACCAGATGGTCTAGAGGAATGTTGGTCAGAAAGTCTGCCAAGCTTGTTTTCAAGATCTTGGATAGATGCTTGATGATTTTTCTGTCCTTGCTCAACTTTGGCTTTGAGATTGAAAAATTGATTTTTGATAAAATCATTTGCGGATTTTTGACCAGCCACGAATTCTCTCATGGTTTTTTCGAATTCGGTTTCTTCTGTCTTTTTGTCGGAATTTTGGTGTGGTGGATCGTCAGTTCGTGGTTGAGAATCACGGTTGTCATCCCTTGGTCGGCGATCTTGCCAATTTCCAGAATTTCGACCGTAATAATTACTATGATATCCTCCTCCACGGTATCCTCCTTGAGCGTAACTCGCTTCTCCTTCCTTCGGTCCACCCATAGGTTTATCGTCGCACTCGGACGATGGGTGATTTCCTCCACAATTGTTGCATCCGTCTCGCATTTCCTTTATTTCATCTTTGATATCTTTGTACTGCGAGTCGATTTTTGAGGTTAACGCTTCCATCTTCTCCATGAGTTTTGAGGTATCGGTGTTTTCGACAAAAGCAACGGTTTTTCAAGTTTGAGAAGTACTCGATCTTCGAGCAATTGATGTGCATCATTGGGAGTTTTATAGAGAAAAATTCCTCCAGCATCAAGGATGCCTTGAGAGATTTCATCTAGTCCATGGTAAAAGATTTGGATAATGGTTCCTTTTGATAATCCATGTCCATGACAACTACGAAGCAAATCTTTCATTCGAAGCCAAGCTTCGACAAGTGGAAAGAATCGATCAAACATGGCAGGTGGAAAGAATCGGCTCACAAAAGCTTGCCTCATCTCCTCCCAAGTATTGATGATTCCCGGGGTTAATTCATTGTACCATACTTTAGCATCTCCGGCGAGTGATGATGGGAAAAGTTTGAGTTTGATGGCATTGACATCGGTGTCGCCATAACGAAACATGCCGCAAATTTCGATGAATTCGGCAATGTGCTTATGCGGATCGGCCCGCGCACAGCCATCGAATTGTCGGTCTTTGATCATAGAAAGGTGGTGTCCCTTCACGGTGAAGTTGTCACCAAGGTTAATAGCAACAATAGCACTTTCGGGGGTTGGTGCTACGGTTCGGTTGGTTCCCCACATGGGTTGATCGTCCGCCATGGGAAAAGGTAAATTGGTGAAAGGGTTGAAAACAACTTTGGCTTCAATGAGGTTATCAAATGGTGGGTTTGGTACTCTTGGTACACGATTTTCCAATGGTATGAAACGTGTTCTCCTTCTTCTTCGAATTAATCGTTCGGGATTGGTAAGAGGTGTAATTGGTTCTATTCCCGCTGCTCGAGTGTTCATACAATGTCCTAGAGATTCCAGGCAATATCTAAACACACGGACAAACAACGAAAATGGTTTCTATGGGTCAGAGAAGGTAACCGGATCGGTTGCGGGATGCGACCGATCGGTTAGACCAGTTGATTGAGGGTTAAAATTGAAACCGATTCGGTTGAGGGGCAACCGGATCCGGTTAAGGTTTCTAAGATTTTTTTTTTTTTTGGGTTCAATCGACTTTGGGAAATTCAAAAACTTGTTGAAACACAATCAAATCCCCGGCAGTGGCGCCAAAAACTTGATGTGCCCGGTTGGTGCAAGTTTTAAATTTATAAAAGGTGAATTACCAATATTAACAATAACACATACGAGCAAGTATACTCGTCCGTTATAGCAAGATTATGAAGGTAAGTCGGAATCGTTCACAGGGATTTGAGTGAATCTAAACACAAGTTTGAATTAACGGAGTCTATCCAAAACATATAACAAAGCAAATAGATATAATGAAATTCAGATGATTAAAAACTACACTTGTTTAAACTAGTTTCATATCATAGATTAATGTGATTGTGTTAACTACTTAACATGTTGGTTATGATCATTAGTTTAAAAACTAATCTATTGTTCTTACAAGTTAAACCTTCGTCAAGATTTTAGTTCATAAAAACAAGCATTAAGTTTAACCAATCAATTCAAGATCAATTCAAGTTTCATGAGTCTACATACATAAACTTAAACACAAAAACATCCACTTGTTCATCAAATTGCTTAAGAAATGGTCAATACAAAAGGTAACCGATCATAGACAAAAGGCTACAATTGATTCTCAACAACTAATCTTACGACCATTTAGATGTTTCCAACCAATCCAATTTAATAATCAAAAAGCGTTTCTATTACAACCACACCTTAGTTCCTTTGTATAATCAAGAATAATGGGTAAAAACAATCATCCATAGACAAAATGATTATGACTAGTTGAATAACACGAAGTTCTTTCGACCCCAACGATTACTATCAATTAGCCAAACTTGATTAACAAATGTCACTATGAAACTTTAGCACAATTGGATCTTAGAATTAACTTGAAATGGAATTAAAACATGTTAACACAATCACTAACTAATCATATGATAATCAACATCATTTAAGCAAGTGTATAAAGAAACTAGCCACTCATAGCAAACATGAACATAAACTCATAACTTTGATCATTAGAAAACATGATTGAAAGTCTTACAATGCTTGGAATAAGATTACAAATGGTGTAGTAATGATTCCCAAAGGATCGTGGTGGACTTCTTGGTGTTTTGGCCTCCAAATGTGGAACTTCTGGAACTCCAAACTTCTCTGGATTTCTAAGGACGAATTTTAAGAGCTTAAGTCTTGGTTTGATGAGTAGAGAGATTTGTAATTGAAGTGTGTCTCATATGCTCACAATTAGCCTCTATTTATACTAATTCCAAGGCCTAGGGTGTTAAATGCTTAACTTGGCCTCCAAGGAGTAAGGAAGGGACTAGAATACACCAAGAGAAAGACCTAGAATCGTTTGGATGCAAAGGGGAAGCTTAGTGATGAAGATTTGGCAACTGCAGCTTCTCCAACCGGATCGGTCATATGACCAACCGATCCGGCTGGTCTTCAATAACAACAAGCCGACCGATCCGGTTGCGGGTTGCGACCGATCGGTTGGCTATGGTAAAAACACTTATTCTGACCAAATTCCAACCGATCCGGTTGAGGGTGTAACCGGATCCGGTTGGATCTTCTGAGTTACAAAACTTGATCTTTTTCTTCACTATGTCTTGTAGAACTTGGTTCTTCAATCACTAAGGTCTTCAAAGGTCCTTGAGATTTAGATTTACTGAAACGGGAATCTTCGATTTACTGCATATTTCTTCATTTTCCTCCATTTCCCTGTACTTGGTTATAAACACTAGACAAACATCTCTAGATACGATTAAGTACTAAAATCACGCAAATATAACCAAATAATAGATATAAAAATACACATAACGCTACTAAAAACATGCACAATCTGAGCGTTATCAGGTCCAAACATCCGTAGTTATAGAAACACCATATTTATAATCACGAAAACCATCAATAATATCTTTTTTAGCCGTTTCCCATAATTTAAAAGCATCACTTCTAAGTTTAGTATGACTTACTTGTTTATACCGCGAGTGTAGCCTCTTTTTGATGATGGCCGTAAGCTTGGCGTTGTCGAAGAGGTTGAATGGATAAGTATGTTGAATGACCCACCCCGCAAAATCTCTTTGAAGCGCATCATTATCATATACACAAATTTGACCATCCTCACCAATAGTACCGTCGGCATTTTGAGGTACCGCGGTACATTTGGTTATATGACCCCTTAGTGTAGTGTTAGCCCCGAAAGCATAAAAGTTCAAACATTTTTTGCAACGAGCCTTTTCCGTCCCATCATTCATAATACACAAATCCATATGAGACCAAACATCGCCTTTTTGTGAAGTTGATTTAACAACCGCAACATCATCTTGTGTGTAATGTTTTCGTGTCCGGGAAGGCCCAACGGAGGGATTAGTGGAAGCTTGTTGTGATTGTGAGTTTTCCATTATAAAGAAATTAGAGAGATTAAAGAGAGATTTGAGAGTTTTTTATGTGTTTTAAACCTCAACCCAATACACATATTTATACTACATGTTTATGCTTCAAAAAACTCAATAATTCAAAAAAAAAAAACAAAAAAAACGGTAAGAAAACGGTAACAAATCGTCCACTGTGGAACAGTACCATTTTCACATGGCAGTCGGTTTTGAAAACCGGTTTTGAATTCCAACGGTAAGATTTTGACCGGTTTTCACCGGTATTGAATTCCAACGAGCATTTTTGACTTGCGCTGACCGGTTTTTAGCGGTTTTCGACTCAAAAAAAAAAAAAAAAAAAAAAAAAAAAAAAAAAAAAAAAAAAAAAAATCGGTTTTAACCGGTTTTTTGAAAAAACCGGTTTTACCCAGTTTCAGAACCGGTAAAAAACCGGTCGGATGGAAAAACCGAAAACCGGTACAGCCGGTTCGGTTTTAGAAAACCGGTTTCGGTTTAGTAAAAACCGGTTCCGGTTTTATGGTTCGGTTTTTTCAAAAACCGGTTTACATTTGCACCTCTAATCGGTTCGGTTCGATTATTGGGTTATTCGGTTTGATTAGTTTTGCTAAAAAAATTCTGGCTTAAACTAAAAATCGAACCTAACTAAATTCAAATTTGATTCAACCGAACTGAAAACCGAAAACCGAACTTCTATAACCAAGACCGAACCGAATAACCCGAACTACATAATTTTAATTTTATATTTATGCTAAAAAAAGAGTTTTAGTGATTTTGTTTTTCATATAAATACATAGAAAATATATATATTTATATGAATTCGGTTTTTGGTTCTCATTGTCAAAACCATATCCAAACCGATAACTGAATATAGTTCAGTTTGATTTTAGACAGTTACTGTGAATATTAGTCGATCCGTGAACGCCCCTAAATGAAAGAAGTGTTTGTTTATTTTTGGACACTAGAAGGGTACCCGCGCAATGCGGCGGCGGGTACCCGGTAACTATTTTTATGGCGAGCAAATGTTTTTTCATTTTAAACATTCCTTTCATAGCATGTCCCAAATACTTTATAACGAAGTAGATATATGTTTTTCAAAAGTAGAACGTCCAAATTATTAATAGTGTAAATAATTATCACTTTTATTTTTCAAATTTTAGCATTAAATTGGTGGTCATAAATTTAGTGAGTTTTTTTTTTTTCTTTTATAAACAAGGGGGTTACTATATAGTTTTAATGAGACTTCAATTTTTAAAATTTACATTAATTTTCTAATTTTCCTTTTATAGTAATGTTTTTTGTCTTAAAATTTTAAGACTTCCTTTTATAGGAAGTCCCAAATGCTTTATAATGTAGTATAGATAATCACATAAGAAGCAAAAATGGTTTTTCTCCTCTTTAATTTATAGATTTTTATTTATCTGATTATCACTTTTTATATAAGACTTTAGATCCATCTCTTTTCTGGCATAGTCGCAAACATGATTTTGCAAATCAAATATAAAACATTTGAAAAAACAAATGCAACATTACTTTTTATATAATGTTTTTTTTTTTTTTAATTTGTGAAAGTAACTTCACGATAAACTTGATCAAATATCTATATTTATATGTATTAACGAGTGTGGAAACCCGCGCGATGCAGCGGGATTGGCTTAAAAGGACTTACTTTGTAGCGACACGTAAACCTTAGGGACTAATTTTGCCAGGTTGCTATAGTTAGCAATTAATGCTACAGGACTTACCTTGCAACGTCGCTTAAACCTTAGGGACTATTTTTGCCAGATTGCTATAGATTGCAATTAATGATGCAGGATTTATTTTGCAACGCCACTTGAACCTCAGGGACTATTTTTGCCAACTTGCGAAAGTTAGCAATTAATGTTTCGCAAATCAGTTTTTGACAAATGGCATGTGAAGGAATCATATCCTGCCTTTTAGTTAATATATATAATAATTAATTTGGAACTACCTGAAAGGAAAATTTAAGTACAAGCGTTTTTTTACATAACCAAATGTACTTCAATTTTCTTTCTTTGCAAATCAAACAATATGTATTTCTTTTCATTCTGACAACCAAACAATACTAGAGTATATGTCATAACTTCAGTTAGTCTGATATATATATAACCACCGGCCACTACGGCCACCCACCACCACTTATCACCACCACCACCAATCACCACACATCACCTACTGTCACCCACCACCACCACCATCTACCACCACCACCAATCACCATCGCCACCCACCACCACTACCACCGCCACCCACCACCACTCATCACCTACTACCACCCCTACCAATAATCACGACCTCCCACTCACCACCGCCACCCACCGCCACCATCACCACCCACCACCACCACCACCACACACCATTGCCACCCACTGCCACCATCGCCACCCACCACCACCAATAATCACTGCCACCACCTACCACCACCACCAAAGTTCATCTTCGAAGTGTCTCATTTACAAAGTTTAAATGGTGAAGAGTTCATCTTTCGGGCACCGTGCATAGTGGGGTTTTTATTATTTGTTTTTTAGTTGGAGAGTGTGTGAGATATATTTAGTGGGGTATTTTAATAAATAAAAAATGTGTTAAAATATGAAGTGGTGTAACTGGTTGGGACTGAAAAGTGAGATAGTGGTGAAGGAGAGAAAACCTGATGTAACGTTGATGTGTAAGTTAAAGTAATATAAAGGTTAGGAATAGTCTAAAAAATTAAAAGTTGATTAATAAATAAAAGGTGTTTATACATATTTTTAGACAATTATCCAAATATTAAAAAGTTGATGGCATCGCTAACGACAACCTTGAGGCTTGTGGAACTACAATTTGTATTCACTCAATCTTTTGAGTTGTTATAACGGGGCAAATTTAAATAGGACGCTAGTGCCATTTGTCTTTATAACGGGCAAATTTAAATAGGAAATGCCAAAACAAGGAAAATAAATACAATACAACTTGTATTTGTGTTACTCCGTATTTTTTAGACCACAATGATGCAATACAACTTGTATTTTCGGCACCACAATAATACTTATGGAGGACAATTTTGTCCAAAACACATTTACTATACATACATATGCTTTCTAAACAAAAACTGTTTTTTCTCCAGTTTCATAACAAGATTGATTTGTTCCCTCTTACCGTTCTCTAATTAAAACTTCAAAGATCTTTCAAAGCATGACAGGTTTCAATCTTTATCTCTATATCTATGGCTTTTAGCCAATCTTAGTTTTGTATACTTGATATATACGTAGTATTTGCATGGAATTATATTCACAATTAATACGGTTATTATGTATAGTTAACCATTGGCAGAATCAGTGGAGGTTATGGTTCTTTTATTCATTTTTCTAGATCTATAATTTACATGATTTCTAGGATTTCATCATCTTTTTGTTACTCAAAACTGATTTATGGTAAAAATTTGAACAGTATGGGGAAGTGGTTTTTTTTTTTTTTTTTTTCAAGTAAGGCAACATATTATAGAGAACCCCGAAACAACCAAGATACAATACAAGACGCCCTACCTCGATCAAACAAGTGGGTTGAGGTTTAATTGTTTCACTAATCATGAATCATGCTCATTTGATGTTATTGGTTTTGAGTCTTTTTATAAGCTATAGTTTAACTTTGATGAATCAAAATATGTTTACAACCAATGCTTGTTCATTAATTAGCAAGTAAAAAGTACGAGTATTATCTATTTTTACTTGTTGAATCTATGAAATGGTAACTAAATGTCACCACGATTAATAGTTACTTTCATAGTCCCATGAACATGTATACCATTTTATGTTATACATCTACTATGTCGATTCAAGGAAACCTTTGTTGACAAATTTGTATTTAAAGAGAGATTGTTTCTTGAAGCAGATAACGAAGATCCAAAGGAGGCTAAAGATGTACCTCAGTCAAGCCTTCCACCAATCAAGAATCTTAGACGGCGAAAACGGTGGTGTTTGGTGTTCCTTAACATATGTTTCCTCCTAGTTGGTCAAGGAGCCGCCGTTCTTCTTTTAAGATTTTATTATGAAAAAGGTGGACGTAGTAAATGGACCGCCACTCTTGCTCAAAACGCTGGGTTCCCTATACTTTTCATACCCTTTATTCTTTTTCCTTCAATTAAAGAACCATCAACCAAATGTCCAAGGATCACTGTCAAGTTAGTCTATGTTGCTCTTGGTGCCGTTATCGCGGGTGATAATCTGTTGTACTCTGTAGGACTAGCATACTTATCCACCTCTACTTACTCAATCCTTTGTGCAACTCAATTAGCTTTCAGCGCAATTTTCTCATTTTTCTTAAATTCCCAAAAATGTACAATTTTGATCTTGAATTCCATTATTGTTCTTTCATTGTCCGCCTATCTTGTTGGTGTTATTGACCATTCGGTTAACCCTTTCAATGTCACTAAAAGTAGATACACTTTTGGTTTCGTGGCCACAATTAGTGCATCGGCTCTATATGCTCTTTTACTTTCTTTAACACAACTGTCCTTCCAAAAAATCATCAAGAAAGAAACCTTTGCAGTGGTGCTTGAATTGCAAATTCATACGTCAATTGTTGCAGCACTGATTTCACTCGTGGGTCTGTTTGCTAGTGGTGAATGGCGGCTTTTGAGAGTTGAAGTGTTTAACTTTAATGAGGGGAGTTTGTCTTATGCCATGACTTTGATATGGACGGCTGTTGCTTGGCAGATATGTTCAGTTGGTGTCGTGGGTTTGGTCTTTGTGGTTTCGCCTTTGTTTTCAAATGTGATTAGTACTCTGGCATTGTGTCTATCACCTTTGGCTGCTGCCATTGCTTTTCAACATACAATGAATGGTGCCAAGATCATTGCGGTTCTTATGGGTATTTGGGGGTTCTCTACTTATGTTTATCAGAATTGTCTTGATGATCTTGAAGCAAAGAACAAACCTGAGAATACTGATAAATGCCCTGAATGCTCTTGTTGACTTAAGTTTTACTTTGTGTGTAGATGTTTAGTGATTTTTTTAGATGAACTCGATATTTAGATTTGTTGTCAATAGTTTTATGATCATAGATACACATTGTGTATAGGGTTTACGATGCAATTTTCTAAATAAATAAGTTCTAAGAATTTGGTTGATTGCTTGTACTAGATTTTTGATAAATAATCAAATATTTTATTTACTCTTCTATACACAAAAATTGACTGTCACAGAAAAGAAACAATTTGGTTCTTTGTTGATTGATGCATTTTTGGCTTTATTTACTGAAGAATAGTGAGTATAGAGTTAAATTTGTACCTTTAGGTGGTTTAATCGTTGTGAAAAGCTAGAAAAACAGAAGAAACAATTTGATACTCTGAGAAACAATTGAAAAAAAACAAAGGGCCTTTGGCCTAGCGGCATGTTTGGCCATCAACCTAGAGATTGTGGGTTATAGGCTTATAGCTAGTCTCATCCGAGACATATATGAGGTGTATATAGTTGTGTGTCACTGTGTCTTTACATTTAAAAAAAAAAAAAAAAAAAAGAAAGTCGAAATCTTTTAAAAAGTAAACCCGTGTAGGGTCATAATAAAATAAAGATGATCCATAAGTTTGTTTAAGCAGATTCATACCAGCCAGGGACGGAGTCACGATCAAATATGATCGGGTGCACAAAATCTTTTGAACCGTAATACTACTGGAAACACATTTCGAAGGAACAGGTGCATTTAAGAAAAATCGGTGGTTTTGTCAAAAATTAACACTACATCGAAAAAATCCATGGAGTTCCCGGGCACCCGTGGGAACCCCCTGGCTCTGTCCCTACCAACGTCAAATCTGTTAAAAAATTATGTCGATTTGGACGACTGTGTGCATCAGTTTTAAATGATGTGTGCATTGATAACCTTCTCATGGAACCTAATTGTTGCAATTTTCATGAGCAACTGAGCATGATAAATGATAATGCACTACCAAACTGTCCAAACATATTTGAATACACACGGACCACACTTTAAACAGAACATAGGTATTAGTATTTACTATACAAAAATCAACTCTTATATAACAAGAAGTAGATGGTAATCATGTATGGGTGTACCTACAGGCTTTGGTGTTGCTACTAATGATACTTAAAGCTACACATGATCGAAAATCAGTGTATGCGAAGTATCAACTTTCAGCTTTATATAATTATTCTATTAACACAAGAAACTATACTATTTACTTCAATGCAATCAAGATACAGATTGCAATGATCATTGCGGGCATCCAAATAACAAAGTGAAATGAGACTGACATCACAACAAAGTTTAACTAGAAACCATATTTCCAGGGCCGGCAAATGAATTTGGAGGCCCTGGGCGAAAATTAAAAAGAGGCCCATCAAAACTATAAAAAACTTAAAGGTATGCATAAAAGGTGTTCATTTATAACAATTTCTTATAATGAGGCTATTTAATAACGTTTTTATTTATTGTGGCAAGATGAGTTGTATTTAACTAATGAAATTTACAAAGAATAGTCATTCGGATATATAGCATAAGTACACAAAGTGAGGCCCTTTAAATTGTGGGGCCTGTGCAATGGCGCCACTTGCACACCCTCTTCGCCGCCACCGCATATTTCCTCCGGTTCAGGGAGATCAAAATCGTGATAAAAAGAATGTGGAAAAACCGCATCAAATGTCGCCACATGTGACCACTTATAATGATAGTCAACACCTTATGCGGGTAGATGATCCTCCATATTTAGTATTTTGCCCACGTATGACCATAACGTATGATACTCTAAAATTTTGGTCTTTGTTACAATGATAAACCATATATGAAGCAGAGAGAAATTTTAGGTGTTTGCTAAAAATGTTAAAAATGCAGGGTTTAACAATTCATAACAACTATATAAGCATGCAGCGAAAGTAATATAATAATATTTGTAAATAATTAACCGAATTAAAAGTATATGCATACCTTTTGTGAATTCAAGCAATACAACTAAACAAAAACTAAGGAAACCCTAAACCCTAATAAATTAGGGTTTATACAATTCGACATGAACCTAGTCGAACCACCAATAATACCCAAACACAAGTGTGTTTGACCTTCGTTTTTGTACACACGCATTAGTAGCGAATCAATGAGAAAATCTAGGTTCTTGAATCACAAATAACCAAAACACTTATGTTGAGCTTTGAAAATCGACCCTAAGGGAATATGGGGTGTACGATCGGTTCAAGCACAAGAGGGGGAGGAGAAGAGAAGTTAGGGTTATTAGGGATTCAAGGATTAAGAATAATGAATACAAGAGGCCTTGTATATACACTCTTCCAATCCTTGGTGTCCAAGTTAGGATTAAAAGCCTTATCGATAACCATTAAGTTGCTTCACTCAATAGTCTATTCTACTTTCTCCGCTGCGTGTTAAAAGACTAAAGACAGTTTACACATTTATCAAAAGACTTCTTCAGATTCAGGGCATTCAAGAAGATTCATCAGAAGGGTTGTCAGTTTGGGGGAGAGCAATTAAGATAATGATGCACTAATTAGGGGAGAGTAAAAAGCCATATTTAATCCCTAATTATATTTGCTTACGTTGTTCTTTTACAAGTACAAAAATGGCAATTGAGAAGATTCATGAAGCTTTGAATATTAACGAAGTCAAAAGACTATGAAGACATTCTCAAAGCTGCAGCACTTATGATGTGTATTAATATTTTACTTGTAAGGAACGTTGTAAGCAATTCCGTATGACATCACTTGGGAAGAGATTGTTAGCCTCAAAAGTGAAGCCACTTACGTGAATTGCATTAGTATTTAAATAAGACAAGGGTAATATAGTCATTTCAGGGTCATATTGGTTAAGTCTCACCAAAATATGAAAGTACGTTTGAAGTCATTTAATAAAAAAGTAAGTGTTTCAAGTTGACACAAATTTAAAAGTACGTGGCTATTTTGTAGCTTTTACCCAAAAAGTTAGTAGCTTATTTTCAGTATAAATCACATGAGATAAATAGTGAATTACATGTGATAAAAAAATGAATCACATGAGATTCTTAAAATGAACACATGTGATTCATGTAAAAACAGTTTGTTAAGTGAATAAAGTTACCTTTGTTGGAATCTTTTGGGTAATATGCCATATGCAAAAGTCTGTGTTTCGATTTAGTGAAAACGACTTCAATAGCTCTCTTCATTGTTCCATCTTGATTTATTACCACCATGGTTGGTTCTTTCTTGAAAGTAGTCATAAATGCGTTTAGTAGCCGCGTGTATGATTCAATATCTTCTCTTAAAAGCATTCCCAAATCAAGGGTGACACACTTTCTGTAATTATCAATGCTAGTGAATGGTATAAAAACCATGTTGTACCTAAGATTTTTTTTTGTTTAGTATAAGTTTATTAACAGATATACATAAATATTATGTGATGCATAAGTAAATCACATGGGATACACCTAAATCACATTTGGTTTTGTGTTAAAAGGGAAAACATATAAAAAAAATACTTACTTGTTGTTTGATGACGTACCCTCCGCTCTGCTAACGAGCATTACCGTTACTCTGGTACTTAGCTTATCATTTGTACAGAGGGTATGATGTACCCTCCTAAAGGAAGAAGCCTATGCCTTCGACCTGCACCTAAAGCACTCATAGTGTCTAACCTCTGTCGAGGTTCGGAGCCTGGCCTCCATCAAGGCCTCCGCCACTGTACGGAGCCCCCTCCGTCACTGTACGGAGCCCCCTCTGTCAAGGCCTCCGTCACTGTTCGGAGCCCCCTCCGAACAGTTCGACGGAACCCTCTTCGAGATGTGTCGAAGCCCTTCTGTACGAAGGCCCAAGTTAGGTCTCGTGACTTGGTCAAACCCACGATCTCCCTCTCTTTCCTGGCTTTCCCGCCAAGTTTGAGAACGTGGGTCACTAAGCCCTAGCGGTTACCCACAAACATGGGACGCCCCCATGTTCTCCGACATTCACGCAGAAGTGCCCCTAACCCTATTTCTTCCACTATAAATAGGTTGGACGGGCAATGGATTATGGTATGCTCATTTCACACTCATTTCTTTACTTACACACACTTATACAACCATAACTCATACTTACTCTCACGCCGGAGGTGGTTCGCAGGGTCCTACCCCTGCGTAATCACTTAACGTAGTGTCTTCGTATTTCTTATTTTCAGGTTACCTTACACTCGGCATTACCACCATCACCCCTAACTCCGTCAATCACCATTGACGGCCTGGTATGTGCATCTTTTTGTACAATCAGTGGCGCCATCCGTGGGACCCACAACAATAAGTCCCGTTTTCCGAGTCAAATAACCATTTTTCATAAATAACGGTCGAATTCAACCGTAATTCCCTACATCCTTGTTACCACATGGTAGCACCACTAAAATCTCCACTTTTATCTCAAATCAAGTGATTTTCCACCAACCACAAACTTTACGTTTACCATCTCAACAACCTTCGTAGGGCCCTCCATTGCAGACTCCGTAGCAGCCTCTGTTTAGGTTCGTTTTATGAAGAAGGTTCAAACTCAACAACCTTCGTAGGGCCCTCCATTGCAGACTCCGTAGCAGCCTCTGTTTTGGGTTCGTTTTATGAAGAAGGTTCAAACTCAACAACCTTCGTAGGGCCCTCCATTGCAGACTCCGTAGCAGCCTCTGTTTGGGTTCGTTTTATGAAGAAGGTTCAAACTCAACAACCTTCGTAGGGGCCTCCGTTGCAGACTCCGTAGCAGCCTCTGTTTTGGTTCGTTTTATGAAGAAGGTTGAAACTCAACAACCTTCGTAGGAGCCTCCGTTGCAGACTCCGTAGCAGCCTCTGTTTGGGTTCGTTTTATGAAGAAGGTTCAAACTCAACAACCTTCGTAGGAGCCTCTGTTCGGGTTCATTTTAAGAAGAAGGTTTAAAGTCAATAGCCTTCATAAGAGCCTTCGTTGCAGTTTCCGTAGCAACCTCTATTATGGTCTGTTTTGGAGAGAAGGTTCAATAACCTTCGTAGGAGCCTCTGTTCGGGTTCATTTTGAGAAGAAGTCTCTACAGCAGTCTCCGTCATGGGTTTTCCTGAGAAGAAGACTGGAAATCACCAGCCCTCTGTTCCAGTCTCTATGGCAACCTCCGTTGTAACCTTCGTACGGATTCGTTTAAGGAATTGGGGCACATTATGGTACCTTCAAGTAGGGCCAGAACCTTCCTTCGCAAAATGTTTACCACAAGGTAAACATAGACCGTTCATTAACAACAGAGGATACCCTTTGTCAATCTGGTATGTTTTCTACGAAACTAATACGCTATATTGCCTTTGTTTCACTACAAATCAGATTATCTAGATATGAAACTTTTGATGTTTATTAAGAGCACTATAAACCATCTTTTGTTGAGCATCTGCTTATGACACAATGATCATTAGAGATAGTACAACATTGACAGAGGATACCCTATGTTCCTAGAACCTCTGATAGAGCTTTCATGTTGTTTTTAGCATAAAACATAATCCACACATGTAAAATACGTGATGTACGTAAATAAGCCTTGAGTAATTTTATGCTAAGCTTTATTATGTCACTGTCCACTGCTGACAAAGCCTCTTTTGACAAGGCATTTCACACAAGCTCTATTGAGATGACAGAGACTCCCATTTGCGTATTATATATTAGCAAAATTTATCATGGAACTTATATACTATTATCATATATTTTGAGATGACGGAGCCTCACACATGTTGACATAAGTCTTTGTCGATATAACTACGGAGCATCACATATGCTGACATAAGCCTTTGCCGACACAACTACAGAGCATAGCCTCTGATTCATAGGTTTCTCCTTCGACACGATTACAGAGCTTCGGCTCTGTTCACATAATATATAGGTATCTTTGTCGAGACGATTACAAAGCATAGCCTCTGTTCACATGATTTATGTGTGTCTATGTAGACACAATTATAGAGCCTCGACTCTGCAAGTATAATTACATAACCTCATAGATGTAAAACTTACTTTATTTTGTTTAAAATCAATGTAATGAAAGCTTCTCATGGGAAAGCAAGCATTATTGGTAGTTTTCTTAGTGTTCATTTCAAAATGATGTAATCCTCTCTACCAATTCAATGATATAATATATTTCCCACAAATCTCTTGCTTCGTTTCTTAAACACAAAGATTTTTTCAGCCAAGTAGTTTATAAGTTTCAATGTCGAAGGGATGAAACAAGACAACTATAAGTCTTGAATACATATACAACATCCATTACACTTCACATTAACTTTCCTAAGTGGTCTTAAGGTATTCCAAGCCTTATGTTACCCAAAGGATAAAGATGGAGTGGGTCGCGACCCTCTGTCAATGATCAAAATTGGTCATTATATTCTTGGTGGTGAAATTTACACACAATGATGTTATTACACCTTAGGTTGTAAACTTTAAGCGTCGGAAAAATGGCGTACGAGACGTGCACAAGAGACATATATTTCCCTACTTGATTCCATTTTAACTAGGGCCTTAACCCTAGTACCTGCATCATACGGCCGAAGCCCATTCAATATTTTTTTTTTGGCCAAAGCCACATACCACGCATAATAGTAAATTGTCCAAGGACTACTACTTTGCTTAAATGAAGTCCATAAGCTTCGTATACATACAAAATATATATTACTTAAAGATTAATCCTTGTTCGATTTATCACAAGGAAGTATTTCTTTTAAGTCAAAAAGCATTACATTCAAAGTGTACGCATCACTTTCGACCGAGGGGCTTGATGATATACCCTCCATTCAATTTGAAGGTCTCCCCTTCATACTCACTTCGGAGCAACATTCCGAAATACTTGGCAAACCTCCAAAAAATCTTCTTTGGTGTAAAACCATTCATCTTTGATATGGTTACCAGTTGGGAAGTCGCCAATCGAAGGCCTAAGCCCTTCGGGGTATGCTCTTCGAAGATATTAATGCAGAGGTTTCATAAGACCAATTCAAACCCACGTTCACAACCTTATCAAGGCTTTCCCGGCAAGATAGGGATCGTGGGACACCCCATGATCCTCGCATCAAGTAGGTGAGCATGCCAGAACCTAAGATTCGCGATAAAATGCCATTATGTCATGCATTATAAAACAAAGCCAAGTTTATACACAAACCTTGGTACCTTTCGTCAACGCAGCGTATATACAAATAGGTTCCGATAAAACTCCCTTATAACTAAAAGCAAAAGTTATATGACAAAACCTAATACACACGCTCCTTGTATAACAAAGGGTTTCTGAACTACTTAAGTCTAATCCCATGCCTCCTACGAAGTCATAACATTAGACTGAGGAGCTTAATGAGGTATCCACCACGGTAGAGTCAAATGTGGACTATTAAAAACAAGTATAGCTACTTTTATATTTGATTTGACAAAACAAAAGTAGTAGAAATTATTACCAAGTCTTTTTAACAAAGCAATGATAAGTCTAAAGCCATGCACTCTTCGCATGCATAACATTAGACTGGGGGGCTTGATGACGTACCCTCCGCTCTGCTAACGAGCATTACCGTTACTCTGGTACTTAGCTTACCATTTGTACAGAGGGTATGATGTACCCTCCTAAAGGAAGAAGCCTATGCCTTCGACCTGCACCCAAAGCACTCATAGTTTCTAACCTCTGTCGAGGTTCGGAGCCTGGCCTCCATCAAGGCCTCCGTCACTGTACGGAGCCCCCTCCGTCACTGTACGGAGCCCCCTCTGTCAAGGCCTCCGTCACTTACGGATCCCCCTCTGTCAAGGCCTCCGTCACTGTTCGGAGCCCCCTCCGAACAGTTCGACGGAACCCCCTTCGAGATGTGTCGAAGCCCTTCTGTACGAAGGCCCAAGTTAGGTCTCCTGACTTGGTCAAACCCACGATCTCCCTCTCTTTCCTGGCTTCCCCGCCAAGTTTGAGAACGTGGGTCACTAAGCCCTAGCGGTTACCCACAAACATGGGACGCCCCCATGTTCTCCGACATTCACGCAGAAGTGCCCCTAACCCTATTTCTTCCACTATAAATAGGTTGGACGGGCAATGGATTATGGTATGCTCATTTCACACTCATTTCTTTACTTACACACACTTATACAACCATAACTCATACTTACTCTCACGCCGGAGGTGGTTCGCAGGGTCCTACCCCTGCGTAATCACTTAACGTAGTGTCTTCGTATTTCTTATTTTCAGGTTACCTTGCACTCGACATTACCACCATCACCCCTAACTCCGTCAATCACCATTGACGGCCTGGTATGTGCATCTTTTTGTACAATCATTGTTACTCCTAAAGGTTGCATCAAAAGATACTATGTCTTAAAACTCTTTGTAGTTGCATTTGGCAACTTCATCAGCCCAAAACATTGCCACTAACTCACTATCTTCTACCTTATATTGAAATGTAAAGTTTGGTACATACATCTTTCTATTTTCCATTTTGTTTATAAGCATTTGTACATCACTTTCCCCTATGAAGACATTTATATCCCTCGGATGATTCTTAAAATCATCAGACGTCCCATGAACATATTCATACCCGCCTTTCATACTACTGTACAAGTTGCGAGCTCATGTTGCACCAATTTTTTAAATCGTTAACAACAAACATTTTTTCTTGTTGAGTCATCCGTATTTGTTTCTTTGTAAAATGTTTGTACTCTTTTGGTATGAGCATATGACTGTGTTTAGCAATGAACTTAATTAATTTAGATTTTCCAGAAATGATATCCAATTCTAACGTTATACGAGCTTTGCAACCTGTTATATGCAGAGTTTAATTTCTTTTTTGTTTGTCACTCTTTTGAGGATCTAGAGTGTCGACATTAATACCTCGAGGAACTCCTTCTTTGTAACACATGATGTATTTTTGTTGTACCATTCCAGATTTTGTTAATGTTTGTCCTCTTTTTTTAATTTGAAAACCTCCTGCTTCAGCATAAGTACTATACATCTCTATAGCTTCCTCTATAGTATCATAGTATGTTCCCTAAAGTGGTATACGAATTCCTTCTATGAGGATCCTAATATCGATCCATGCAGTGTCTCTGTATGTTCAAATAAAGTTGGTCTTGGTGATCTCATGGAATCTGTATTTCAAAAACAGTATCACATATGATTTAAGATAACCAAACAACTGAATCACATGTGATTTACATTTACTCATAACAACACACTACAACACTAGAATCACATGTGATTATTCTTTTTCTAGGAAAAAATCATTCAAAATTTTTTTTTTAAAAAGTCAATGTAATATGAAGACAAATCACAAATAAAATCACATGTAAATCACCTTGGTTCAGTTTTATAACAGCAAAAATCACATGTGATTTACTCCATTGAAGAATAAAAATACATCAAAGTGTATATCACAGTGTAAAAACATAACAAAATATAAAATCACTAGTGATTTTACCTGCTATTTTTGCTATATCTTCTACAAATTCTTCATCATCTTGTGTATATCACAAGTGATTAAATTTTTCATAAAAAACAAAACAAAATATAGAATCACAAGTGATTTTACATGTTGTTTCTGCTACATCTTCTACAATTTCTTGTTCAAGCATATCTTCTAATTCAGTAACCTGCTTTTGTAGATCTATCTGTTTTTGCACATCTGTAACCTTTTTATCTATCAATTTTTGTTCGATTATTTGATTTTTAGCCATTTTTAAAGAGCCACAGTTCTACTACAGTTTAATCGGAAGTTTTTTCGGTGTTTTTTTGTGTTTTCTATGGCTTTTTTTAATTTATGTGTATTTTTACGGTTAAACGTAAGTTTTACCATGATTTTACTGTAAAACAGAAGTTTTACGGTTAATCAAAAGTTTTTCCGGTGATTTTAGAAGGTTATCCGGTTAACCGGAATTTTTGAAGACGACATGAATGAGAGAGAGAAATGGTGTTTGTTACAGCGTGTTAAATGAGAGGGTAGAATAAGATATTTTATGATTGGATCTTGATCAGTGCTGTTGGATGAATTTGAAATGGATGTCCTGGATGGGCGGGTTTGTTCTTTAGAGATTGTGTGTGTAGCGTATCTCACCTCTATAGTGCTTGTCTATTGCCCAACATTAACAAGCCATGCATATCTAGTGTTGGTAAATCTTGTGCTTTCTTCTTCTTTGGTGTTAAGAAGGCCCTTTGTTTCTTTTATTAAGTCACACATCCGTTACAACATGCTTGACAGCTTCGATAGTTATCAAAGCCTCAATTCTAAGATACTAACAATTGCATATATTTTTCTGGCCATATCAACCACAAGTTATCTTTTTACGTTAAAAAATAATGACGAACTGGATAAAAACCACTAATGAGATATCAGGACACACACGAAACAACTTATTACTTATGATGTTGCTAAAAAGAAAAACTACAAAACTGCCAATCCCTCATTGACTAGCAACATATACCAAGAAAAAATAGACAAAAAAACTATATTTCAATTCTTTCGGATTGAGATCATCTTATGGCTGTATCTCATGTTTTATAATGTTGAACCAATAAAATAAGGGTTTTGTTAACCACAACCCATTGGGTTGTGATTAAGGTTATCATAATTGAAAAATCAAAAGTAATTGCTATCAAATATTCAATGTTTAACAACAATTTTTGTGATTATCAGCATTAAATATGTATAAATAAGAAAATAATTAGTTAATTAAATGCTAATTCCACATAGATGATGATACTTATTCAGAATTGGGTTGTAGTTAACAAAACCCATAAAGGCAAATAAAAGGGCCTTAACTAAAATTGTGTGGCCATCATTAAGTAAAATATGAGACCTATTGGTTTATTTCTTCTCACAACTTTTTAACATGAGAAGAACATGAGAGAATTCTAATCCATTGCTAAGACATCATTTTTGCTAAAACACATAAAACTGATTATTGACTACTAAATAACCAGATAATCGGAATCGGAATCAGAATTATAGCATCCAAACCCCACTTCTAGTTGAAGAACATAAAAATTCCAACAGTGACCAACATTTCCAAGCATTATTAACTTTCTTTGAAGTTCTTATATGGAAGACTGGATAAGCATATATAACTCATGCTCATGCTTAGTACATGATCAATCTTCAACATGGAAATCCAATGACCCAAACAACTCGAACTAATGTTTAGTGTGTGACATGTTAGTCTTCCAACATGAAAATTTGATAGCTATAGCTAATCAAGTTCAAGTTCAGCACATGGTAGTCCTTCAAGCCGGATTCAGTTACATCCATCATAGCAAACATTTATAGCCTTCGTTTTGCACAGATTTCTGATGTCCAACATTGGCTGGAAACCACACTTTCATAAAAGAGTTGAGCTCGCTTCATAAAAGAGTTCAGCTAAAGTTACCTATGTGTCCCTAAATAATCGCAATGGACTAACAAGTCTTCAATTTTATACAAAACAAATACCCATGCAAGTATAACAAAATTATGCAATTTTAATGATAAAAGTCATAGTAGTATTCACTTGTTGCAGGTTTCGAAGATGTAATCAAAGTTATCCAAAATTACACAATAAAAACATCTTTTTTGATAAATTTGTTATAGCTATCATATAAATACATAAAACTGTACAATGTAGTTCAATAAAATCCTTTTAAGACACAAGTGCAATAATCCTTGCACCCATTTAGATAAACACAAGTGAAATGAGACTTTGACCGCGCACCAAAATTGGACTGCAGAACCATATAACTTCCAGTCAGTTTAGGGAGATCACGATCACGATAAAATGAATGTAGATAAACTGCATCAAAATGCCACCATATATGACCAAGTTTTCTGGCGGTTGCTGCTGGTCAACACCTTATGCGGGTAGAGGCTCCTCCATAACTGTATTTTTGTTAGTCCAAGAATGACCAAAAAATTTATTTTGTCAAAGTACGGTTTTGGTTAAAAATATAAACCACATAAAAATACAATGTGTTGTTCACTTGTTTGCTATAACTTCAAGTAGCAATTTCGATCAAGTTACGTAACAGCTCTAATCATGTTTGTTTTTTAAACTAAACGGTTAAATGATAGAAATAGAAAAGGCCAAAAAACGGATCAAACAGGTCGGTAGTAGCGCAAAAGTGTACTTCCGCTCACATACAAACTACTAAGTTGCTTTATTCGGAAATTCGGTTTTTTATTGCAATAATATATTTTACATGGTCGTTAAAGATAAAAAGATTTTAACTTGTAACGTAAAATTACTCAATCGACTAGTTATCCAAGCCGCCCAAACGGCCATTATGCCACCTCTACCAAAATTGTATATAAGTGTGAAGACAAAAAATTTTGAAGTAAAAGATTATGTCTAATTTTCTGATGATCAATAATAATTGCTGATTGACAATGCATTGCAAAGAAAGTAGGGCTGAGCAACGGGTCAAACCCGACCCGAAAACCGATTAAGGGTAAAACGTGAACCGAGTAAAACCGAAACCGAACCGAATAAGGTCGGTTCGGTTCGGGTCAGTTTATCTAGTTCGAACCAAATAGGTGTGTTTTGACCCGAACCGAACTGAGTAGAACCGAAATAATTATACAAAACCGAACCGAATAAGGTCGGTTCGGTTTGGCCCGGTTCGGATCGGTTTTCGGTTGATTTTGCTCAGCCCTAAAAGAAACAATATAGAACTGAAGCTTACTGTAACAACCATTGGAGCGTATATTTAGCCAACTAATAAGAGAGAGAGATAGACCTTTTGTTTTTGCAGCTTGAGATTTATCAGCAACGATCTCAGGTGTTTTTGTTGGTACATCAGGAAGATCCAACTTCTCTTCGTCTTGTGTGGAAGATGGCTCAGAAAGAGGAGCTTCTGGCAGATCTTGGACTGTCATCTGCAACAATAAAAACAGTATAAACAAGATGACGCAATTTGTAAGCCAAAAACACTGACGAATTGTATACCATGAAAGTTAGAATCCAGCTAAAACATAAAACAAAGAAAGAAAATAAAAGAAAAAAAAGGTTTTTCCAGAAATAATGTCTAAAATCCTATATGCAAAATTACTAATTGTACATTTTAAGATGGAAGTCAGGTAAGAATGCGATCCCGAATACCAGAACTGCAAATGTTCCATTCACAATATTTTACATAATGTGCACTACTGACTAGACCTCCTTTTGAAAATTCCAAACCAGAAATCACTTTTTTGACCATGATAAATATTTAGATCCCACAACAACATTTCTTAATTTTGGAATGGGTTGCATAATAAGTTCTAAAATGCAGATTATTTTCACACAAAAGCTATAAGTAAACATACATATAACAGCATTCCAAATTTAATCATTTATTAGTGAAATATATGCAGCTAACATGTATCATATCCCTTCATGATTCCTTCGATTTATTTATGAGTTGTATTTTTACTTGTGCATTAGCACGACATTTTTAGATTAATAAATATTGGTCATTAAAAGAGAAGACTGCAATTCAATATGTTTGGTTCTCATCAATGACAGCTTTAAGCAGAAACCAATGATGCCAATTTCGAACAACGGTTAAAAAAAATTCCAATCCATATATGATAGTACTCCCATCAAATATCCGACTGAAATCGTGAATTCCCTTTATGAAATGTCCTATAACAATGGCAACATTTGCCGTTTTGAAACTTGAAAGAGGACATTTGAGGCATTTGGCAAATATTTTAGCAATTACATTAGTCCATATCAGGTGAAAATTTTGCAAATTTCATGACAAATCAATAATAAGATACAATTTGAAAGAAGAAAAAAAAGCGTTAAAACATACCTCGGCTTCCAAACTTTCAAATTCTGCTAAAACATCCTCTTCATCCTCAGCTGATAACTTCTCTCCCAAGATTGCATTGATCTCCTGAACAAAGTTGTATAACAAAGGCTTATTTATCAAATAGACACACATACTCTCAACCATTACCAATTTTATCAATAAACGATGATGAGAAGAAATTAACTTTTGACACATAATTTTTTTTTTAAACTTGATCAATATCATGCTTATGTTTGGTTACCTATCATGCTGGTGTACCTATGCGTACTTTCTAACATGTCCATTATTCAAGAAGTATTGACCAGATTTGTTAATCAATAAACAGGCTTGAATATGCTTGTCATATTTTCCAGATTTGTACTACATTTCAATAAGCCAATGACCTATATTACACTATTATTTTTGTTAATTTTTATGTTATTGACCCATATACAACATTTAGTACAAATTCACTCATTTAGACATTTAGTACAGATTTTTTTGTTCATTTATTATTTTGTTTGTTAGTTTAACAAGGCTAGAGCTAATAGAAACATGAAATTATCACTCACATCTTGGTATGCTTTGGCTTCAACTGTATCATCCATCAATTTTTGAACATCATCCAAGTTAATTTCGCCTTGGATCGCCTTCATTGCACTATTCCCTGCCTTCAAACTCTCAAAAACAGCCTTCTGCTTGCTTGCTATTTCAATATCTGCCAACTAGTCTCAACACAATGTCAGTTACTGTTTTTTCGTGGAAACCTTACATAAATGGGAAATTTCATAAAGATTACTGAGGCTTACTTGCTGCTCCACATTAACAAGCCATCCATCGACTTGTTTCAATAAATCTTCTTGTACTTTCTTCTTCTTAAGGGCTAACAAGGCCCTATCTTTCTTCTTTTCACGAAGCAAAGCCTTTGCAGCTTCCTTTTCAGCTTCAATAACTTTATCGAGCTAAAATATTAATCAAGTCAAATACAACATTATCACAGCGCACTGGTCTTTGATAAGAATAATTGCATATGAATTCTAAGACATATCATTTAACTATTTAAAAAAAAAAAAAAAAAAATTGAAAACAGCAATCAGCCTGAAGAAAATATTTAATATCAAATTAAGTTAGGACTGTGATTTAACTGAAGAACAGATTAACCATTTCCAAAGACATGTCGAACAATTGTGGCATAGTTCTATTTGCCCCCATGTTTATAATAATCAAGCCAATTGGAGAATAGCAAACAGTACCACCTATTATATCAAATTAAGACATTCAAGTTTAAGATGGAAGTACAAGGGGCAATGGATGCAACATGGTATGATTTCAATTGTTCAAGTCAAGTATAACTTAGTTGATGTATTAACAATGACACCCACTCAACACTTCGTAGTTAGCACTATTTAAAGTTACAATGGATAAATAGGTTGGACTCAAACCAGCAATGTTGTTACTAGTGAGTATTAAGCCATTACTTTTAACCTTCCTAAATATGACTACATGAGAGAACACTAGCCCTCATAATATCAAGGCGAAATGTTGGAAACCCCTATGGATTTCTACATAGAGAACACATAAGTCCTTTGATTTTATGTATAGTTTAATCCTTTAACTTAAGCAACTATGTCCTTTTGTCCCTGCAGATACACCTAACACCGGCTCTTCATGTATAAGTTATTTGGCAGAGGGTTTTCACAAACCACACATATAAGTCCTTAGATTCATTTTTTCATGATTATAATGCTATATTCTTTAACTTGATTCAAAACATTTCTGATTACATCCTTTTGACCCATGTAACATGTTGGAAGCTGACGACAGCAACATGTGGGAGTCATGCAAATTCTGCCAAGAGCATAAATTGATCAAATATATGATGGCGTAAGCTATTTTACCCACGTGAACTTATGAGTTGGGTCTAATAAGGAGGACGCGTCCTCTTTGGCTCGAAGACGCATGCAAACGCTCTTATTACCCCTAGCCTTAATATGCCAGTAGATTTCTTCTTATCATTTAATTCCACTTCACACCACAGAAATAAAACGTAATCATGTCCTAATTATCCTACTACTCAACCACACCTATAAATATTATATGTTTTGCGAAGCTAGAAAGGCACCCACCTGTATTAGACTTAGAGCATTTGCAGTGTTGTCAGTGTGCTTGGGGTGGGAAGGATGAGGGTCACGATTATGGTGGTCTCGTGCTCATGAGGCTCGGCAAAAACTTTATTTTTTACAAAGTTGGTTAGTGGTGGGTTGGGATGATCATGAGGTAAAAGTGGTGATGAAGTGGCAGGAGGTTATAGCCGTGATGGGCAATGGTCGCCCCAATCACTGTGGATGCTCTTACTCATCCTAAACGCATATAAAGGGTGTTTGACAAGATTATGTTATAAGTTATAACACATTTGCAACACGTAATCTGCATTTCAGAAACGCAGTTTTGCAAACACGTAATCCGCATAGTACATTCTATCTGGAAAAATTATTCATACCCACCAGCATCGAATTAACGTTACTTTAGCCTTAAGCGTCTAACTTAAAAATTAAACTAATGCATAACTTAAACACTTAACTGACATTAGCTACCATATCTGGTATATAAAAATAATAACTAAAAACCGAAAATTGAGATAATAATAAAACCTGTTGCTGATATTGAGCAAGTTTACGCCTTTGTGTTTTCAAAGACAAGATAGCTCGATCAACTTCAGTTATCTTTGGTTTCTTTACAAGTAAATTCCCCATTTCTCAATTCAATTAACCCTATCAAAATCCTATCTTTTAGGCAAATTTCAGGGTTTTCAAGTCCAGCAATATATAAAAAGTGCTTTGGGTTATCCGATTGGCAATAGAAGGATTTGAATTTGATTTTGGTGTGATCGAATTGTAACGGATTGAACAACTTATCGATGAATCGTCAGAAGGTTTTAGTTTTGGTTAACTGTTTGTTTGATGAGGATTGAGAGGTGGTGTCAACGAATCCGAACTGGCCTTAGAAGATCCGGTCAAAACTGGAAAACCAAAGAAATTATCTAATCTTAAAGTGTAAGTAATTATCGTACCTGTCATTCGGGCTCACCCACCCGAGTTAATTCGAGTCGGGTCAATCGGGTTCAAAATTAAATTCGGGTCAAGCAGAATTGACCCGAGTTCTAAACAAAGTCGGGTTCGGGTATGTTTTTTTAGCCTTGACCCGACCCGAATCCGACTAACCCGGCTCAAGAACACTTCTACAATGTAAAAAACTTAGGTTGACCCCGAACCCGAATTGACCAGACCAGAGTTGACCCGAACCCAAATTGACCCGACCCGAGTTGACCCGAGTTCTAAACAAGGTCAGGTTCGGGTATGTTTTTTAAGGCTTGACCCGATTTGACCAGACCCGAGTTGACCCGAACCCGACCGGGTCAACCCGAATAAGACCCCTAATCGTACCCGTCGTTTACCCAAAATCACACCTACAGTAGCTATTCGATTTTAATTACATCGTTGATACCTAATTTTCAAACTATTGCATCGATGATCTCTCTTTTAAAAAATAAAAAGTAAAATACACCGTTCGTCCCTGAACTTGTACTAAAACATCACACTGAGTCTGAAACAGAAATTTCGTCACCTAAGGTCCCAACTTCCAGCGCACTCGATCTACCTATCTTTCTGAGTTTGATTGGTTTTCGCTTCAGCTGACCTTTCCATTTAATCACTGACAAAACCTACCTTTCAATTCTTCTTACCCTATGAGCTTTCAACAAAGGACAGATTTCTTGGTCCATTGACATCGATCGACGAAATAGAACTCCTTCTTTCACTTTTGTCGTTGCCTTCAAATTCAAATAGCCCCATTAAGTGAGTGTTCCGCGAGAAAAGATAGGCTGGCATCTTTCTTATCTATCTATTTTCTTAAATGAAGAAAAGGTCCTTTTGACCGTTATCTGTCAGTCAGCATCCGTTATTTCCCCCATGTGCCTTGCACATGAGCACAAAAATTGTCATTTCAGGTCTTGTCTTCTTCCACCCCCCTTCTTCTTCATCTCCACTCACCACCACTAATGATTACAGCTATCCACCACAGACCACCACAATTACAACTATCCATCAGGCTCCCCAAACAAACTATTTAACCTAAAAACACAAATTATCACTTTTGATTCTTTGACCCACGATGCATAGCACAAGTGTCATATTGTTTCCCTCTTAACAAAAAAAATCAATATTATCACAGAAGCATAACAACACCACAATGAGTCATATTAAACATATTAAAATCCAACTAAGAGGGTGTTTACTAAATTAAGTGGTTAGATATGAATGTCTTAATTAGCAGCTTAATGGGGATAATGTAGTTTTAATGAGTCTCACAATTAAGAGATATTAAAGGTTTTGGGGCCACAATCCTCTCCACTAAGAGAAAAGTAATGTCATACGCCTTCTAAGGACAAAACGTGGAGTATGACGGACGGAATCGCCATAACATATTGGTATAAGACAATAGAGAATTCACTAAATGAAACATCAACACAAAATGTCATGACGACGCCCGATACATGTCACACCCCGCCGGAGGCGGAAACGCGAGGTGTAACATAATCAATATGCATCGCAAAGAGATATAGTACAATACCATAATTTAAATTAAAAGAAATATTGTAACATTACAACAAGGTTCTAGCCGACCTTGGCAATTTAGACATAAAGTTTGACTTCCAAAGGATAACATTTTAGTACATGACGACCCAGATAACTTGTGACGACTCCTTTATTTAAAATCTTCATAATATAAGCTAAACATCGATCACCTGAAATGCATGAGAAAACGGGTCAACTATGAAAATAGTTGGTGAGTACACAGGTTTTATGTAAAATAAAATATCGATTTGATAGTCTGTTTGGTAAATGTCCTGTCAACTCACTATGTTACAAATCTCGCCCATACAAGACTTGTAACATATGAATTTACATACACTTCCATATTTTAAGTCTAGTAAACAATGCACAATAACGCCTCGTATATAATAAAGTATGCGGCAAAGCCCCTAAAATAAATAATATGCGTTCCGTAGACAGGGGAACGAGAGGTTGGCCGACCTCTAATAGCGCTACTCATACTATCTACTGCCCCACACAAGGAGGCCGTACGAACGGTACGTATAATTGGAGTGCGAACGGCAAACCAATAGGGGACTAACAATGCGAATGTACGAACAGTACATCATAACAACTATTATATACTATCAATTAAGACTGCTCCGAACATGGGAGATTCGGCAGTGCTCCGAACGGGGAGACTTTAGGTCAAGGACGTACGGTCCATCAGGTTCAAACAAGTCATAAATTTATAAGTTAGTCTAAGGGTTTAAAATATATCAAATAGTTCAAAGAAAACAATTTAATTTTAAATCATGCATTTCACCCCAAATAAGTAAAACAGTAAAAAGGGGGCTGTGAATACTCACCTTGGCAATTAGCAGTCTAAAGCAGCAGTCAATTAGAATTATTGGGTGGCACCGACACGCGACCTAGATTAGTATGTCAAGTCTCAGGTTTTGACCCCAAGTAAAGTTTATATAACTTTATTTAATTTATAAGTGTTGTTGTTGTTGTTGTGTCGACCTTAGATTTTAAAATTGTCATTTCCACAATAATGTGTATATATGGTACTCGGTTTATATATGTTTGAAAAGTACAAATTTCGAGAAGTATATCTCGTTGGCAAGCTGTAAAGATAATTTATATAGTTATAGAAAATTTGTATGACTCGGGTGAATTTTTCTATTTACTCAATTTGACTAAAAGTTTATATTAATTTTTACTAAGTTTAATTATACGAATTAACATTTGTAAATAAATATTTACAAGTTATATTTTTGACAATTAAAATTATAGAAGTTTTCTATTCGAGTCGTACAAGAATAGGCTCATTTTATTTCAATAATATGACTCTCCATTCTTTGTTTATAGCTTACAAGTTTACAAGTTGTTTTGTGCCTTGTGTTTTATTTTGGTACTACTTAACAATATATTACCAGTTGTGACGCAAATCCTGTAATGCGGACGAGTCGGGGTAGGACGGAAATGAGTCGATGCGTAGCTTGAGTTGAAATGAAACCAAACGAACTCTAATTGACACTAGATAGGCTTGCAGCCCATGCTGTCAAACAAACACTCCTTGTTGGGCTGGGTTCTGGCCCAATGAACAACAACTCACAACACAGTCTAACTCAAACCACTTGTGGTAAATCTGTTTTGACACAAGGATTTAACTAAATACATTTTGACGCAAAAATTTTGAGACTACTTCAGCTTGAGAGGACACAACACTCGAGACCCGCACGAGTCTTACACGACCACTTCGAGGCCTTGGGACAATCGCGGTAACAAGCACCCTTCGGGAAGGGTTTTATCACAGCCGATTAAGACTACCTATAAACTAGATAAATAGACTGAATAAGACCACAAGTATGCGAGGCAAGAAGCCGAACGAGGACGTAAAATAAGCAAGGGAATAAGCCAAAACATCAATGAGCCGAGACTAAATAAACTATCACGTACGTCGAAATTTATATGACCGGTTGTCCAATCTTTCCACCATCAGGTTTGTAAATTAGTTCTTATTTTGACATCACAATGACAACTCTATAAACCTAAGTGTTAAACCAATAATTTCTGTTTCTCACTTCTTTGATTCTTGACAGTAGCAACAAAACAACAACAACATATAAATTTCACTAATCCTACTTTTGAAATAAAACATTTTATCATCATTTTCAGGTTCTAGTATCTCCTGTGTTTCGACATCAACAACAACAACCAAGACAACAATTTTCTTTTTCAATTCAGTTATCACAAAAAAAAAGACTAACATTATGTTTATTAACTTCATTAATCGGAGAAAAAAAAAATATATATATATATATATATATATATATATATAAAAAAAATTTCGAATAAAAATAATAAAGTGTGATTACAATGAAATAGATTGAGGAAGAAACAAGAACATGATCTTACACTATTCTTATGAACACCGAACACTAATTTCTTCCAATTGACGAGGCTCGGGACGAGTTTGAACAATTAATCACTTGCAAAAGCTTCCTCTTTCACCCAAGAACAAAACCCCTAAACAAATTTTTAAAACCCCTTTGATTTACCAAACCCTAATTTTTGTGAAAGTGATGATGAGAAACTGAGTTTGGGGCTTTTGCAATTCGACTAGAAATATAGAAGTATATTGGGGAGGAGCTTGGTTATCTTCCTTCTCTTGGTCTTGGTTTGAAGCCGAATTTGGCTAGCTTCCAAAACCTTAGGCGAATCTTGGACTTGCTCAAGATGGATTGAGTTGAAGATATGATCCTCTTGTGTAGTTTTATCTTGATTCACATTGAATTTGTACAAATTGTAACAGGCGCATCAAAGGAGGATTTGGTGAGATCAAAAACTTACATGGTTTTGGTAAGAAGAGAAGGATATGATGGGATAACATGTTGGGTTTTTCCCTATTTGGAAGATTCGACCTAGGAGGGTAGCCAAGAGTAGAGGTTGAAGATGAGATTTGGTATCTTTTTCTTTTCCTGGTTTTGTGATGCTTTTGTCGTGTGTGGGAGATGAAAACAAATGGTGTATTTTATTATTTAGTGTATTATATGTGCCCCGTACTGTATAATTTGTTCCGTACAGGATAACGTTTAATTATGTAGAATATTATTTCGGGTATCCGTATTTTATAAATTTTATATTTTCGGAGACGTTTTGACGAGTGGATTAATATGGTATTATTATTACTTTGACATTAGAAAATAATTTCGTGTCAATTTTATTTTGGTGTCGGTACGCGTGTAGTGCCGGGACATTGGAAAACAGGTGATAACTTCTCGTTTTAGAGTTATAATGGTCAGAAAATAAATAACTCGCATATTCTGATATAAATAATAGCCGGAAATTGACGGATTGTCACAGTCTGCCAACCTTAAAAAGAATCTCGTACTCGAGATTCAGTCCGTCTACCCTATAGGCGTACATTCTCATGGTTCAAACTTTCTCATTCTCGAGCCTTGCCTTCAAAAGACTCTTAGTTGGTGAATCTTCACAACTTTTCGACCTGACCGGTCATTTGTTTAAGTTGTGTAAGTTGAGTAACAACTTGATTCTAACTTGATTTTCGCAACTCATCAAATAAGAACTGTCACTAGATCAAGCTAGGAAACAAGTTGTCAGAAAGAGAGATGGCTTCTCATATATGTAAGAGACCTTTTGAAAGTTTGGCTCGAGTTTGAAATCATTTAAACCACTCAAATCAACTAATAGTGGGGTGCTCAGATTAGTGAGAAGGCAACAATTAAACTAAGGCTCATGATGCAAGGTTCTACACTAATCAATGCCATGAACTAGAATTAGAAGGTACTGAAATAAGGTGGGTGATCAAAAGAATGTACCCGTCACGGTGCTTGTGTCTTAGCGAGATTCCTTAGTGCCCAAGAAGTATGCTCGACCCCGAGCTGGGCTGACATTGCCTCCACGGTTTGGGTTATCTTCATCAAGTGCTAACGCGAGAGTCATGCTACCGTGCTCCGACTTTTGTGCCCTATTCAACTTAGGACATGTGTTCCGAAGGTGATCCGGACTTCCACACTCATAGCATGTTAGCCTTCGTCCTTGGTTTCCATTTCTGTCTGAGCAATTCCGACTAATGTGGCCCGTCTTCTGGCACACGTTACACTTAGGGCAGTTTCCTATGTGATGGAGGTTGCATCGAGTGCACTTAGGATGTGGACCTGCATATCCTCTGCGCCCCTGAGTCGTCGCTCCATAGTTCCTGGTCACTCGTTGCCTCTTGTCTTGATGGTCCTGGTCTCGGCTTCCCTGGTGATCCTCATGTCGTTTTCGTCCATTGTCGTTTGTTTTTGCTAGTTCTCCAGACCTGATCACGTCATTAGTCAAGCGGTATGCCATTCCCACAGCAGCTTGCAGGGTAGTTGGCTTGGATGAGGTGACATCTCTCCTGATCTCAGGAATCAAACCCCAAATGTATCGATCAATCAGCTGCTCCACAGTAGAGACCATGTGGGGGACCATTCTGGTCAGCTCATGAAAGCGGGTTGTTTACTTGTCAACTTCCACTCCTACCATCATATGGTTCCAGAATTCCGCTTCCAGTTTCTGCACTTCGTCCTTCCTGCAGTACTCCTCAGTTAGTAGCTTCTTGAATTCTTCCCAAGATAATCCATTTGCAGCTTCTCTCCCTCTGGTCTGTAGCTGTTGTTCCACCAGGTCAGTGCTCGATCCTGAAGTAGACCCGCAGAGAACTCAACCTTATCTCCTTCAGCACATTTAGTGATGCTAAGTTTCGACTCCACATTCTTAAACCATGATAGCAGGCCAATGGCACCCTCGGTGCCATGAAATTCCTTTGGCCTGCATGACATGAAGGTCTTATAGCTGCATCCGTGGCCATTGGTCGAGGTACCAGCTCCCTCATTGGCTCGTCCTGCATCAATGTGTGCGACAATCTGAGTGAGGTGATCCGCCAATCCAGCAGCACTGTCTCTTGGAGCTTCATTGTTGATGCTTCCTGAACGGGTGTTCATTGTAGTCATGATTCTACAATAGGCCAAGGCATTTGGTTGAGTGAGTCATGGCGGATGATGTGTGGGACGGCGACAGGTAGTGAGTGTAATGTGACGGGAACAAGGACGTGCTTAGCCTATCGGGTCATAATATAAAGCAAGAAGAAAGCATACATAAAATGTATATGAGGTATAGTGGACATATAAACACGCTATGCATACTCACGCGACTAATGCAGTTCCAGGTGATCATACTCTTTAAGACTCGACCAAACATAATCCGAGGCTACTAATCCCATCATCATATAATTCCTCCTGAATTATGCATAGGTGTACAGGCTATGCATAATTTAGGAGTAACGATGCAATGCTGGTGCTAGTCGACTCGTATGATGTTTCCGTGTTTTAAGAAAATTTGATTTTGGTTATAGTTGCGATTTTTATTTTATAAAAACCGGCATTCACTATAACCTTTGTCTCTGATACCAATCTGTCACACCCCGCCGGAGGCGGAAACGCGAGGTGTAACATAATCAATATGCATCGCAAAGAGATATAGTACAATACCATAATTTAAATTAAAAGAAATATTGTAACATTACAACAAGGTTCTAGCCGACCTTGGCAATTTAGACATAAAGTTTGACTTCCAAAGGATAACATTTTAGTACATGACGACCCAGATAACTTGTGACGACTCCTTTATTTAAAATCTTCATAATATAAGCTAAACATCGATCACCTGAAATGCATGAGAAAACGGGTCAACTATGAAAATAGTTGGTGAGTACACAGGTTTTATGTAAAATAAAATATCGATTTGATAGTCTGTTTGGTAAATGTCCTGTCAACTCACTATGTTACAAATCTCGCCCATACAAGACTTGTAACATATGAATTTACATACACTTCCATATTTTAAGTCTAGTAAACAATGCACAATAACGCCTCGTATATAATAAAGTATGCGGCAAAGCCCCTAAAATAAATAATATGCGTTCCGTAGACAGGGGAACGAGAGGTTGGCCGACCTCTAATAGCGCTACTCATACTATCTAGTGCCCCACACAAGGAGGCCGTACGAACGGTACGTATAATTGGAGTGCGAACGGCAAACCAATAGGGGACTAACAATGCGAATGTACGAACAGTACATCATAACAACTATTATATACTATCAATTAAGACTGCTCCGAACATGGGAGATTCGGCAGTGCTCCGAACGGGGAGACTTTAGGTCAAGGACGTACGGTCCATCAGGTTCAAACAAGTCATAAATTTATAAGTTAGTCTAAGGGTTTAAAATATATCAAATAGTTCAAAGAAAACAATTTAATTTTAAATCATGCATTTCACCCCAAATAAGTAAAACAGTAAAAAGGGGGCTGTGAATACTCACCTTGGCAATTAGCAGTCTAAAGCAGCAGTCAATTAGAATTATTGGGTGGCACCGACACGCGACCTAGATTAGTATGTCAAGTCTCAGTTTTTGACCCCAAGTAAAGTTTATATAACTTTATTTAATTTATAAGTGTTGTTGTTGTTGTTGTGTCGACCTTAGATTTTAAAATTGTCATTTCCACAATAATGTGTATATATGGTACTCGGTTTATATATGTCTGAAAAGTACAATTTTCGAGAAGTATATCTCGTTGGTAAGCTGTAAAGATAATTTATATAGTTATAGAAAATTTGTATGACTCGGGTGAATTTTTCTATTTACTCAATTTGACTAAAAGTTTATATTAATTTTTACTAAGTTTAATTATACGAATTAACATTTGTAAATAAATATTTACAAGTTATATTTTTGACAATTAAAATTATAGAAGTTTTCTATTCGAGTCGTACAAGAATAGGCTCATTTTATTTCAATAATATGACTCTCCATTCTTTGTTTATAGCTTACAAGTTTACAAGTTGTTTTGTGCCTTGTGTTTTATTTTGGTACTACTTAACAATATATTACCAGTTGTGACGCAAATCCTGTAATGCGGACGAGTCGGGGTAGGACGGAAATGAGTCGATGCGTAGCTTGAGTTGAAATGAAACCAAACGAACTCTAATTGACACTAGATAGGCTTGCAGCCCATGCTGTCAAACAAACACTCCTTGTTGGGCTGGGTTCTGGCCCAATGAACAACAACTCACAACACAGTCTAACTCAAACCACTTGTGGTAAATCTGTTTTGACACAAGGATTTAACTAAATACATTTTGACGCAAAAATTTTGAGACTACTTCAGCTTGAGAGGACACAACACTCGAGACCCGCACGAGTCTTACACGACCACTTCGAGGCCTTGGGACAATCGCGGTAACAAGCACCCTTCGGGAAGGGTTTTATCACAGCCGATTAAGGCTACCTATAAACTAGATAAATAGACTGAATAAGACCACAAGTATGCGAGGCAAGAAGCCGAACGAGGACGTAAAATAAGCAAGGGAATAAGCCAAAACATCAATGAGCCGAGACTAAATAAACTATCACGTACGTCGAAATTTATATGACCGGTTGTCCAATCTTTCCACCATCAGGTTTGTAAATTAGTTCTTATTTTGACATCACAATGACAACTCTATAAACCTAAGTGTTAAACCAATAATTTCTGTTTCTCACTTCTTTGATTCTTGACAGTAGCAACAAAACAACAACAACATATAAATTTCACTAATCCTACTTTTGAAATAAAACATTTTATCATCATTTTCAGGTTCTAGTATCTCCTGTGTTTCGACATCAACAACAACAACCAAGACAACAATTTTCTTTTTCAATTCAGTTATCACAAAAAAAAAGACTAACATTATGTTTATTAACTTCATTAATCGGAGAAAAATATATATATATATATATAATTTCGAATAAAAATAATAAAGTGTGATTACAATGAAATAGATTGAGGAAGAAACAAGAACATGATCTTACACTATTCTTATGAACACCGAACACTAATTTCTTCCAATTGACGAGGCTCGGGACGAGTTTGAACAATTAATCACTTGCAAAAGCTTCCTCTTTCACCCAAGAACAAAACCCCTAAACAAATTTTTAAAACCCCTTTGATTTACCAAACCCTAATTTTTGTGAAAGTGATGATGAGAAACTGAGTTTGGGGCTTTTGCAATTCGACTAGAAATATAGAAGTATATTGGGGAGGAGCTTGGTTATCTTCCTTCTCTTGGTCTTGGTTTGAAGCCGAATTTGGCTAGCTTCCAAAACCTTAGGCGAATCTTGGACTTGCTCAAGATGGATTGAGTTGAAGATATGATTCTCTTGTGTAGTTTTATCTTGATTCACATTGAATTTGTACAAATTGTAACAGGCGCATCAAAGGAGGATTTGGTGAGATCAAAAACTTACATGGTTTTGGTAAGAAGAGAAGGATATGATGGGATAACATGTTGGGTTTTTCCCTATTTGGAAGATTCGACCTAGGAGGGTAGCCAAGAGTAGAGGTTGAAGATGAGATTTGGTATCTTTTTCTTTTCCTGGTTTTGTGATGCTTTTGTCGTGTGTGGGAGATGAAAACAAATGGTGTATTTTATTATTTAGTGTATTATATGTCCCCGTACTGTATAATTTGTTCCGTACAGGATAACGTTTAATTATGTAGAATATTATTTCGGGTATCCGTATTTTATAAATTTTATATTTTCGGAGACGTTTTGACGAGTGGATTAATATGGTATTATTATTACTTTGACATTAGAAAATAATTTCGTGTCAATTTTATTTTGGTGTCGGTACGCGTGTAGTGCCGTGACATTGGAAAACAGGTGATAACTTCTCGTTTTAGAGTTATAATGGTCAGAAAATAAATAACTCGCATATTCTGATATAAATAATAGCCGGAAATTGACGGATTGTCACAATACAAGTGGAGACTTATGTCATGGTTAGTTACTACCACGAAAATCATAATCAAAAGTCAAATAAATCCCACAACCCGAGACAAACATACAATGAGTCCATTCAAAACTACGAGGTCCATAAAAACAATAATAAATGCAAATCACTCAAGGGATCACAACCCATGAGGGTCTTGGCTTAGGTTTCACTAGGTAAGGCAGGAACTCTTTCCTTCCTAAGCATTGTTATTGTCATTACCTGAAAATGAATACTCGAAAACCTAAGCCAAGACCCTCATGGGTTGTTTAAGTACTAAAACATTTGTCGTGTCTAGAATACGAGTATGAGTAGTTATCCAAACAACAAACCAAATCAATAGAGTCACAAGTGCTTAGATTTCCATACATGTCCCCTACCAGGTAGGGCTAAACAGTTGGCTTAATAGTCATCATCATAGAAATCATAGACATGTACAAGCAACCGATAAAGCTCACATTCACAATTATAAATACACATATTGTCCAAAGAACTAAAGAGATTAACACGGCGTAAAGTATTTGTAAAATCATTTGAGTATCATTTCCCCCCCCCCCCAAGGAAAACAAGAGTAAAAAAAGGCTACGAAAACTCACCTCACCAAAGTATTACAGTCGGGAAAAGAGCAAAGTCCAACGTGCAACGAATCTCAATTGCGACCTAAGTAATTAAGTTGTTTTAGAGAAAATATGATATGTACTATATGCATATGAGTTTTGTAAATATGAGTTTTGTAAAGTCTTATCACCCTTACATGCTTGTGTACAAGTGTTATAAGTCAAAATATGGTTTACACAAAGTTTTCCAAGTATCTATAAAGTTTCAACACTTTAAAGAAATGTTTTTTGCTCAACTTTACAAGGCCGTAACTCCCTCGTTTCTTAATGATTTTAACTCTTTTAGAAACCCAACATGTAGTATTTCATGTCTATTTTCCAAAAATATAAGTAACGTGTTCTAGTTCGGGGTTTAAGGGTCCTAAAAGTTCAACGTGAAAAAGTAGCTCAAGGCTGTTTGGTCGTTTCCAGTAGGTTTTTGCCCATTTTGATTAGTCATAACTCCTTCATGACTTACTGTTTTGACTAGATAAAAGTTCTTGTGGTTAGAGTGACATGTTGGCTACAAAAAGTACAACTACCATTTCAATTGGTTTGGGGTCTAAGGTGCATATAAACCGTCCAGAAGTTGCTAGGTCAGACTGCTTTTCTGTTTTTGAGCTGTCAGATTTTGGTTTTGGATGTCCATTACAGGTTTTCTAAAGGCCATAACTTCTTCGTTATTTATCCATTCGTAGTGATTCAAATTGATATGTTTACGTTGTTATCTTGGCTACATTTCACTTAACTACCACAGTCCAAGAATCTAAGCCTAAGGTGTTCGAAGTTGGCCGCAAAACGTGCACTCATCAACATTTTTCTTTTTATTTTTAAGTTCCAAAAAAAAATTATACAACAAGCATGCATTGGTGATATAAAAATAAACTTGGATGATAAGTATGAATGAAATGAGATATGTATGAATGCTTACGAGAGTATGAAGAGGAGACAATCAAGAAATACACACGAAAACAACCTGAAAATACTTGAAAACCCTAGTTTAACTTCCAACCTTTAACCCAAGCTTAACCAATAACCAATACCCATGTATTACCCTATAGTTGCTATGAGAATCTGAGAGAAAAAAGTGGGTATGCTTGTGTTTAATTCGTGAAAAATGGTAGCAAGACGAGCTCTAATATACTTGAACTTTAGGAATAGTCAAAAGAGGTTTTAGGCTTCACATGTGTTTGTATGACCAAAAAAAGCAAATGATAAATGCGGGTGTATTTTGAGACTCTTGGAGCTGTGTGTTTGATAGGAACAAAGGAAAAGGATTTAATTTTCAAGACTTGTGACTCTTGTAGCATGTGTAGGAAAGCAAAAGTAATTTACTATGTTAAAAGTGAACTTTGATCTTCCCACCAAAGGGGTGGCCGGTCATATGCTTGTAGGAGGGAAGTGTTTTATTTTGAATCTGATAGTATAGATGTGTAAGCATGTATTTATAATGTAGGGTGGTGAATTGGTTAGGTTTTGCATGCATGCATGAGTTTAAATGCAAGGTTAAACGACTAACGTAAATTTTGTAAAAGCAATTGCAAGGGCTTATAAAAATTCATATAGTACATATCTAACGTAGAATAAACTTAGTTTGGTGCCGGTTTACGTTTAACGTTGTTTTCCAGTTTACACATTTAACCTAACGGTTATACGTTTAAGTAAGTATTCAAATGATCAAATTGAATTGCTTTGAGTTTATGGTCAACTAAGAACCTGAAAAATACGGGTTGCTATAGTCTACCCCCGTTAAGAGAATTTTGTCCCGAAATTCAGCTAGTACTACTCATGGGCAGGTCTATCCTCGAAAAGGTGCGGGTACTTAAGTCTCATATAATGCTCTCGTTCCCAAGTAAATTCAGGTCCTCACTTTGAGTTCCATCGAACCTTGATGATTGGAATCTTGCTGCATTTCAACTTCTTGATCTCCCATTCCATAATATCCACGGGTTCTTCTACGAAGTGCATCTTGGCATCTATTCAAATCTTTTCTAATGATACATGTAAGGTTTTATCAGCAAGGGATTTCTTAAGATTCAACACGTGAAACGTGTAATGGACGCCACTCAACTCTTGAGGTAATCTCAGACGATAGGCTACCGGACCGATTCGCTCGGTATTCTTGAATGGTCCCACAAACCTTGGTATTAACTTATCTTTCTGTTGTTCCCTTTACACGACTAGCTTAGCTACAAAGTTAATCTATGTGTGTTCCATGTTTCAGTGATGTATTGAAAAACTTGTTTAAGATGTAAGAAAACTTAAAGTAAATAACACGAGTTTTTCAACATTTAAATCCTTATTTGAATTAATTCAAAGAATCTATATCCAAGTGTTTGCGGAATAACACTTGGGATTGAAATGACTGGTGTAGTCTCCTCTCTAAACTTAAGCTAAGCTTAAGTACAACTATGCTCACCAACTGAGCTAACCCTAGGGACTTAGTTGTCTTTGGAGGAGTAAAAGTATTTGTGAATGTTTAAGCATTTAGTGCACAACTTGCCAACCTCTTACTCCACCTTATGGTCCTATTTATACACAAGTATTTGGACAACCGTTACAATGAAAACAAAGATGACATCTGCTATTTTAGACAAAATACTTGCGTATTTTTTCTATGTTATAATATTCTTCTTTGAGTATGGGACAACATTGCTTTTTGAATAGCAGTGGTGGCACTGCTCTGATCTTTAGCTATTCAGGGTAAGTTTGACCTTTGCTTGATAAGGGCTCTCCCTTATATGTTTCAAAGTTGTCCCTCCATTCCTTCAGTCTTTAGTCTCTAAGTCTTCAGTCTTATTTATTTTTGAGGAGACTTGGGATTTAGTGGGTTATTGTACTCACTCCCTAAACCCATCACCTTCTTCTTTGGTTCATGTATCATTCACTGAGTCCCGCCTCAGTGAATGGAAAGTCTTTCATCTAGACTTGTCCTAAGCTTCCTGAAGATGATTCAATGAGTAATTGTTCACTCAGTGACTTGAATGGTGTTTACGGTTATATAGCACTTTGGATATTTTATATTCAAATCCTTGTTTAAGGACACTTTGGTACTGAATGAACCCAAGAGTCTCCCCCTATTTGGATATAAATATAGACTAAGTATTTTTGTTTAGTGTAAGTGAGCAAAGGTCTTCTTCTTACACTGAAGATACAATAAAGCAACTAAGAAACACTAATAAACATAAAGCATCATTTATTCATAAACTTACAAAGGTTCTTATCAGTTACTACCAAGGGATGATTGAAATACAACAAAAGATACTCAGTCCATTTTGTAACCCATAGCTTCCAATTTCACTTTCTTATACTTCAGCTTCTCTTGATCTGGGTGTTCAACTAGTTACCTCCTTAGGTTCATATATAATCTTGCATTTTCAGGGGTCTTGATTTTTGAGCCCATTACCTAGTATGAGACTAGGGCTTTAATCCCAACTCTATCAATATCACTCCATCTTTGAAAGTTTTGATCACCATATGCATTAGTGAAGAATAGCCTATGCTCAGGTTCTTCGATGACTATGTTATTGAAGAAAGGGACACCTTCAGGAGGTACTCGATTACATTCAAGTCTAGGCACCTTGATTTCAGGTTCCCATCCTATTGCTTCCTCTTTCTCTCTGAGGACTGAGATGCTGCTGGTTGAGAGACTGGATCAGGGAGAGCGGACTGAATTCCATGCTCTTCAGGGATTTTTTTCAGTATTTCATATCTCTTGCTCAGTGATGTCATCACTTCTTTAACAATGGTGTTCTTTTTCTTTTCAATGATTGGACCCAATTCATCTAACCCAGTGATTCCAAAATCTGAAAACTTAAGGGATCATGGACTTCAAAGTTTCTTTCTTCGTTTCCTCTGTAGACATAGATTACTGCTGGCTTGGTTTTGGGTTGAATCTTTACATTAGTGATAGGCTCGAGCTTCAGTCTTTTGGTCATAGTCCACATGTACTGCTCAGCTCTTTTCTTCTTCATCTCTGTCAGTCTTTTAACCTTTGCAGTATGTTCCTTCTTGAGAGCTTGCATTTCAATATCCTGAGCATTTTTGAAATTTTCACATGCTTTATCACTGGTGACATTCTTTGGATCAATGCCAATCTTCTCAGCTTCTTCCTGAACGATTTTAATCATTGTTGTCTTTGTCAACTCTAGCTTCTTTGCTTCTTCAGCAGCCTTCTTCATTTGTTCCTCCTGTTCCAAATGAGCATTGATTTCATTATTTGTAAGATGGTACATCCTTCCACTTATTATGTAAGGAACCCTGACAGGTTCATCAGGGTCCTATCAAACAATTGATGATGCTTTGACCAACTTATTTTGATCTTCAGGCTCTTCATCGGATGCAACTGCTTTCCCTTTTCTTTTGGAGACAGATGAAGTTGATTGTTGTTCAGGGACTTGGGTTTCAGAAATGGGTGGTTTGTAGGAAGATATAGGTGCTGCATCTTGAGGCTCTTCATGCTTTTAAGTTTACATGTCTTTAGTCTCCCCCTCAATGTGAGAAGGAGGTTCTTTAGTGACATTCTCTCCCCCAACAGTTGCTGGAACTTCAGTGAGAGCAAGTGTTGGCTTTGGCACTCTCTCTGAGGGGGTAGAGGACTGACCTTTAAACACCTGATAGATCTCTGTCATCATGGACTTAATCTCTGAAGTATCCTTCCTAAGGGTAGATAATTCAGTGTGGATATCAGCCTGAGAAGCTTCAATTGCTGCCATCTGAGGACCAAGATTCAAGCCATAAAAGTGGTTGACTTGGCCCATGCAGCTAGATGTTGTTCGTGATTCAGAGTAGTGGTCTTGATGTCGTTAACAGAGGAAATGAGTCCTTTAAGATCAAAGCAGTTGATCAGGGAGATGAGCTCAATGAGGTTGGTTGAGTTTTTGATGTAGCTTTTAGAAGCCTCAAGAACTTTTTTGTTGAGTGCTGGGTCATCTTTGACAACTTATTTAACAGTTCCAAGGTTTGTGCTGATCCTCTTGATAGAGTAGAGAAACCCAAGTAAAAGCTTATCCAGGGCATTCAGTGTTGATGTAGTAAGTTTTTCAGCATGTTCTGGATGATCAATGTTTTCATTGTAGTATTCATCAATAGAGGCCTTGAGATCAGCATAAGAGACAACAACTTCAGTGTGCTTTTCCCATTGTTCTTCAGTGATTCAAGTAAACATTACTCTTGTGGCTTTTTGAAGATATTTGACCATCTGCCTCTTAGTGAGAGGAAGAACGTTGTCATACTTTCTGACAACTTCAGGACCGGAGGAAACAGAGTCTGAGTCACTGGCCTGAAATGGAGATTCTGCAGGTTGTTCAAGGTTTGGTGGTGGAGACTGATGTTCTTCTTCAGCTGTTTGAGTGTTAGTGTTTATGTCTTCACCAGCTGCAAATACTTCTCCTTATTCACTTTTTTATCAAGTTCATCTTCAGATAAGAGAAAGGCCTCAAAAAGAGGGTTATCCAGCTCCACTTCAGAAGAAGTCTTGCTTTTGTTTTGGTCAGGGCATGACCCCTCTAATCTAGCAGATTGGGTTTTATCTGCCTGGTCCTTAGATCCAGTCCCTAAAGTTTGATCAATAACGGTGGGGGTGATTGGGTCTTGTATCAGCAAGTGGTTTTTGTCCCTCTGAGTCTTTGTCCCCAAGTGGCCCTTCAAGTACTGGTGGGATTGTACCAGTACCATTATGAGGAGCCATGGAAGGCAATCTCGTATCAATGGGTTGTATGTTTACCCCTAAGTCTTTGGGATCAATTTTAGGACCCTCAGACAAAGGATGTGATTTGGTAGTGTCCTCATCGGGCTGTGAGTGGTTGTGGGTCCCCTTTCTAGTAGGATGGTGCTGCCCTACTGAAGATTCAGGATCCTTAGCCCCCTGAGGTCCAAGTTGTGATTGTGTACGTCAGCAGAGTATATTGAATCAGAGGGTTTGCCCGAGGACACTGAGTGTGATTTCTCAGTATCCTCCGTTGGCGTTTGTTTTTTGGTGATTGGTTCCTCAGTGGGTGTCTCTTTGGTCAAGGGCTTTTTATGCATGCGTTTTTCAGGCTTAGAAATAGAGCTCTCAGTGGCGAGTGACTCAGGTTCAGTCATCTTCTTGGATCTTTGTTTCTTATTTCCTTTCTGTGAAGAAGGAGGAGATATTGAGTCCTTGTGATTGTTAACAACAATCAGGTGGTCCGTCAATTCAATTTTAGTGATTTGGATAGGTCCTTGGTAAAATTTGAGGGAATCAAGATGCCAAGTAGATTGATGCGTGGTTCGGGGTTGAAAGACTTCCTTTTTCGCGAGCAAGCTTTACAACCCACTAGACAGTGTCCCTAATCGTTGCAGTGTAGTATGGGCAAGCCCAGGGGTTTGATTGTTCTCTAGGATAATAGAGATGCTAGTAGAGATGTATGATGAAAAGGTGAGGTGAGGATGATTATTTTTAGTATTTTTATAATTTTTTATGAAAGCAAGTAAAATCTCTGGGTTTGAAGAGTGTGGGTTTGGTAATCTACCAATCAACTACTTAACAAATTATATTAAAACTAACTAAACTAAATAAAAGTAAAAACTATGGATCATAGGTGTGTGTTCTTATGATAATTAAAAGCGTGTTCACTTAAATTTTCTTACTCCTTAGTTATCTTTTATTGGTCTGATGAATTGTCACATCCTTATCCTAATTGATGCGTTGTATTCCGTGTTAGTCATAGGGTGGTGCCTAATTCTCCAATTCTATGAATCGTAACTCTCCTCTAGAACATCCGGGATCGCCAAGTACCGAGGCATCTCCCCCAAATATCCTATTATCCTTAAGCTACAACTCACACAATAAACACAACGAGAGCCTAAAGTGCACTCTAAGGCTTTATGCTATTTAGGATGTTCAAACTCGCAACAATTAAAGAAGAAGCCAATTTTCCTTATTATAGCGTCTACCAATTAGAACAAGAGACAACCTAACAATAATCAACAACTAGGTTTCATTGGATCTAAGCAAACACTAATTAATTTAGTTACGCATGATAGATAAGCAAGAACACAAACAAACAATCAAACAATCAAACATAGATGAAACATGGTGATAGATTGGATAAACAAACTTATCTTTAAGTGTAAAAGAGGGTTTGGAACCCTAAAATACTGTCCAAGTCGAACCTCAAACGAAATAGGGTTTGCTCTCCATAATAATGCGCACCAAATACTATAAATTCGAAGTCTATATATAGGATTTACATTCGCGACGGCGTCTCCTTTTGATGGCGATGTCGTCTGATCGACATCATTAAGGTTTCGACTTTGCTAAGTCATTAGTGAGACGACGTCGTGAAGAAAGAAGAGACGCCGTCTGGGTCGCTTCTGGACGTCGTCTGAATAAAGTCTTGGTCGTCTGGTGTAGAATGAAAGAGTGACGACCTTCTGAAATAAGCCGTGACATCATCACTTGTTAAGACCAAAATAAGTTCTGAGTCGTCGCTTGAAAGTTTTTGGAACACCCTGTAGGCGACGGAGTCGCCCTTAAAGTTGGGACGCCGTCAGGCTTCTGAAATTGTCTTGTTTTCTTAACTTTGTCGTTTTCTTCATGTTTTCGCTTCTTTTCGTCCAAATATGCTTCATTCGAGCAATTTGCTTCCAAAAGACCTAAAATGTGAAAGGAACGATTTTAAGCAGTAACGGATACAAAATGTAACGATTTAGGGCTTAAATGACCCCTAAAAACATATGTTTTAAATCCTTATCAAATATCCATACACTTGGATTTTGCTTGTCCTCAAGCAAATGTGCTTTTGGCTAATCAATTTGTGAGTTAAGGGTCATCTAGCATTCGTTTAAAACACTCTACAACAAGTACAAGTGTTACAATAGTCAAAACAAGCACATAAATTATACACTAGAACCTCACAATTGGTGTTTAGATTCTCTCATCTCTCGGGTGTATATGAAATATAACATGCAAGGAAATGGAAGATAAACACTCTCTACCTGTCATAACACATAGATTACCATAGGCTAGAGAATAGATCAAACTTCCATCGCTTTGGCGTAAGCACCAAGGAATAACTATCTAAGAGGTCTTTACAAAGGGTTATAATGTTAGGCTTTGGGTAGGGAATAAAAGGGTTTTGTTGTATATGGGGAGTTTTAGTGGTGGCAAGTCAAAAATCTAATAATATGCATGTAAAACGCAGCGTTGGTAAGCCAAGACTCGACTCACTAACACTAAACAACAACTTTAAATAAACATAAAACATTAAGATATATGTAAGATGGTAGTCCGTCTGTTTTTTTTTTCTTTTTTTTTACTTCTCTCTTTTTTCGATTTTTTTTCATACATTCTTACCCTACCATCCTCTAAGATAACATCAATATAAAGGGATTTATAAGAGCATCTCTACACTTGAGTTTTATTTCACTAACAATAATTGAACCGAATTGAAAAGATCAAAACACTTGGAGTACTTAATTACGTAGACAAAGGGAATTTCAATTTAACGTTCCTTCTCGTTATTCCATAAAATACTACTTTAACCCATGAGTCCCAATCGTCCCAAAACTGTGTACAAAAGATATGACTCGAATTAGCAATCATGCAAATAACTAGATAATTGAACTAAGGGTTTAACAATAATTTCAATAATTCACTAAAGATGAGTGCATACAAGGTGGGCTAAGGCGATTTAGGTGTAATATTTGGGGGTAGATTGTACACATTGCTCTTCATTGATATTCCAGAAACCAAAACATCACAAGAACCGCGAAAATATAGGCTCTGAGGGGTTAACTAAGGGTATCGTATACTAAAGATGAGTACATCGTAAGGGTGTGGGGAAAATTACTCAAATGATGAGGTTGACGTAATTAAATTACAGGTTTAAAATAAGGGTTATCCTAATGCCTCTTATCATTTAGTTAATCCTAACTACACGAATTTAGTCTCACTAGCGATTTCGGAATGCATCACAAAGCAAGTTCTAGAATTTATTATACTACCGGTACACTCACTAAGCATTAAAGATGAATGCTTTTATTCCTAAAGATCTAGGGGCGAACCTCACATTTTTGGGGTGGAATTTGAGTTGTATACGGTTTTTTTGTGCTAGTCATATAACTCTTATCCATGAGACGCTTTATTAAAACTAAAGTTTTACTCATAAGTGTCATAAAAAAATTTAAATTTTTTGTGCTAAAATTACCATAACAAATATTTCTCATAATTTATTACACAAATTACTAAGGACAAGACAAAAATCAAGTGAGTGAATAATTTCTAAATTCTCGTTTTATTCTTCCTCCCTACACTTAAACTAAACATTGTCCCCAATATTCTCCGAAAGTATCAAAGTGATGATAGAGAAAGGTAAAATAAAAGAGAGAAACTAATGCTCTCCTCATTAGCGCGGTAAGATATGTGTAAAATTGCGGTTAAATCCTCCTCCAAGAAGAATGAGTAAGTAATATGTTAGGATTTAGTAAATCCGTAAGTTAAAGACTCGGTCACCTCAAGTATTTCTAAGCATTAGAAAGCTCGTAGTCTTAGACGTTTAGTTATATCAAGTAGTTAGTTAAGTAACACCGTGGAGGAAGGACGGATCTTTACCCACTGCATACCTGATCCACAGCCCGTAGGTGGCGTATTTTGTAAACACTATAAATACCTTATATCTCCCAAGGTAGAAAATGGAGCTATATAATATGACATCTACTTTCTCTCACTAGAAGTTCCCATCCTCTCATTTAGCTTTCCCCGGCTTCAGCCCAAACAATAGGTGACCGACACTTCTACCCATAACGTGCCTGAAACGGTGGACACTTTATGCTAGTATGGTAACTGTTTTTATTGGAGAATTCGACCAATGGAAGATGACTATCCCAATTTACTTGGAAATCAATGACACACGACCTAAGCATATCTTCTAGGGTTTGTATTGTACGCTCACTCTGACCATCGGTCTGAGGATGGTAAGCCGTGCTCATATCCAAACGTGTTCCTAATGCATCTTGCAACATCTGCTAGAATCGTGACGTGAAACGACTATCGCAATCAGATATTATCGATATAGGTATGCCATGTCGTTCCACCACTTTGTTGATGTAGAGCCTTCCCAATTTATCCATCTTATAATCCTCACGGATAGGTAAGAAATGGGCAGACTTAGTTAATTTATTCACAATAACCCATATTGAATCTGCCCATACTAGTCATTGGAAACTTTGTGATAAAATCCATGGTTATCTTTTCCCACTTCCACTCAGGAATTTCTGGTTTTTGCAACAAACCAGATGGTCTCTGATGTTCAGCCTTAACCTTTGAGTAAGTCAAGAAATTTCTAACATAGACGGCTATGTCTTTCTTCAATCCAGACCACCACTATAAATCTCTAAGAATGTGGTAAATGTTATCCACTCCTAGATGGACGGAGTACCTTGTTGTGTGAGCTTCGTCCATGATCAATGTTCTCACGTCACCTGATAATGGAACCCATATTCGATCTACGAAGTATAACCATTCGTCATCCTTTCTCTATAGTTTCTTATCCAATCCCCGCAGCATCTCTACTGGTGCATTAACATCCTTAGACGCTACATCTTGAGCTATCAATATTATACCCTTGATTCCCGTATGAATGTTCATGCTCATGGCTCATACCCCATCTTGGTTTAATCCTTTCCTTTCTATTTAGCGCATCAGCTACTACATTTGCCTTATCCGGATGGTAGCGAATCTCGCAGTCACAGTCGCTAACGAGCTCAATCCATCGCCTCTGGTGCATATTCAACTCTTTATGATCAAAGATGTGCTGAATACTTTTATTATCTGTACAAATAATTCTTTTTCCCTGTACAAGTAGTGTCTCCAGATTTTGAGAGCGAATACCACAACACCCAGCTCTAAATCATGGGTGGTATAATTCTTCTCATGAATCTTTAGCTTTGATGCGCATGCAATCACCTTACTTGTTTGCATAAGCAGCTGCCCAAGACCTTGGTTTGACACGTCACATTATACCACAAAATTATCTAGTCCATCAGCAAGTGTCAGAATTGGAGCATTACACAAATTATCTTTCAAAGTCTAAAAGGCTTCTGCTTGTTCTATATCCCAATTGTATCTCTTGTTCTTTTGAGTTAGAGAAGTGGGAGGTTTGCCGATCTTAGAAAAGTTCACGATGAATCATCGGTAGTAACCTCCCTGTGGAAAACTAGAAGGGGGGTTGAATAGTTTTACCGATTAAAACTTTGTTTTAAACTATTTAGATTGACTTATGTCAATCTATTTAATGTGTGTGTTGGATGATGATAGATAAAATATATAAACAAGTAATGAAAAGATAAAGAGTAAGAAACACAAAACCACGACGCGAGTATTTATAGTGGTTCTGCTACAAGGAGACCTTCCTTGCCCTACTCCACTCCTCGAGTTCCCCACTCGAGAGTTTGTAAGCACTACACAACACAAGCTCCTTAATGTGGTGGAGAATCCTTCACAACGTCGCCTACTTTTTATCCGGTACAAGGCTAGACACCGAGTTCTTCCACGAGGTAGAACCAAACCTATCACAACGTCGCCTACACTTTATCTGGTACAAGGATAGATACCGAGTTCCATTACAAAGGAGGAACTACTACCCAACACTACACCAATACACAACAACCCCATAGGAGCTACACACTCCTTATTACAACAACACAAAGGATATTAATATCCTTTAACCCAACCTATCTATCTTGTACATCGATGCACCATATCGAATGTACTCCCTTGGAATCTTCACTAATGCTCTTGACACGATCCTTCAGCACCTTTCACTAATGCCTTCGACACGGACCTTTGGCACCTTTCACTAATGCCTTTGAGACGGACCTTTGGCACCTTTCACTAATGCCTTTGACACAACACTTCTAGGAGGGAGGAAAGAACTATCAACAAGATAACTTCAGTAGTCTTGATGATGACGAAGCTTGGCAACTCATGGACTTGAGCTTGCTCGACTTCAAGAGGTGGTGATCTCGCCTTTAAGAGGAACCTAGGGAATCACACAAACACAAAACTACATAGAAAGATCCTTTGGATCTAAGGTTAGAGAGTTTACAATACTAAGAGAGAGTATGTGTAAAAGGGGTGAGTTGCAAGAGAGAAATGGATCACTATTTATAGGCAATTTTCTCAACTGTTCCCCGGTTCCCACGGATCCCTCCCCAGAGGGATCCGGCTAGTGAAATCCAAGGGATCCGGCAGCTGGGTCAGCTTAAGTCAGGATTTTGGGTTACAAACCGGGTTATAGGTTATGGGTTATGATCCATGGGTTATACAAGATGAAATGTATCTAGACATTGGGTCATGGGTCTTGGATAATACCTAACATGACTTCATGCATGATGTCATGCAATGGGTCATGGGTTATGGATAAATCTCCATGGGTATGGTTTATGGACTTTGGGTTTTACCCAACAATATTCAATGTATCTAGTCAATGGGTCAAGTACTTAGATTTTTACCTATTACATTACCCATTACAAAATATACACATTTCCATATTATGTAAACACTAGTTGTTATACATATGCATTTTTATAAGATATAAACACTATTACTTGTTTAGTGTTTTATATGAAAATGTAAGTGTGTTAGTAAACTATTGGCTCAAACCATTTACGTATTTTATTTGTTTCGTTAAAATGATTTTACGTTTGTTATCGACAAAACATTAGAAGATCGTTTTTACAGCTTATTTGTATTAACACTCCCAAACCTAAGAATGAGCGAACTTCTGAGTTCTGACGGTGACTTAGGGGCTTTCTAATTATTCACTGCTTCAGTCTTGTTGGGACCCACATGAATACCATTGTTGTTAACTACATGTCCAAGGAATTGTACTTCTTGTAGCCAAAATTCACACTTCGAGAACTTGGCATAGAGTTTCTCCTTCTTGAGTATTTCTAGAATTAACTTCAGATGAGTTTTATGTTCTTCCTTAGTCTTCGAATATATCAAGATGTCATCGATAAACACAATAACAAATTTTTCCATGTATGGCTTGCACACGCGATTCATTATGTCGATGTAAGCTGCATGCGCATTCGTCAGTCCAAAAGGTATAACCATAAACTTGAAATGACCATATCGAGTTCTAAATGCGGTTTTGGATTGTGTAATCTTAACTGATGGTAACCGGAGTGAAGATCTATCTTGTAGAAGTATCGTGAACCTTGTAGTTGATCGAACAAGTCATCGATTCTTGATAGAGGATAGCGGTTTTTTAATGGTCAGCTTATTCAATTCCCGGCAGTCAATGCACATTCTAAATGAACCGTCATTCTTCTTGACCAAAAAAAAAATGGTGCTCCCATGACGAAGAACTGGGTCGAATGCAACCTTTGTCTTGGAGTTCTTTGAGTTGACTAGACAACTCCTCCATCTCAGTAGGTGCCAAACGGTATGGAGACTTTGCAACTGGCATTGCTCCAAGAATTAGGTCTATGCGAAATTTAACTTCTCGAGAAGGGGGTAATCTTGATAAGTCGCCATGAAATACTTCCGAGAAATCCCGTACAATGGGGATATTCTCAAGCTTCTACTCATCTGTCTTCATGCTCATGAGATGCTTCACCTTTCCTTCAGGCTGCTTCTTCATGAACCTTGAGTATCTCTCTGTTTCGCAAGGGAATGCGAACTATCTTCTCATAAGCAATTATTTCAGCCTTATTCTTTGATAACCAACCCATTCCCACAATCATGTCAAAACTTTCATGACCGAACGATCAGCTTATTCAATTCCTGGTAGTCAATGCACATTCTAAATGAACCGTCATTCTTCTTGACAAACAACACTGGTGCTCCCCATGATGAAGAAATAGGTTGAATGAAACCTTTGTCTTGGAGTTCCTTGAGTTGACTAGACAAATCTTCCATCTCAATAGGTGCCAAATGGTATGGAGACTTTGCAACTAACATTGCTCCAGGAATTAGGTCTATGCAAAAATTAACTTCTCAAAAAGGGGGTAATCCCGATAAGTCACCATGAAATACTTCCGATAAATCCCATACAATGGAGATATTCTAAAGCTTGTACTCATATGTCTTCATGCTCATGAGATGCTTTACCTTTCCTTCAGGTTTCTCTTGAGTATCTCACCGTTCCGCAAGGGAATGCAAACTATCTTCTCATAACAAATTATTTCAGCTTTATTGTTCGATAACCAACCCATTCCCACAATCACGTCAAAACTTTCATGAGCGAACGATAATAAGTCGATAGAGAAAAAATATCCCTCTAATACTAAAGTGCATTCACGAATAATTATATTGGCTTCTACTTCCTTACTATTAGCTATCTCAATTACATAACTAGGCTTCAAAATACTAAATTTCACATTTAGCAGGGTCATGAATTCAGTAGAAACGAAACTAAAATCAGCATCCGTATCAAATAGTACGGTAGCATAGTGATTGTTTAAAGACAATGTACCCGTCACAATGTTTGGGTCTTGGCGAGATTCATTTTCTCCTAAGATACTCTTCCACGAGCTTGGTTACCATTGTGTCTGTGGAAAACTAGAAAGGGGGTAGAATAGTTTTACCAATTTATCATTTTAAAATTAAGTTTTCAGAAACTTTAGATTTTATTTTATGTGAGATCAATTGACAACAATATGAACACTCAACACAATAAAAAATATCAACTAATTACTATGAAATAATGAAAGTAAAGTAAATGTAAAGAGTTGAAAAGATGACACCGTGATTTATAGTGATTCGGTAACAAAACTCCTCTTCCCCCTACTCCACTCCTCGTGTACAACTCGAGAGTTCACTTCACTATGTCAACAAGCTCCCTTCAGGCGGAGAAAATTGTATACGTTGCTTATACCAATTTCCGACACTAAGCTAGATGTCGAGTTCTAATCTTGGCTAGAACCAATCTACCACACGATCAACCTGATCTTCTCACAAACTACACAATTCACAAGATCCACCTGATCTTGGCACAATCTACTCAATCAACACAACAATCACAACTCATAAGATCCACTCGATCTTGACACAATCTGCCTAATCAACACAGCAACTACAAAAATCACAAGATTCTCACGATCAACTCAATCTACCCAATAATACAACTACTACAAAAGAATGAGAAAGATGAACTTGATGTATGCTAGAATACAACAAGAAAGTAACCAATGTTAATAATGCACTAACTACACTAACAATCTTGATAAATATGAGTGTTCTTCTCTTACACTTGTCAGAAAAGAATGTTAGAATCACTTATGAGTAAAATTAAACTAGTTTATGATCAAAGAAATAATCTAGGAAGTGGAAAAATGATAACATAAAATTTAGGTGTGAAAAAAGTTGGTGAAAATGTGAGATTTGAGCTGCTATTTATAAGACACAAAAATTTGGGTGTCTAACGGTCAGACGGTACCCTTAAATATGGATGGTACCTTTAATTATTTAAAGGTACTGTCTCGAGATAATGGTACCGTCCACGCTCTAATTTTTGTCATTTTGTGGGGAACTTAAAATCTGGTGAATGTGATTATTTTGGTGGGAAAACCAGATTAGGTGAAAGCTAAAGATACACAACATATTGTTAGGTTCCCATATTTGTAACACAAGCCTCAATATGTAAGAAAGAAAGATAATATGATCGGTTGAACAAACACACACACACACGATATGAATATTAGAAGAGTTATGCGTAAGTTGAAAATGTGTGAATTGAACAACCAACCCTCAAGAGAGGGTTTACAAGGATTATTTATAGGAAGGAACTAGGACATCATGCAAGTTCCCTTCCTTTCTTTTATGGGCTTGGTCCAAGGCTCATGGGCTTTCTACATAAGCCTTGGCATGATAACTTACATAAAAGCCATAATTAAGCTAACTATTACATATTAATTACTAACACTTGAATTCTAGTTTAGGAGTGATTCCAACAATCTCCCCCTAAGTGTTAGTGATTGATGATATAAACGTTGAAGGTGCTGATGTAATAGTAGCTTTGACGTCTTCTGACATTCTTCTTTCTTATGAGAAGAAGTGCCTTGATTCGAACAATCTCCCCAGTGTAGAGAAATTGTTTCCTTTGAAGTATTCTGCTTTGACGTCATCATTATCTTTGTTCTTTGATCTTTGTTCTTTGTGATGGAAGTGATAGTATGTTGTGGTTGTCTGCATCAGGTCTGCTTCGTTGCTCCAGTGTCTCCATGTCTTTCTCCAACATGCTCACACGCTCTTTACCATTGGATTTCAGTACTGATGTAGTTCTCTTAGTCTTTAAACTTTGTAGATTCTTTAACTTTGACGAAGAATCATTCTGGCTTTGTGTTTCCTTTTGAGAGAACTTCAATTAGTGTTGTTGTAGGCATGAGCATGTGGAGAATCTCCACAATCTTTTCCACCCGCAAGCATCCATAAGAAGAAAACATAAAACAGGGGTTAGAAATAATCCAACACTTACAAGTTTGAACTTCGAGAGTGTTAACAGCATAGTGTGAAAACACAACTCTAATTCTCACAAAGGCTGTTCCTGAACTGGAGTCCCACAAGTGATATAACGCGATGTACCGAAGTACACCTACAGTTCAGATGAGTCGCTGAGGTACACCGAAGCATCACCTCACGACTGTAGACCGTTTGAGACACACTAAGCGTAATCCACGGGGAGTTACCGAAGTGACCTGCTGTCAGGGCTGTTTGATGTTGACCATGGCAGGAGTTTCCATTCAATCACTGAGGATCACATGTGTGAACCTCTCATAAATGTTCTCGACAGATTGCTAAGATCTATGAAGGACACGATAAAGTATCACTTGTGTCCTTATTGTTGAACGACAAGTGATAAAATGTCAAGTGTACCTAAGAGATCTTTTGATGAATCTCGTGGCTCTAGACTCAATGGTGCGCATTGGTTTTCCTGAGCGGAGACTAGGGAGAGGGTCTCCTTCTTCAATACCATCAATCTCTAAGAGAAAGCCGATAGTTTACGTAGGGTTCCATGTGTGAATGAAACAAGCTTCTGTTGAGATAAACTTGAGTGGCTAAGAAGGTTTAGTGCATGCGTCACTGGGTCTATGACGACTTTGATCTTCAATACCGGTGTCATCAAGTGACAACTAGTAGCATATGAATTGAACCCGGTGTCTGCCGTAAGTTGAATAATCTGGAGGGCTATTTGTTTTCACCCTTTTCTTTACTTTTCCTTTTAATTCTTCAACTCCTTCTTTCTCTGATTCTCATTTTCTCCTTTTTATAATCATACCTAAGGACTTCTAATTCTAACTATTGGCAGTGTCCTTGGGTAGATCCCTCCGGCTCTGGCGGATCATAGGACGGCTATTCCTAACCTTAATCACCTTATAACTCCATTGCCATAAAACTGATTTCTTGAAAATTTCTCAAAGTGTTTATAAGTAAGAAACATTTTGAAACACTTCGAGAGTTTTATTTTGCAGAAATACTCCCCCTCCACACATGCTTAAGTGTTTTGACAGAAATTTGCATGGTGAGGGAGGAGCGCGCACTTTTTGAATTGATCGACTCAAGATAGACAATCCCCCGCGAGACACGGTTACGTTGCATAGTTAAAGAGTTACATTGCCAGCTTTTAGGTGACAACTAGCTCTAATAACTACCTTGAATGTATGGAAAAGCCTCGAAAGGTTGTCAAACCCGTCAAAGTTCATGTCTACCAAGAGTTTCTCGAATGGTACATTCTACTCGGACAAGTCCTTCGCGAGACACGTTTACATCACTAGCGAACTAGCTTGAAATTATTACCCGTCCCGGACAAGTCTTTTCGAGTTACTAACATTTAAGATCTCGTCAATTCAATGGTTAAGTCTATAGCACAAAGATTCATTTGCAATTTCACAACATATTTCTTATCACATAAATTTTTCTCCCCCTCAAAAATGGCATATAAATGTTATTTTTGACAAAATTTTGATATCGAATATGTCCATTTTGAGTTTTGCGGGAAGATTACCATAAAGAACAATTTGTGAACAAGTTTTAATCAAATACTCCCCCTCAACAAGTGATATTAACTTTTGAGGTTTTGAAAATCATAAGAGGAAGTACTTGTCCTTTTGAGCAAAACTTTGAAAAAATGAAAGTTTTGATAATTTTTACTCAAAAGTAAGAAGCTTTCGCTCCTTTTATAAGGATTGTGGCACTGAAGCGTACCACAGGGTCCTTTCATTACAAGTACGGGTTGTACACTGTAATGTGTGCACAAACCATTGTCATTAAACAATCATACATCCAAATCAATATTGAAAAAGAAACAGCTCAAGGGGTACCAGGAGATTCAGGTAGTCCAACAATAACTCCAGGAATGCGAACTGGGCGTTGATAGCCTGCGAGAGAAATCCTGGGACGGCCACCTACGAAGCTCTCCAAAGTTCTGAACTGGTCCCTTCTATACAACCTTTCATCGATGCGAGTGATGATTTTCTTCACGTCCCGTTTCTCCCTCAAATTTCATCGCTTTGGTGACCCAATGCCTTGATGTATCTCCTTCAACCTATAAGCTAAGCCGTCCCTGACTTTCTTCAGTGTGTGATCTCCAAACTTATGAAGCTCTTTACACGCCATCAAGCAGTTGCGGTGTAGTTCACTACGGTAGACTACGCCAAATGGTTTGCTGATGAGAGTGTAATGAGGAAGATGGTTGATGTCAGGAAGGTCTAGCTGAGGTCTGGTGAGGTTGACACGTGTCTGATACGATTCCACAGCAAGTTGCAAGTCTTCTGCACGTTCCTGGATCACTATGCTTTTGATGAAGATGAGCAAGAACTTGATGTATTCACGTTGGATTTCTGTCGAGAATTATCTAATTCTTCCCTGTACCTTGGCAAGATACAGATCTTCAATGTCGTTGAGAGACAAATTCTGAAATTCCGCTTCACATAAATCATAGTCCCTTTCGTCTTGTCTTTTGACCACGATTTTCTTGAGGAAAGTGTAGTCCCATTTAGACGAGAGAGCTACATGCTTAACAGCAACGATCCCTTTGTCACTGTGCACTTCATGTTTAGAATTTCGAACCTGGCAGCTTTTGTAGTAGATTCTTTGGCGTTTCGGCCAATGGTGAATCCCATACATTGCATCAATGTCATACTGTTCCACGCTGTTGGCAAACATATGAGTAGCTTTTCCTCGATGGCTATGCAGTTGGAGTATATGGCTGCCGGGAACGGAAGTGTAAGTGATGTAGCGTATTTCTTTGACACATCGCTACCGTGTAGAAGAAATTCCAGGTCATTATTGAAGAAGTAGCAGAATGGAATCTTTGGTTGATCTGGTTGGCGAATCGTTGGTAGAGGTCTGGTCCAGTCGGTGTAGTATGGAGCCTTGTCTTTTCTGGTGAAGTCAATGTTTGCTTCAGGGTTGAGCCAATCAATGTTGTTAGACATGGCTCGTGCTATGTTTTCAAGATGATATTCAACTTCAATAGCACTTTCCGAGCTGTCTTTGAGCAGTTGAAAAGCTTCATTCTTGATGCGTTTTAACTCTGACTTGGTCATCTTTTTCACCTGAAACTTTTCTTGAAGTAACTTAGCATGCTCCAATGTTCGACCTTCTACCATATCTTGATCTTCAGGTAGGTAGGGAGTAGCATCAACAAGTGTAGAGAACCATTCATATTCGGTGTCATCTTCGTCTAGCCATGAGACGACATCAGCCTTAGGCGTCTTCTTCTTCTTCTTTGGCCTAGATGAGGATGCTGGTTTCTTTGCTGAAGCGGGAGAGGTGGGTTGTTGTTGGGGCTCAGGGACTTCCTCATCGTCACCACCAGTGTATTCGAAATGATCACCGATTTTCTCTGTCTGGGGTGGTAACTCAGAGTCCTGAGGTTTGTCAACAGAACTTGGTGGAGATCTTCTTTCGGTTGGAGTCCTTTGGGGTGGTGGTGGCATGGAGGATGATTCACCAGTTTTCTTCGGGCGTTTAGGCTCTTTATCTTTATCTTTATCCTTATCATCATCGTCTCTTGGACGCTTAGGCCTTTCAGTCTCTGCTCTGCATGCTGTTTTGAGTTGGTATTCCAGCAATGCGTCAAACAATTTACCTTCATCAGAAGTAAATGTTGCAGATCGTTTTGACATTTGTGTTACCAGCTTGGAAACCAATTCAGCATCGGAGAAAGCTATAGGGTCAGTTGGATTAATTGTAACTGTTAAGGGCGTTGACCTTATTGTCTGCTTGGCTATCTGCATGAGATTCGAATATAGTTGTCTGGTGAACATCTCTTTTGTCACTCCAGGAACAATTTCGAGTAGGAACTTGTGAGTATAGCCCCTAATCATTTCGTTCATTTCCCCTTGGACATCACGTTGCATCATCTTCTGGACATACTCCCTTTCACTTGACATCTTGACCATCTCGTCATGTAGAAGATTAAGGCTGTCAGCTAGTTGATTCAACTTTTTGTTGGTCACGTCTTTCTTCCTGACCTGCTTGATAGCTTTGACAATCTTTGTTTTAGCCCGGGATATCCAAGAGTCAGTTGGTTTCTTCACAGATTTAGATGTGGATCTGGTTGTGCCTTTGGATGGTGGAGGTGAAGAGTGAGAAGACGAGTCTGATGATGAGGAGACGTGAGGTGGCTCAGGGTCCTTAGGTGGCTCAGAAGTTTCCTCCTTGGAGCGTGTGGGACTGTCTAGAAGAAAGTTATCATAATCAATATCTTCATCATTTCGAGACTTAGCCGTTTCATCAGCCTTAGAATCTTCACCAGGAGTTTTCTCAGTCTTTTCCTTGTCTGGTTCCTCAAAGTCGTAGTTAATAGAGTCCTCAATCTGCCTTTGTTGTAGGTCGTGGGTGGTGGTACCAGTTCCCTTATCGGGTTGATTAACCGCATCGGAAACTAGTGTGGCTTGAGTTCCACCACTTGATCCTCCAGGGCCACGAGTTTGTTGCTGTACGAATTCATCGGCAAGATATTTGAGTCTGAGGTTCTTCAACTTCTTTTGATAGTCTCTTTCCTCATCAAATGGTTCTTCTTCAGAGCTTTCCTTATCATGCTCAAGCGCTGGAGTTTTCCCTTTACCTTTATCAGCTTTTGGACTGGAAGGTTTTGCTACTGTTTGAGTGTCAGCGATTGCAGTTTCAGAGTAGGTGACCTCTTCGTCTAATTCAGTTTCCTCAGAGCTTTCATCCATTAGCTTTTGTTGCTGTTCAGGCTTGGGAATAGGAATGGCTTCCTTAGAGGGAATTTTCCTTTTGAGAGTATGTGACCTCTTAGGAAACTTTCTCTGACTCTCAATGCTCGTAATGCTTCCTGCACTGCCTCTCCTGGTTTTCCTAGTAGGTGTACCAGAGGACTTTTCATCAAGAAAACCTACTTTGCCTTCATCAACCGCTACCAGATACCTTTTGTATGAATAAAGTTGTTTGACTGCATCAGTTAGAAGGTGATCTAGCAATCTGACTGTGAGTGTAGGCTCAAACAACATGGAGTGATTGTTGGGGTCATTGAGTCTCAAGGGAATATCAGGATTATACCATAGAGCTCTTTGAATCAACAGTTTGGTATATATGATATATGGGATCTTGGTGCCAAGCTTTTTGAGGAAAGACATCATGTCGTCCCATATCAGAGCTTCAACTTCAATGTGTTTCATGTTGACCAAAGCCCAAAAGATCTGTAGTTCCATGAGCTTGGGATGCTCATAACCACTATCACGTCCAGAAACGGATTTAACAATCATAAGGTAGAGGGTTCTCCATGGCTGGGGAATATTCATAAGATCCACGGATGAATGCTTTGTGATTACTCCTTCAGCTTCGTCATAGCCAATGTCGACCATGAATTGTAGAGCGACCTCTTCAGTTGGTGTGGCATTGTATTCAGTTGGCTCGATGACAGGAACAAGAAGAATAGCCCTTAAATCTGTTGGTGTGATGGTGACTTGTTTGTGGTTGAGCGTCACCATCACAGCATTTTGACCTTTGATCTTTCGCATTGTATGCCAGAATTGGTGAATGTAGATCTCCGGCACTCTAGCAGAGTTGGTGAGCATGTTCTGATAGGGGTGAGTCTTCAGAATATCCACTGCGATCTCACATGAAGACTCTTAACAGGTGAAACTATCAAAATCAATACTAAGGTTGTTCTTTCCGATCTTCATTTGATAGCCATTAGGGAAGATGTCATTCACGGTGAGAACATTTGGTGCATCCACATTCTGCATTTGAGTGTCCATGTCGTGATCTGAAAGATATTTAGCCAAAAGAACCAACATATCGAAAGACATTACGTTAGTCAATAATTGATTTTATTGTCTATTTATTGAATGTGATATGTCGATGATTGTTACGAGTCCAATGTCACTTGTTAGTCCAAAGACACCGTGATAAGTTTCGTGAGTTGATTAAATTTGAGTTTTAAAGTCCAAGTTTTCACTTATTTTTCACAACTTATTAAACGTTTAAGCACATTAGTGACATTTTGGTTTCGTGGCATTATGATTTATTTATTTACAAGTTAGCACGCGTAACAATTCATAATTTAGGTTAAAACTAGGCTTAGGCGTAAAATTCTAAGTTTATGCGTAAACAGAAAGTTTATACGTGTAAGCATAAGCTTATGCGTAGGCTCTTGTCTTACGCGTAAGAAATATTACTCGTAGGAAAAGAGGGCCTTAGGCGTAAAGCTTACGCATAAGCGTATATGGAACCTTACGTGTAAGGCTTACTCGTAAGAGTGAACCTTATGCGTAGAGGTTACTGTTTACGCATATCCTTCACAGGATACGCGTAGTCCCCATTGTAGAACCTTACGCGTAAAGGTTACGCGTAAGATTTCTTTTACGCATAACATTCTACGTGTAAGGTGATCCTTATGCTTAGATGTTCAAGTAACCTTGATTCTGAGTTATTCACGCGTAGAAACCTGAAATAAATTCATCATAACACTAATATTAACATCTACATACATTCCTTTTTAGATCTAATTATGAATACACTTTCAAGCAGTTATGCGTAGAAACTGGGTTACGTGTAGACTTTAAACCATAATGTTCAATTTCTACGTGTAAGAGTTTTAGCCATAGGAATTACACCAAACTTTTTATGGGTTGTCTTAGAAGTCTAATGAAGTGTTCTATACAAGTTTTAACATCAACAATGCTATGAATCAAAAGTACCAAAACGTATGAACTTAAACCCTAAAATTTAATTCTTTCACAATTAGTGTTTCTGGGCAAGTTATGAGCATGGATATGATCAATTCAACTTATATACAACATTTCTTAACCATCTAATTAACCTAAAACACTCACACAAGAAAGTACCCAATTCACGCATAAACCCTAATTTTCAAAATCAATCAAATTTGTGTTTCTGGGTGAGTTTTAATGATAAAAATGGTATCATTGATATTAGACAAACGTTTTGACACTACCATTTTAACCACAAACACTCAAACGTGATTAGGTGTTCATATGCTTATGCGTAGAACACAAAATCATCCCTAGGTTAAAATTTAACTGTTGGTTTTCAAAACGATTCAAAACCAATGTTTATAATCATGTTAAAAACATCAAAACACTTACAAAATGATGATCAGAAACACGGATTAGCCGATTGTATGTTAGGCGTAGGATATGGGTTGGTGGATATTAAATGTAGTGAAGTTAATGTGGTTTGTGAAATTAGGTGAGGTATTTTGTTAAAAATACTTTGAGCTTTTGACACATTCAGTCCCTCCATCTTAACCATTTAGATTCAACGCCCATAACTTTCACTTTGGTTACCAAACAAATGATATTTTGGAAAGAAACTTGACGACACTCCCCCTTGACTTAAGAATTAATAAAATTTTATAAATTTGAGTGCGAGGAGTGTCGGTATACCAGAGATGTGACCACCATTATTAAAGAAACAACCGGGATGAGGTAACATGCAAGTACAAGGTTTTATGAAACCAAAAAATATTTGCTTTCTCCCCCTCAACACTTGATCGAGAAAATACTCAATTTGAAAGATTAGAGTGTTGACGGAAGATTTGTACTTGCCATGTTAAAAGAAATATAGATAGAAGAATATTTTTGAATTTTATCAGATTCTATATTTTTGTATTTTGTTTTTGAAAAATATTTACAAAAGAGGTTTTGGTGTTTGACTGATTTTAAGAATGTTTTAACAGTTCATCCAGTTCCTCTGGAGTCAAACACCGCATACCAATCTGGTGGACCAACTCATTAAACCTAGCAGGAGCTAAGGCTTTGGTGAGGAGATCTGCCAATTGGTATTCAGTACCCACAAAGTATAATTCAACAGTACCCTTTTCCATGTGCTCCTTGATGAAATGATATCAAAGATCGATGTGCTTTGATTTGGAATGTTGAACAGAGTTGCACGATATCGCAATAGCATTTCTATTGTCGCAGTACATCGGGATTTTATCAAATACGTAACCATAGTCTTTGAGTTGTGTTCGCATCCAAATGACTTGAGCACAACACGCCGGCATGGCTACATATTCTGCTTCTGTTGAGGACAGCGACGTACAATCCTGCTTCTTCGATTGCCATGACACCAGTTTATCACCAAGAAATTGTAATGCTCCTGAAGTACTTTTCCGTAAATCTAAGCATCCTGCGTGATCAGCATCTGAAAAAGCTATTAGTTCAAAACCAGAATCCTTCGGATACCAGATCCCCAAGTTAATGGTTCCCTTGATGTATCGGAGGATTCTTTTAGCCTCAGAGATGTGGGTTTCAGTTGGTCTTGACTGATAACGGGAGCAAAGATATACGGCAAAAACAATATCAGGCCTGCTAGCTGTTAGATACATGAGAGACCCAATGATACTATGGTATTTGGTAGGGTCCAACAATTTCCCATGTAAATCAGCGTTAAGTTTCTTGGTATGTGCCATTGGTGTGGCATAGGTGTCACAGTTTTGCATTCCAAATTTGTTTAAAAGTTCAAGGGCATATTTGGACTGACTCAAGTAAATACCACGGGGTAACTGATGAACTTGCAGTCCTAGAAAGAACGTAAGTTCACCCATCATGGACATTTCAAAATGTTTTTTCATTAGTTTTGCAAAAGCGATTGAGTACTTTTTATGTGTTGACCCAAAAATTATGTCATCCACGTAAATTTGAACAATTAAAATGTGTGCCACGTGATATTGTATGAAAAGAGTTGGGTCGACCGAACTTTTGGAGAAATTATTGGCAATGAGGAAGGATGATAACTTATCGTACCACGCCCGAGGAGCTTGTTTGAGACCGTACAGAGCTTTGTTCAGTTTGTAAACATGGTTCGGGAACTCGGGATCAACGAATCCTTCTGGCTGGTTGACATAAACTGTTTCTTTCAGTTGCCCATTCAGAAAAGCAGTTTTGACGTCCATCTGAAAGACCGTTATGTTCATGTGTGCCGCGAACGCTAAAAATATCCAAACAGCCTCAAGACGAGCAACCGGAGTGAATGATTCTTCGAAGTCAATACCCTCTTCCTATCTATAACCCTTAGCCACCAGTCGTGACTTGTTTCTGATTACGTTCCCTTCAACATCCAATTTGTTTTTCCAAATCCATTTGAGACCAATGACGTAGACTCCTGTTGGTCTTTCAACCAATTCCCATACTTCAAGACGTTTGAATTGATTGAGTTCTTCTTGCATGGATTCAATCCAGTTGTCTTTGGTCATTGCGTCTTTAATGTTTTTAGGTTCAGATTGGCAGACAGTGAGTGCATAAATGCAGTGTTCACCATCTGTGTGAAGACGTTGTCTCGTTACGACTGGTTGATTCGGGTTACCAATAATATTCTCAAGAGGATGGTTATTTGTCCAACGATGTGTTGAGGGTTGATGTTGGTATACATTGTGCAGATTTGGAGGATTCAAATGGCTTGTAGATGATTCCGCGACATCAGATGTGGCAGACTCATTAGCAAACGGGTTGAAGAACGCATTTGGATCAAAATCTGCAGGTGGGGGTACTTCATTGTTCAGAATATCATCAGCTGGTTCAGCGTCGTTGGATGCAGTTTGTTCAACTGTTGTTGTAGAGTCAACTGGTGGTGCTTCTTCAACAGTAGTTGTTGTAGCAGGTGTATCAGGTATTGGAATATGATCATGTTGAGCAGTGGAAACAGCGGATATACCTGGAGCACGTTCATCAATATCTTCACTAAACAGAGGAGCAAAGAGCTTTTCCATTTGTTGACGAGTAAGCTGGGGGCTTGGGTCAGCTGATGATGGGGTTTGATGGAAGTTTAAACGGTTATGACCGGGTTCCAAGCTGTTATGCTCAGAAGCCATTTCAGTAATCTCATCGAAATTTGCATGAATCGTTTCCATAACCTGCTTTGTACGACGATTCCAGATCCGGCAACCTTTAGAATTCTCACAATATCCAATAAAGACTCCAATGTCAGCTTTGGCTTTGAGCTTTCCAAAGTCATCACGATCATTATTTGGGTAGCAAAGGGATCCAAATACATGAAAGTGTTTAAGATTCGGTTTTCTGTTGTGGATAAGCTCAAATGGTGTTTTGTTGTGGCGTTTTATAATCATTGATCAATTTTGAGTGTAGCATGCAGTTGATACAGCTTCTGCCCATAAGTAATCTGGAAGTTTAGCATTGATTAAAATTGTTCTTGCGGCTTCCACTAGAGTACGGTTTCGTCTTTCAACAACTCCGTTTTGTTCTGGTGTGCGTGCAATAGATGTTTGATACTCAATTCCCACTTTCTCATAAAATTCTCGAAGAGTTTGATTAACAAATTCAGTTCCTTTGTCTGTTCTGATTTGTCGGATTGTGTTCCGGAGCTGAACTTGAATTTTCGTTAGAAAGGTGATGATCATCTGTGGAGCTTGATCTTTACTTCGAAGAAAGTAGACCCAAGTCCATTGTGAGTAGTCATCGACAATTACCAAGATGTAGCGTTTGCCATTAATCGTTTGCACGCGCATCGGGCCACACAAATCCATGTAAAGAAGATGAAGCACATGCTGAGAGCTGTGTTCCACCTTTGAAGGAAAATGAGCACGAGTGCTTTTCCCTTGTTCACAAGCTGAGCAAAGGTGATCATTAGAATACCGGATTCTCGGGAGACCTTCAACCAGTTTGTATCGAGCAAGGTTGGTTATGGTTTGAAAGTTTAAATGTGAGAGATGTCGGTGCCATAGCAAAGATTTTGTTGATGTTGCCTTTGAAAGTAGACAAATGGGAGATGAAGCAATCATGTCTTGCATTGAGATTGTGTATAGACTGGAATTACGAGTGCCCGACATAAGATCGTTTCCTTGTAGATCACGAATGAAACAAGTTTTCTCCCGAAAAGCAACTTCCAAATCTCCATCACAGAATTGACCAACAGAAAAGAGATTGTGACCGAGACCTTCCACATAGTAAACCCTGCTAATTTTGATGTTGCCATTGATGTAATCTCCGTAGCCCATGATAGCTGCGAAGTGATCATTCCCAAATCTGACAGTGCCAATGAACTTTGCAACAAAGTTTGATAACAGTTTGAGATTGCCTGTAATGTGTCGGGAACATCCGCTATCAACAATCCAAAGAATGATCTGTATCACATGCATTACACACAGACGACACAGATGGAATAGAAGTAGATGTGGAACCCGAAGAGTTAGAGGGTTCCGAAGCAGTTATATTAGAAATACACACATCAATGATTTTAGGTATCCATTTAAATGCTAGTGTATTATGTATCCATTTCTGCCATCTCCAACTAGTCTTTGCTTTAGTCTTAGTGAATGCACTAGGTGGTACAACATTCCTTGGAGGTGATAATGGAGCTACAGGGACATCAATGCGTTTCTTAGAATCTAAAGAGGGCGGTTTACCAAGCACAGACTTAGAAGCATTAGTGGGCCTAGAGGTATTCCGATTCTTAGGATTCCGTAAACGAGACAAGATAGCGTTAGCAACACATTTATCATGACAATCAGAAAGCATACTTTTACGACATATAACACAAGAAGCTTCAGACTTAATATCAAAAATACTTAAAGGTTCAGCATTCGTTACATCACTTTTTCCATTACATTTGTCAGACGCAATATCTAAAGTGGGTGCAACTTGGGTCTTATTCAAAGTCCTAGGGTGTTCTTCTACTTCAGCATTCTTTATTGTTCTTTTCTTAGGTCGCAACTTCCTATTCTTCCTTGCATTGCTCCTAGGCTGTGAAGTGCGGACTTTGGGAAAAGAGGCAACTATTCATGTTTCAGTAGAGGGAAGCACATTAGTATCTTGTGATTTGTTAGGAGGCATTATAGTGTCACTTTTTCTAAGTGTGACAGGTGCAAGTTTCTTAATGTTTCTAAGCTGAACTTGTTCATACTTTCCTAACTTCTCCTTTAACTCAATGATAGTGTGCAACAAATCTTGATTTTCAGAACGAAGATTTCCAGAAAAATTCATTACTTCTTTAGTGTGTGCAAGATAATGATTAAGTTCGTTTGATGCTTCATCACGAGTCTGTTTGAGTAAATCAAATATGACACCATATTCCTTTTTAACTTTTGCAAGTTCTTGTTCATATTTTGAGATTTGACACTTCAAAGACGCGTTTTGATCATCCAGTTGCTCAAGTTTTGGATTAAGAGTTTTGGATTACAACTGGTTGATTTTGTTTTGCAAAGCAAGTTCACGATTTTGACAATCTTTTTGACACCATTGAAGACGACGTTTTGCATTTGAAAGCTCATTTAACAGTCGTTCATTTTCAACTTGTAAAGACACGATCTGAGGCACATTATCAGTATTCTCAATAATTTCAACAGAGTCAACAGAATTAGCAGAGATATAATCAAATGCATATGACAAAGAATGCAATAACACAACATTATGGACATCAACACAGATAACATCTTCCAAGAGTCGATCAACATCTTTTCGTAACATTTTCTTTTTATGTTTTGTATTTGAAATAGATGTTTCTGTTTTCTCGAAAACTATTTTCATCAATCCAAGTTCCTTATGAAATTCCCTTTCCCAATACAATGCACAATTTTTCAAATTTTTACATGGGGTAAAATTCTTTTCTGAAAAATATCTCTTTGTTCTCGCGCCTGAGGCGATTGAAAATGTTCAACTTTTATTTCAGAATGAAATTCAATCTCACGTTCTAAAAGTTTGATGTCAGAAGTGAAAATGTTAAAATATCGAAGAATTTGACGATTTTCGGGTTTTGAATTTACTTCACTGAGTGAAGGTAAAGGACCATAAATTTGTGCATAATTTGGTTGGGGAGCAACATTAGAAGACTCAGACATAGGTGTGATAATCCTAGGTGTGTTAGAAGAATCCTTTTGTGTGACGAAAGTGACGGCTTTTGAATAGTTAAATGGTTTGTTATAAACAACATTTTCCAATTTTGATCGACTCTCGTCTTCTGCATCTAATTCCTCTTGACGATGATATTCAACAACACTCATAACAGAGTCATCAATTTTGTATTCTGCACTGGAAACTTCAGGATTTGGTTTGAATGATTTGGTTGAAAGCTTTGGTTTGTAATCAGCAAGATTCGGTCCATATCCATTTGGATTGGGTTTTAAAGTAAACTTTTGAATAGTTGTGATTGACTCACCATGTTTGTAAACAACATTTCGAAACTCTTTGAGTTTGTTTTGTAAGCCGACAATTTCTTCAAGATGGTCATCTATTCGTTTCGTTGAATGCTTTTTGGACGTAGAGAACTGTTTTTGACAAGTTAACAACTCAGCCTTGGCTTTTTGAGTTTCCAAAGTAAGAGCGTTAAGTTGTTTTTTATGTTCATGTTTCAGTTGTTCTATTGAGACAACAAAGCATTCTTCGATGCGGCTAGATCACGAATCTGTCGTTCTAAAGATTTTTCGTTTTGGTGTGATTTAGCAAAAGCTACTTCAAAACCTTTTTCACGTTTTTCTTGAGTTTTGAAAAAATTGAGTTGCCGTTTTAAGCATTCAATATCCCTGGTTAACAGTGCATTTTTACTGTGTAATTGCTGATTTAGTGCACAACATTCTTCCATTCGGGATTGTTGGTCTTTAAGTAAGAGATCAACATCTGGATTAGGCAAAGGTTCAGCGTGTTCAACGTGAGTCACAACATGATCACTATTCAGATCCTCAAGTATGACCACAGAGTCAATTTGAGTATCAAAGGAACCATAAGGTCATCTTGATCATCAAATGTAACTACGGGGTCTAGTTGAGAATCGTCAGAATGAGATGTGGACGGCTCATGTTGAACATTCTGAGCCTCGTCGGATTCAGATTTTGGCTGAGATATTAGATCAGTGATGAATATGGTTTGTTCGGGTACCTGAGACAAGCCATCAGTGTCATACACTGGGCCTGTGTCACTCATGTGGAGATCTTGCATTTGTGCCATCAACATCACTGCTGGATTAGCCTGCAAGTCCTCCATATCATCATCTGAGTCTGCATCTGCCATAAATCTTTGTTCTTTGGTTGTGAGGGTTCCACCAGCTTCATCCTTAAGAGCCAAAAGTAAAGCCTCCATGTGATAAGCACTGCCTCTAGTCCTCGGCTTTGGGCATGCATTAGCCAGGTGACCCTTCTCATTACAGTTGTAGCAATGAAGACCATTTATCCCATTCTGAGCATTCCCCTGTTCAACCACTTGAGCTCTCTGTTGTTGTGGATCACCCATGTTATTCCTTCCCATATCATTAAACCCTTGACCACCTCCCATCTGACGACCATAACCACGATTATGAACTTCAACACGTCCATTGTTCACAACAGCCTGATTCCTTGTGTTTGATGAGGAACGAATGCGATTGTTGGATTTGTTTGTATACCGGCCGAAGGCTTTAGCAATCATAACAAATCCTTGTTGCAATGCATCGAAAGCATCGGAATCCTCATTAGCTTCACTATAAAGTTCTTGATCATTGTTGTTGTTGTTGTTGTATGGAACCAATTGAGTTTGTTGAGATTGTTGCTGTGACGGATCATATGGTGTAATTGTGGCAGTTGGTTGAGGAGCGGGTTGAGGAGGATAACTAGTTTGAGCCCACAAAGCAAGTTGTTGATTGTTCGGAAGTGACGGTGGAGCCGGGAGTCCACAGATAGCCCTTTCTTTGTCAACTTCTTTTTGGTGAGACTTCAAATAGTCGTACAACAATCCGTATGTAGCATGATGAAGATTCTTAGCTTGACGGATGAAAATGACATCCCAATCAGGACCAAGACTACTTAGGAACTTAGTATTGACTGCAATTCTTGGCATGATGATGTTGTATTTGTCCAAATCATTGATGATGTCTGAGAATCGATGATGATAAGACTCTAATGTCTCTCCTAGTTCAATCATGAAGTGTTCATAGGCCAAGTAAATTTTGGATTCCATATCCTCTTGATTGAGTTCAGTGCCTTCCATGAGAAGATGAATATGTTCCCACATTGCTTTTGCCGTCTTTTGAGCATCAACACTTCGAAGGATTGGATTGGGTAATCCTAAAAGGATATATTGCATTGCTTGCTCATCAGCTTTGAAATGTAGAAGTTCATCATCAGAAAGGTCAGTAACATTTGCAATGTTTGTGAGATCATCTCTTGGTGGAATAGCATTAGGATCTCCGGGTGTAACGACAATAGGCATCTGAAATGGACCTTCTAATATAACCTTCTTTAAGAACTTTCCATGTGGCTTCTTTAGATCACAAAACCTAAAGAACCTAATTGCCCATTGATCATAGTTTCTGGGAGTGAGCATTGAAGGTCTATCAAGTGATCCAGCCTCATGAATGGATTGCTGGCTACTTAAAGCTTCACACATCTTTGCAAACCAAGACGGTTCCTTCATAGTATTCCTAGATGGATGTTGATTGTAAACGTTTGTGTAAGGTTGTACTTGAAGACTAGGTGGTGGTTGAACCATTTGTGGTTGAATTGCTCCTTGTTGTGGATAATGTTGTTGATTAAATTGTTGTTGATAAATTTGTTGTTGTTGATTGAATTGTTGATGTTGTGGATTAAGTTGTTGTTGTTGTTGTTGATTATACGTATAAGGAAAGTAGTTAGAGTATGGAGGTTGAGACATGTTGAAAACATGTGTTGTAAAATGGATCTTTGTAGTCGAATGAAACATTGTTGATGAAGTGTCCTTAGGCGTAGAAACCAAGTTTAGGCAAAGTAATACTTAGGCGTAAAAACACCAAACTTAAGCGTAAAAGCAATAGTTACGCGTAGGATTAGCTTACGCGTAAGAATTGAGAAACACTAAGATTAGGCGTAAACTGAAAGTTAGGCGTAGAAAACTTATGCGTAGGATTAGCTTATGCGTAAGGCAAGGCTTAGGCGTAGGAAAATTCTTAGGCGTAAGGAGTTCTACGCATAAGTTTGAGCTTATGCGTAAAATTAGGGTTTTGCCCAAAAAATCCTTTACACTATCACAGTGTAAACGATATCCAAAGTCGAAGTGTTTTCAGGCTTATCCAAGCAAGAAAACACTGAGTAAATCATGAAAACTGAAGATCAAACCACGGATGACTTACGCGTAAGATTAGGGTTTTATTACGCGTAGAAATTAACCAAAACTGATTACTGCCCAAAGATGTTTCTAAACCAGATTTTGGTGATGAAACAGCTTCAATATCACCAAAATAACACAAAAGTGTGAAACTTGATGATCCAAAACTTGTTGACACGTTACGCGTAAGAATGAACACGTGTTTAAAATCAAGCTTAAAATCAATGAAATACACGTAAAGTTCGAAACTTTTTGCCAAAAACAAATGTTTTAACACCTAAAAACTTTGAAAGTACAAGAATCTTGGATTGAAAAATGTAAAAAATGAGTTTTTAAGCGTGTAAAAGTTTATGAACCGAGAGTTACGCGTAAGACCAAAAACAACTTCAAAAACAAAACCTTTTCACCCAACTATTTGGCGAATGATACCATTGTTAGGTTCCAATATTTGTAACACAAGCCTCAATATGTAAGAAAGAAAGATAATATGATCGGTTGAACAAACACACACACACACGATATGAATATTAGAAGAGTTATGCGTAAGGTGAAAATGTGTGAATTGAACAACCAACCCTCAAGAGAGGGTTTACAAGGATTATTTATAGGAAGGAACTAGGGCAACATGCAAGTTCCCTTCATTTCCTTTATGGGCTTGAGCCAAGGCTCATGGGCTTTCTACATAAGCCTTGACATGTTAACTAACATAAAAGCCATAATTAAGCTAACTATTACATATTAATTACTAACACTTGAATTCTCGTTTAGAAGTGATTCCAACACATATTTTTCCAAATAAACAGGTCTACGTAATGTACTTTGCAAATTGTCAAAGATACGCAACATATTTTCAAATAATCTTCGATTAGCTAATATGACTGGTTACTAGCAGGTTTATACGTTAAACTTGATTAAAAGTTACACAATTGGTCCTCAAACTGAAACAAATTCGCGTATTTGATCCTTTTTTTTTGTAACGCTCGTTAAAATTTTTTTTAAAGATTTTAATTTTTTTCACTTAAAATCAAGATAAATTTTTATTTTTTTAATTTAAAATTTATTTAGAAGAAAGATTTAATAAAAATTTTTATACATTTTTTTAATCAGGATAGTTTTTTATATGTTTTTAAAAAACTTGAAAATTGTAATTTTTAAAAAAAATAAATATAGATTAAAAAATCTGACAATTTAAAAAAAAAAATCTAGAGAAACTTTTCTTTAAAATCTAATATTTTTTTTTTTGAAAAATCTGGATATTTTTTTTAAATATAATTATAATTTTCAAGATTTTTAAAAATATATAAAAAATTTATCCAAAATTAAAAAAAAGTATAAAAAATCTATCCAATTTTTATTATTTTTTGTACATTTAAATTTAAAAAAAAATGATTTTATTTAGATTTTAAGAAAAAAAAAATTAAAAGCTTTTAAAAAAATTTAACAAGCGTTACCAAAAGAGGATCAAATGCGCGAATTTTTTCCTGTTTGGGGACCAATTGTGTAACTTTTAATCAAGTGTAACCTGTAAACCTGCTAGTAACCGGTCATATTAAATAGATCAAATATTATTTCAAAATATGTTGCGTATCTTTGACAATTTACAAAGTACATTGCGTAGACCTGTTTATTTTGCGTATCTTTAGCTTTCACCCAAACAGATTTTTTGAAATTGAAATTATTTTCTTTGAATAAAACATTTTGTTAAAGTAATTTGTAAAATTAACTTTGTGTAAAATGTTTTGGTCACATTTGTGAAAAAATATTTATTTGATCATTCAGAATGTTTAATGTTTATTATTCATACCTTAGTGATTTAGGTGTCAAGATGAAGTTTTACGACTGTAAACTTTGTTTACGTTAATTTTTACGTAGAATGTTTTTATGTTTTGTTATTGTCAAAATGTAAAGAAAATGAATTACATTTTTAGACATTATTATTAACAATCTCCTATTTTTGATGATGACAAAACATAAACTCATTGTATGCAAAATTTTAATTTAACAAGTTTTTAATCTACTCGATGAGTTTTACCACTTCTCTCCCTTTTTGTCGAATCAAAAACATATATAGCTTTTTGTCGAATCAAAAACATATATAGCGGTAAGTAATGAAAATGCTCCTCCTTGATGTGTGCTACCCCTTGTTTGGAGCACCAAGGTATCGAGCTATAGTGACGAGCTACAAAACCGAGTCACAGTACAAGTGCAACTATCTAACTACTAGCAAGTCCTAAATGACAAATATATAGACTATGCAAGCAACCAATTATGCATAAGAAATTTATTCATTAAACATTAGTATCATATTTGAAACAAATATGATAGTACAACTGCTACTTGAAACATAATCATACATAAAACTACACTAGGGAAAACATGAAGTAAATAACTTGGCTTGAGAGGCTTCTAGGATTTGCTTGAAACAAAAGAGTCCTAAAATTATTTTTGAAAACCAAGCAAGCTAGTGCTTAGTTGGTGTCACTAGTGGTTGGTGGTGGAGTTAGTGGAACGGATGGTGGAGTCAAGAGTTGTTCAACATAAGCAAACATGTAATGAATCTCATCCCTTAAGGCAAAGATGAGATTGCGGTTATGGATGCAACATAGACAATTTGCACCATAGACATCAATCGGGTTTAAGTTGTATGGGATGACCCAAGAGTGGTGGTGACAGGGAAGGTGGTGATGGTATGGGATTAGCAAAGTCCAAGTGACTAATAGGTGAAAGAGTCAAGGTGACATTGAGGCATTGTGGTGGGCTAAAAAGAGATGAGTTAGCTCTAGATCTTAGCATGGAAGAGGATGATAAAGTGTCTTTGGTGGAGGGTGTCTTAGATGGTGCATTTGGAGGTGATGGTGATCTAGTTGGGCTAGTTGATGGAGAGTTTTCATATCAAGATCATAATCATCTTTGCTAAGATCAATGATGACCGTGGGTTTTCTTATACTAATTCTAGGCTTCTTTGATTTGTTAGTTGAAGGTGAACAGTGGATGAAACTTGTTGTGAAAGACATGGTGGCTCTTTAATATTATGAAGAAGATGAAGTGAGTTGTGAAGCAATGGTGGATGATCAAGTGATTATAAAGGGAAGTAGGGTGATGTGAATTGTCCAAATTTGAAATGGGATATTGCTATTAACCACCTTGTGACTCAAAAAGGAGTAAAATCAGGAAGAATGCTGGTGCAGAAAATCAATAAACAGTGAAAAAGTTCGTCTAGTAGGGGACGGTACCCTTAATTATGACAATGACGGCATATGCGATCACAAAATCCAAAGGACATATACATTGATGGAGGTCTGCAAGAAAACATCCTAATATATCCTAATATTAGCAGCCGATAATAAATGATTAAACATTGTCAATGGAACATGGTTTCCGAAGGAAGCAGTGTCTGAGAACATTTATACGAACATTGTCAACAAAAACGGGCCCCCGAAAGAGGTTGTCTCTAAGAACATTACGAACCTCGTGAAGTTGGTTGTGGGCGACGAATATGCTGCCTAGATTGGCCATTATCGGGTGCCGTTGCCTGCCTCGAATCTAAAATAGATCAGTCGGTTGATGAATAACGGTAACGAATATATCTGTGTGAATGTGGGGTGGGTATATGAGCATATAACCATAATGTTAGACATAATTGTTTAAGTCTTGTTAACCAAAAAAAAAAGGCCTGCTACTTTTTTCCTGGATGGGCCTCCAAACAAACCCATTACAAAAGCAGTTATCAAGAAATGGTTATTTAGGTTTTGCAACGTTTACTTTTATATGAAACGACATAAACATAACGTTTCATCATGTATATATAGGATCAATCTTGTAATAGAAAGATTAACCCTTTTTCTATAATTTATCAGTTATTAATATAGAGTTCAACACCCTCTTCTTTGTTTCATATATGTTTTACTGATTCTTGTGGATGATGTTGTCACGCTGTTTTTATTGATCATTCGATCCTGGAAAACTCCCATTGAAGACCTGTTAACAGTGGCATCAAAGCCGAAGGGATCAAGCAACAACAAGAATTCATGATTCAATCATCATTCAAGAATCAAACCTGCATTTTTTTTTAAACGCAATCATGAAGAAATTGGTGTGAAGCCAAGTTGTGTGAAGCAACCGCAAAGAAGAGAAGAATCTGAGATGGATTGAATGATCAAGAGATTTGATCATGAAAGGTCATGCGATATGATCAAGAAGCGAGGCTGTGAAGGTCTCAACGATGAAGGGGCTGTGAAGGTCTCAACGATGAAGGGGTTGTGATGGTCTCGAAGTGGAAGAAAACGGCTTTGAAAGTCAGAAATCAAAATGGTTTTTTCAGAAATCAAATCGGCTATGAAAGTCAGAATTGATGGACAAAGAAAAGGAAGACAAGATTGAAGACAATGCAAGTATATCAAGTAGAGATGATTTCATCATCATATAAAGAAGAAAGAAACTGAGAAACCAAAGAACATGGCTGTGGAAACACTGAAGATGGAAGCCTTCATATTAGAAGAACAAGACTTCAACAATTAGGGGGAACATGTTGGACATAATTGTTTAAGTCTTGTTAACCAAAAACAAGGCCTGCTACTTTTTTCCTGGATGGGCCTCCAAACAAACCCATTACAGAAGCAGTTATCAAGAAACGGTTATGTAGGTTTTGCAACGTTTACTTTTATATGAAACGACATAAACATAACGTTTCATCAATTATATGTAGGATCAATCTTGTAACAGAAAGATTAACCTTTTTCTATACTTTATCAGTTATTAATATAGGGTTCAACACCCTCTTCTTTGTTTCATATATGTTTTACTGATTCTTATGGATGATGTTGTCACGCTCTTGTTATTGATCATTCGATCCTGGAAAACTCCCATTGAAGACCTGTTAACAGTGGCATCAGAGCCGAAGGGATCAAGCAACAACAAGAATTCATGATTCAATCATCATTCAAGAATCAAACCTGCGTTTTTTTTTAAACGCAATCATGAAGAAATTGGTGTGAAGCCAAGTTGTGTGAAGCAACCGCAAAGAAGAGAAGAATCTGAGATGGATTTAATGATCAAGAGATTTGATCATGAAAGGTCATGCGATATGATCAAGAAGCGAGGCTGTGAAGGTCTCAATGATGAAGGGGCTGTGAAGGTCTCAACGATGAAGGGGCTGTGATGGTCTCGAAGTGGAAGAAAACGGCTTTGAAAGTCAGAAATCAAAACGGTTTTTTCTGAAATCAAATCGGCTGTGAAAGTCAGAATTGATGGACAAAGAAAAGGAGGACAAGATTGAAGACAATGCAAGTATATCAAGTAGAGATGATTTCATCATCATATAAAGAAGAAAGAAACTGAGAAACCAAAGAAGATGGCTGTGGAAACACTGAAGATGGAAGCCTGCATATTAGAAGAACAAGACTTCAACAATTAGGGGGAACATGTTGGACATAATTGTTTAAGTCTTGTTAACCCAAAAAAAGGCCTGCTACTTTTTTCCTGGATGGGCCTCCAAACAAACCCATTACAAAAGCATTTATCAAGAAACGGTTATTTAGGTTTTGCAACGTTTACTTTTATATGAAACGACATAAACATAACGTTTCATCATGTATATATAGGATCAATCTTGTAACAGAAAGATTAACCCTTTTTCTATACTTTATCAGTTATTAATATAGGGTTCAACACCCTCTTCTTTGTTTCATATATGTTTTACTGATTCTTGTGGATGATGTTGTCACGCTCTTGTTATTGATCATTCGATCCTGGAAAACTCCCATTGAAGACCTGTTAACAGTGGCATCAAAGCCGAAGGGATCAAGCAACAACAAGAATTCATGATTCAATCATCATTCAAGAATCAAACCTGCATTTTTTTTTAAACGCAATCATGAAGAAATTGGTGTGAAGCTAAGTTGTGTGAAGCAACCGCAAAGAAGAGAAGAATCTGAGATGGATTGAATGATCAAGAGATTTAATCATGAAAGGTCATGCGATATGATCAAGAAGCGAGGCTGTGAAGGTCTCAATGATGAAGGGGCTGTGAAGGTCTCAACGATGAAGGGGCTGTGATGGTCTCGAAGTGGAAGAAAACGGCTTTGAAAGTCAGAAATCAAAACGGTTTTTTCAAAAATCAAATCGGCTGTGAAAGTCAGAATTGATGGACAAAGAAAAGGAAGACAAGATTGAAGACAATGCAAGTATATCAAGTAGAGATGATTTCATCATCATATAAAGAAGAAAGAAACTGAGAAACCAAAGAACATGGCTGTGGAAACACTGAAGATGGAAGCCTGCATATTAGAAGAACAAGACTTCAACAATTAGGGGGAACATGTTGGACATAATTATTTAAGTCTTGTTAACCAAAAAAAAGGCCTGCTACTTTTTTCCTGGATGGGCCTCCAAACAAACCCATTACAGAAGCGGTTATAAAGAAACGGTTATTTAGGTTTTGCAACGTTTACTTTTATATGAAACGACATAAACATAACGTTTCATCATGTATATGTAGGATCAATCTTGTAACAGAAAGATTAACCCTTTTTCTATACTTTATCAGTTATTAATATAGGGTTCAACACCCTCTTCTTTGTTTCATATATCATTTACTGATTCTTGTGGATGATGTTGTCACGCTCTTGTTATTGATCATTCGATCCTGGAAAACTCCCATTGAAGACCTGTTAACACATAATAGTACTTGTATCCATGTACTCGCGTGTTGTCATAGATGCACGAACATTAGTTGAAGTTCTTCTAGAGCCTCGCACACGTGGGGCCTGAGTTGCAGTAGGTCTAGGCAAAGCAGTGCGTGGTGCCACAGCTGCAAGTGCTAACAGATAAACATTAACAAAGTCATCAGTAAGCGTTGAGCGTGTGGATACATATACAAAGCAAAGCATTCATTTATGTGTCTTGTACCTAGAACTTGAGGAATACAATGAGTATCGGACACGGGTTGGTAGAGAGGGTCCCATAAATGATCCACCACATTACACGCAGACCTTATATTCTCAGCACTGTATGGCAAAGGTAAAGGCCCAATTGATGGCCTGTGATGTCGCACAACAGAAAGGCCTGACACATAAGGCAACCGCGAATAAGAAGACGTAATAATAATAAGGATGATGCATGTATGCAAAAGAGCAAGTGTTCATATATGTCATACCGAGAACCTGAGGAACGGCATGTATGTCATAGGCATGCACCTGGTTAGAAAATAGATGTGAATGGCCAATGAGGCTACATGACCGACCTGTATCCGTAAAAGTGGTCCCCGAAGACGTACATGCATCTGATTCGGTGTATTACACGACGAACTGTCTTGTGTACTAAAGTCCAACATGGTTGGGCCCGAATAATTAGCCCCTGAAAGTAAGATGCATCCATAAGAAGAAACAGGTGAGCAAACAATGGGTGATATTAAATATGGAAGATATGAAGCATAAATAAGGCTTACCATAACCATAGGTTCTTGCAGGCGCTATACTTGAAAAAGGAGCAACAGAAACAGACAAAAAAGGCCTGTGATCACACTGATCAACAGAAAACCGAAGATGACCTTGTGAGACACCAGCCGTATGGTTGGTATTCACTGCAGTCCCAGTTAGTAAACCACGTTTGATACCCACAAAATGAAGAAGATTCATAATATGAATCACATCCCAATTTTACTTTTCCCTTTATCTGTGGCGGAAACATTATCACAATGTGAGGCAGTTGGCAAATGAAACGGTTGCGCCGCCTGTGGTTCACGAATAATTATCCCCATATGTGAACGCTGCTTCTTTTTCGCATGCGTAGGGGCAAGAACAACAGGGTTAGCAAAGGTATCATCAATGTTTAACACACCCCAATTAGAAGCAGATGTATCTCGAATGTAGTAAGGGTCCAACGTGCATGAAGCACCTATAAGTGGTCTTCCATCAACCACCACTGACGCGTGTCCATCCATAGTATTATCGGGCAGGGAGATTGGGTGAGCGTTCAGTAAACGGTCACAAATACCCACAGGTTGATATAACATATTTACACTATCATTCTTAGACGGTGGGTTAGATTCAGTTGTCATGAAAGCAACTAAGGAAGTGTGTTAAAAGCAAAATCTATACAAAAACTGGTCTTTTAGCTAAACAATGAAGGGCAAAAGTTCTTAACGATTCATTCAAACATAAACAAACGATGTCAGAGTAAATAACCAAAAGAAAGGCACCAAAAAAAAGGTAGATGCATAGAAGAGAAAAGAAGGAAAACAAACAGAGAAACATGACATAACACAAAGGCAGAGGACGAAAACGATACCTACAAATGAAGATCAGATCTACTTTCTGTTGGTTTAATGGACAAAATATTAATAGATGTGTGTTAGGATCAAACGAAATATTTATATGGTCGAACTAAGAAAAAGGAAGGGGTTGAGTGTCGAGTTTTAAAACTTAAGGAGGTGCTTGCAATGACTTGTTAGACAAGGTTTAATGCTATATATATACACACACTTTTGGTCTTTTGGTCTCATTCGTACGGATAAGAAAAGATGATCGTCACCTAACTCTTGTATATATCGTACAGTACATTAGAGAGATATCATTCAGTGTACATCATCATACATGCCATGCAAGCATGAGATTCTTACTTTTGTTTCTTCACTGAATTGATTGATCGACAATATATATACATATAAAATAAAAGGGTTTGACCCGATTTATTTTATTTAAAGCTGAACATTGTTTTTGTGCTTTAATCGTGACTTGAACTAGCATTCTAATTAAATCGCTAACAATACGCGCGTACATGATCGTAGAGAAATCCTACTTTGGATTTTGGTGATTTACACTATTCGACTTTATTAAGTCGACTAGCACTCAAACCCTAATTAAGGTTCATCACAATTGCTAGTTTTGTGGATTTGATTCTTGTTCGGCTAGAATCAAGAAAGGTACGCATATTCTTGTTTATGTTAATTAATTATTCGTTAATCTTTCCTATACGCTTCCGCATGGGTACTTGATGTTTATTGTTTATATTTATGCTTAGTCATGTTATATAATTCCAACAGTGGCATCACGAGTCATTGGTTTTTAATGAGTAATTAATTACATAAACGAGTAATAAAACAAATAATTGTGTTGTTTGATATGGTTAATCTAGGGTTTATGTTTTATTTTTTTGGGTCGATTTATTTTTAATTGGGGCGTACCCCATTATTTTTTTTAAGTCGACACATAATTTTTTTTTAGGGTTTTGAAAATTGTTTGCTAACCTTATCGAAACCTAGAATTAATATATTAGTTACGTGATTAATTCATGAATAATTGTTATGTGACATGGGATTTTTGATATGCGATCTTGTGACTATTTGTATAATTGTTATGATTTATCCATGATAATACATGCATGTTTGTCATGGAGAGTTGCTTGGATATTTATTTAATTGTTAAGAGATATGTTTATCACATGTTTATTTACGATAAATCTTGAATTGGGGAAGACTCCAATTATATATATTAATGAATCAATTATGTGCAATATGGTATATTATTAATTATGGGTTTACGCAATCGACTCTTCGATGTATGTGGCTCACTCTCAATTGGGAGAGTGAAAGCCCTAATTAATATATACGTTAATTTAACGTAGACATTGATTATTAATAGGGTTTTATCGAATAAGTTGCATGTGCCTACTTGTTTACAAGTATAAATTGTTTATTATGTGCGCATTGTTTTTAGTTGTTTATTTTTTATTTGTTACTTGTTTGTTTATTATGTTAGACATTTTTAAGCAAAGGATAATTTTGAATAGAAAAATAATACGGACTAAACAATGGTGAAATTTGATTTGTTTTTTTGAAAAGTTAAGTTTTCAATAGTTTAATTGATTGATAATTTTGGTACAAATGGTCTGAACGGCTCACCCACTAGAACAAACTATAAAGGGGTTAATAAAGAAGTGCGCACAGTCACACTGAAAGGATGTCTAAGGTTATGCTTTTGCGCTTACCTAGTCCTCTGCCCCCTGTGAGTTCGATTGGAGCTACTTAGTAAGCCATAAATGTACAAACTCAGCTTAAGGGCGAATTAGTTTTAATTTCATGCGCTATTTCTGTGGTAATTACCCGAAACACTAAGTGTTTACACTTATGCAAAAGTACGGTATAATGGACAAAAATTAACGCTAAATTCCTTGATTGGTGAACCCAATACCTCAATCAAAACTTTGATAATTTGATCTTTATGAATTGGTAATAAAAAGTTTTTTATTAAATTTATGCTACAAGATGAATGCATGACATCTTTGTACATATTTGATTTGACCACATAAAATCAAAACTAGTACCCTTATAAATTAAGTTATGTGCCATCTAATTAAAAGGAACACTTGAAGTTGCAATTTACGTCATGACATTACTTGGCGAGATTGTGATGGCAAGGTAAATCTTTATGTAAAGTCAGACCTTATATGAACATATTTGCAGTTCTTTAAGTTAGACACTTAAGTTGAGTAGGAAGTGAGAACTGGACTCAAGGCATAAGATGGGATGAAACATGTTTATATTTGCAATAGCGTTGGAAAATATAACTCCCATAATGATCTAGGAATTGGAAATTGTTTGCCAATTATTGTTCGACAGATTACCTTATTATTTGCTTTTGTTATAGCAGATCAACTGATGTAATGGAACTATGATAATTTGGATCCTAGTTTTCGAGAAAATTCTATGGTTATATGAATATTACCTTGGGTATTTTATTTTCTTGAAAAGTTTAATTATCGAAAATACTAAAATTGAATTTTGCTAATTCTTTGAATGTATTAATGCAACATTAAACCGTAAACATAGGTTATTCCTGTATTGGTAAATTGATCTACACCTGTAAGGGTTTTTGGTAGAGTCAAGTTTGCTAAATGAATAAACCTAGTCCTCTTTTTATAAGAAAGAGTGAGATTCAATCCTATTCCTTTTCATGAATGAAGAAAGGTATGATAGGACAATTAGAATTGTCTAAATTCTAAATACATAACTCGTAAGAAAATTTTAATAGTTAAGAAAATTGCATATTTATGAGTTATTAAATTAGAAGCTAGACTAATTACTGTATAATTGGTGAAAGACAAACTATCATATTTTATCTAGTTGTTTTATTTTGACCATTTAAAAGTACTACTTACAATTGTTGGAATAGTAGAACTATTAAGAAAGAAATTGCATGCTCAATTTTTCAAGTTAATAGCATTGATGGATAGTTCATCATCTACATAGTAGCATACACTCTTTTAGTACATAAGTAATTGTTATGTATGGACTTTCTCAAAAGTGTAGGGAAGTAAATAGAACACTATTTTCTTTCACTGGTTAATGAAACACTTTCAATGTTGTCAAATCCAGTGGGAGTGTTGTGTTCTTATTACTGAATAAGGAATTAATGTAATGATCTCTAATTCAGTGGGAGTTACAAGCTTTGTCATCTTGGTAGTAACCCAGATTATATCTAGAATGTCTTAAGATAATTACTTTCCACTTGTAGACACTTATGTTTTTAAGGATAGTCATGTACGTTTCCTTATTAGACAATAAAATGGTTCTACATCTACTAGTTATGCTAATATCAATGACACAATCATATTTGTCACATAAACAAACATATGTCGTGTTGTTTATCTGCTACATGATGTTGTTCCATGCACAAGTGGGAGAAATCTATATTGTGTGCAAGGTACAACATATAGGTATATGATTTAATGGATTCTCTTGACTGCAAGGTAAGAGACCAACATTCTAATATAACTTGTACATATCTAATTCAAGAAACACTTGGTGTTGCAATTTACGTCATGTCAGAACTTGACGAGATTGCAACAACAAAGTAAATCTCAATGTGAAGTCAGACCTTGCATGTACATATTTGCAGTTTCTAAATTAGACAAGTATTTAGAACATGTGTCAAAATGATATATAAGACTACTTCAAATTAAACATTTATGTATTACTAGAATGACATAAAATAAATGAAGTAATCTAATACTATTTCAATTTGTTTATTTATTTATTTTGGAATGACATAAGTGGAAAATAATGCAGTCCTACATTATTGTGAAGTAAATAAATTAACTTGAAATTACTATTGAAACCAAGAGTTGTCTTCATAATTACTTTAGTTAAACATGTTTATGATTCATTGTAAAGACATAAACATAAAGTCTTTTAAGACATATAATAAAGTAAGACGTTAACTTGGTATGTTTTTTAATTAAGACATATACAAGAAGTCATTGAGGTGATCAATGATTTATAACGTATAATGGGATTATAACAGTTTATGTTTCTTGATGAGACATGGATATGAAGTAACTTGGTTAAAAGGTACTTGTGTTATAAAGTATGCAATTGGCTTGGAAAGTCTATTATACCATTAAGCTGACTTAGTTGGTAAATAGGTAAGCCAAAAGGAATATGTTTATCTTATATATTGTTAGGTTGCCTTACAATATTAATTCTAATGAATACCACAAGTTGATGGTATGTTCAGTTAGGAGAATCAAACTATATTTGATTTGTTTGATTCAAGATAACCATCACTTCTTTCTTAAAAAGTAACAAGGTTAGAAAATTGAGTATGGATTAAATATACTCAATATGACTCCAACCTAGAAGATTGATAAAACACCATTTTATAATGGAATGTGATGAATCACATTAAGTTTTAAAATTGAAGATTCTGAATTTGTTAAACTACTTATGAATAGGTTATTAACAAACTAAGTCAGGAATTATCAATGTGTATTTGTAATTTCCAAAAAAGAGACCAATGTAGTTTTGCTCTAATTGCTAAGTATAGATAGATAGTCTATATATTACAAAAGGCAAGTGGGAGTTTTTTTTTTATCTTGAAAGATAAAATTATAAAATACATAATCTTCTTAAATACACTAGTAAATATCATGATGAGGCTAGATATGAAATGTTAACCTCAAGATGATGGAATTTTCATTCATAGATCTATCTCAGATATTCGATTTATATGCTGAGAAGAACATGAGTTACAAGATTATAGTAAACCTGATAATCATTATGATGGATTACCAAATATTGAATTGGGTAAATTACTCATACTATGAATGTTAAAGATGTTATCCATAAAGATAATTAATTTTTGAAATTTGGTTTATCTTAATAGTTAGACTAGAGAATGGAAATGAGTTTCTTCAAAGAGATGAAAAACCCTAGTGGTTTGAATTTCTATGTAGAAATCATATGGACAATATTGTACACATATTTAATGCATGTTTTATGACAAGATTATTAATCATACTTAAGTAATTAATTATGATTGAATATTCTTTTCTAGACACATTAAATATATAAAGATGATAATTGTCATACTTGTTTTCATTAATATGAAATATGACAATGGAATATCAAAACTCTTTCTTGAAAAATTACTTGAGCGAGGACGGTAAGTAATCGAAAGGTTTTTTTGAATTCATATAATCTTTGGGAGTGTACGAAGTGCAATAATTCATGAATGAATAAATGCATGCATCTATGAAATTATTCTTATATTTAATTATTAAATTCTAGTTTTGATTTATAATTGAAATAAGATAAATTTTAAGTATTCCTGAAGGCTAGTGGGAGTATTATGTTAAGATTTTAAATCTTATATGTTGTATAACATATAGGAAGTAACATTCCTTGAAAGCTAATGTTAAGTCTTAGATTGGAAAGAAACTTCATTTGTAAGATTTAAGAATTAAAATATACAACCTTGGAATATATGTTTATTATTAATAAACATGTGCAGTAAAATAAATGATTCTAATAAAACATGATATATCATTTGGGAAATGGATAAATATCTTTTGACAAGATAGAACATGAATGAAATCTAAGTTTGACCTGTAGATTCATCATGTACATCATGTTGTGTATTAAAATTGTTGTATCATTCTTGAATAAGAAGTGATTTGACAACATTGATATCTAACTAAAAGTTATTAGATAACTTGTATAATGAATATTCTAAAAGAATTACATCCTCAGCCTGGAATTGCTCCTAAATTCTATGGATGAACAATATGTCAAATGTTGTGCAAATTGTCATCAGCTTCAAACTTGAAAGTTTGGAAGACATCAAATATTACACAATATATATTAAAGTTTACGGAGTTTTAATGAGCATATTGTTGTTTGTATACAATGATGCTGGTATAATTGAGATGACACTCAATACTAGTCATGGTAGGATTTCATCCTTGTTAATGGCCATGTGAACTAGTTGTGCTATTAAGAGCGCAGTTGCATTATACATTAAAAGAATAAGAATACTTTAAACTTTAAAATATTTGAAAGTTTAAATTGTCATAAATTGGTGATAGAGGGTGTCACACACTTTATGAATTATTATGTGAATTGGTAAATGCACACATACAAGGACTTCACTTATTGAATTCTTGAAATAAGTATTCTCAAAATTACGATAGATCAAGTTGGTTGATTTATGCCTTGTCAACAAGTATGATTGTCATTACTTGAGGCATAATTCATCAACCGGAATTTTCATGCATTGATCTATTTAGTATTTGGATAAGGGATGTTAAACAATTGTTATAATAAATCAAATACTTGGTATGTTTGATTTTATAATATATTGTATCATATATTTGCATGTTTAATCCGTGAATAAATTTATTTATTCTAAATCGTCCATTGTCAATTAATGATATGGGAGTATCATTAAACTAGGACAAATCTGAGAGATGTGGTAGAATATACTTGAAAGTATATCGATGAGAAAGCATACCAATTTCAGATGATATTCAATGAATTGAATATAGGACTTATCCAAACTACATGATTTTACTTTATGGATATTGTTATTAAGTAAATCATGAATAGTTATCCTCAGAATTGAGATACCAGATAAGTGTCATAAATGTAGTGCACTTCTATGGAACAACTTAACGCTATACGTAACTGGTAGTCATAAGAGTTGTTTCCTGAAGTGTTGCAAAGTTTGTAGGTTATTCTTGTAGTCAAGATAGAATTTGTTCCTTCAAATTTATTTTGGAGTTTAATACTGTTGGGCCCCTCGTAGGGTTGACAAGATGTTTGCGTGGCCACGCCCAAAGATCTCCCTTGAATATGTTCAGAAGATTTGGTAATCTTGCTCAATCACTTACAATGAGAAACAGAATGGTTGAATAAAGAATGACTTAATTCCATATCTTTATTTAACATGGTATTAGAAACAAAAGGATAATAATAATGAGAAATCATTAAAAGGTTTTTTCCAGGAGACCTTACTCGAGTCGTGCTAGAGGCATCGAAGTGTTGCTAGACGCTAACCGATGTGATCACACTATTAAGATATGTCCAAGTGGGAGCTGTTGGTTAAATGGACAAAATATTAATAGATGTGTGTTAGGATCAAACTCGAGACCTATGGGATTGCACGCGTTCGTATGAGATTTAATTATATCACGAAATATTTATATGGTCGAACTAAGAAAAAGGAAAGGGTTGAGTGTCAAGTCTTAGAACTTAAGGAGGTGCATGCAATGACTTGTTAGACAAGGTTTAATGCTATATATATACACACCCTTTTGGTCTTTTGGTCTCATTCGTACGGATAATAAAAGATGATCGACACCTAACTCTTGTATATATCGTACAGTACATTAGAGAGATATCATTCAGTGTACATCATCATACATGCCATGCATGCATGCATGAGATTCTTAATTTTGTTTCTTCAATGAATTGATTGATCGACAATATATATACATATTGTTGATACAAAAGTTGGGCATTCCTTGTTTGGGCTTCGGCTCTCGTACCAATTAATGATTGTTGCTTGAGACCTGCGCACTAAGAGACAGAAAACACCGTTAGGCTTACCGTGGGATTGTCTCCCACAATTATCCTCCGACGTGAGAGTAAGTAATCGATTTAGGGTTAAAGGAGAGTTAGGGTTTGTAGATCGCACCTTTAACGAGGGATGTGATTCCCTTTATATACACACGGAATCCTTGTTGGTTCCGTGTTCCTCAACCTTCGGCGTATCCCGCCTAAGTCGGTTGGGGAATGATTATCTCCATAATTAGGAGATATCCGATATCGTGTTCCGTAATTAACATTGGGCTTGGGCCTTCGTGGGCCCAAACACTTATCGGCGTAGCCCAGTTCATGCTGGGCTTATTAGTATTGGGCTTTGGTCGGGCTCATGACCTGAACATAGACTATACGTCATCATGTCCCCCCAGTCTAGTATGCGCAGTGATGGACTGCGGATGCTAGACTAATTACTGCAGTCATTAAAAACTACGAAGCGTAGCCAAGAAGCCGAAAAAGATATCTGTCAATACATTGTATCTAGACATAGTATTTTAAAATAGACGCCTCGGTATTCGGGGGAAAGTAACTGCAGCAGCGTCACATCAAGTGATCTGGTCCACATGTTGGTGATAGTGGGATCCACGTGTCACTCATTGTGTGGATGAGGACACTTATTTAACCGGCGACCTCATTTGACTGTGTTTATCACAGTGAAAAACCAAATCTGCCATTGTCAAGAAACCTTGCATTTGCAAAACAGAAAATCACCTATTTCGAAGGTAACCACGCGTACGCCTGTTTTTAAAAATAACACCATGGTCAAGCAGTTATCTGATTTCACCTCCGATATAACTGAGGGTGAGCTTCTAGAGTTTACCTCGGAGTATTTTATACCACTTGACGTGCATCCGGTAGTTCCGGATGCGCGAGCATCTATTGCAGACTTCCCCGAAGGGAAAGTAGGGGTATACACACGTTTTTTCGAGTTTGCGAATCAACGTGTACCCATATCCCTATTTCTGTACAACGTATTGAATTATTATCAGCTGCACCTATCCCAGCTTTACTGCATCGGTGCAGCGAAGATTACGAACTTCGAGGTTAATTGCCGATTACTGGCGATTAACCCGACTATCCACTTATTCCGTGCGTTCTACCACACAACGTGGTCGCACGGATGGGTCTCATTTGCTAAACGTGCGGGGCACTTCCAGTGTTATACAGAGAAACTGGACGCGCTCCAGAATTGGAGAGATACTTTTTTCTGGGTAGACGACGTGTGCTTCCCACCGCGTTTTGAATTTTATACCCAGGGGACATTGCCGAGGGATGAGCGCCCCCTGCCTGGATCATATGTCGTGGAGGATGCGGAACTGATAAACGCCAACCGCATCCCCATTAGTTCCTATCTTGAGGAATTTCTGGTGCATATGGGCATTAGCCGTAATTACTTTGGTATGCCAAATGAGGTGCCAACCTTCTTAGGCGCTAATGGCCAGGGTGGGTGCTCGTTCCTTCGCATCCCCTTTCTTAATTAATGTAAGAGCGTTCTTTTCCTTTATGCACATTATATAACCTATGTACTTGTTGTCTTTTGTTGCGCAGAGATGGATTTATTCACCGTGGTGCAACTAGCGAAGCCGATTCAGGTCAACATAGGGACGCGGCCACTGAAGGAAGGAGAAGAGCCCATACTAGAGACTACTGCAGGGCGTACCTTGGAGATGAATATGGGGGAAACAGGGACCAGTTCCTCGGTTGTAGTGGAGGCGACGCCGCTGCAAAGCGTGCCAAGCCCCAGAGTGCCTTCCCTAGTAGCGCAGCCATCGCCCATAGCAGTGGTGCAGGCTATGGAAGAAGAAGAGGAGGAGCAAGAATCTGGGCTAAAACGCAAAAGAGTGCTCGGAGAAGATGGTTCGAGCTCTTAGAGGAAAAAGCGCCCCGTGATCTTCACTGTGGAATCCTCCGCCAGTGATGTTGCGTCATCTTCGCCTTCGGCTAAGGCTTCGGGCCCACAGTAAGTGATGTCGTCAATGTTTTATGCGCACCCCCTTGGTTATGTAGGAAATTAATAATTCTTTTTCCGTGTATGCAGGTTTGAACAGGCTGCGGAGTCGCCCTCAAGGGCGAGTCCTGTACATTCCGCGCGGTCCGAGCCGCATAGCCAAAAAGATGAGGATGTGTCTGCTAGGGGTGCTCCAATGGAACAACTGGTTGAAGAGTTGGTGCAGGTGTCTATGCATCAGGCTTCGTTGGTTGAGAAGCTAAAGGCTCAGATTTCTGTTGAAAACAGCCAAGGCACTCAAAGGATCAGACCATTGCTTTGCTGGAGGCGTAGTTTGCTAGTGCCAAGGCTGAGGCAGAGAGTCTGAGTGTGTACGACCAGAAGCAGGTTGAGGAAAAGATGGCGTTGATGGGCCAACTAAGCCAAGAGCGTGCAGAGGTCTCAGGATACAAAGTTGCACAGCACTGGGCACTGAAGTATTTGGAGAAGGGCAAAGAGGATTTGACTTCAAAGCTTGAAAACTTCGGTGCAACTGTGAAAAGTGCCCTAGAAGCGCAAGAGATGAAAATGCGCAAGCTCAGCTTGGAGTACGACGAGGAGTTATATCCCCAGCTCTTATCTACCATTGTTGAGCGCAGATGGCTCATAGGCCATGGGCTTCGTCTCGCTGCTCTTAGTACTTTGGAGTCACCATAAGTGGTGAATGCTTTTGGTGGGGTAGTATAGAGCGCCTTAGAGCGCGGTAAAGCAGAAGCTGTGGAGAAGCTTCATGAGGCAGGTCTGTTGAAGGGATCTACTGAAAAGGTACCTGGTATAATGCGCAGGCTTATGATGAGCTAGTGTCTGCCATGGAGAAGATGAAGTCTTTGGAGCTTCCCATGATTGCTGAGATGGAGCGCGACCAAGATTATCCCATAACTGTTATTATGGAAGGGTTGACCTTAGCGCGCCATCGTATTGACAATGCAGAAGCGCAGCCGGACTATTTTTTGAAGCCCGATGTCTCGCAGCTTCAAGTGCCTATTTTTGCTCGTCCCAAAGATATCCTGAACCCCTTCTCTTTGGAGAAGGAAGTTCCATTGAAACAGGTCTTGGAAGCTCATGCTACCAGGCTCGCCAAGAAGGAAGGCATTAAGGGTAAGGCCGTTTTGTGTGGCGTTGGCGCAGCTCACCTCCCCCGTTCTGACGGGGTGCCTATTAGTGTTGCTACCGTAGCTCGTAAGGATGCTGATTTGTTGCAGAGTTTAATCGAGGTTAAAGATGCAGCAAACCGCGTAAGTAGCTCATCTCTTGAGCGTTGTAATAGTTGGTAGGTTGTACTTCGTAAACTGAACATCCTTTTGTAATAACTTGTAGTTATTAATGAAAATCTCCTTTTGCGTAGTGTTTGTTGATATTAATGCAACTTGTAATGTGTGTACTTATCTGTTTATCTTTGCGTATAAGACATGTGCTAAGGGTCAAAGTTGTACACAAGCGCGAATAGAATAAGAAATTCATAGTCATGTATGAAGATCATAGTATACTTAAGAGAAATTTTCTAAGTACTTTTTTCTGTTATAGCATAATCGTGTATGTTGTGATATGCATCGTACTGTAAATATCATATCAAGGAATCAAGTGTCTTGGTTCCTTAGTTGTTAAACGTGCACCATATGCGTTGTTGCGCACCCATCGTGAGATGCGCACAAACTTATTCCAACGTCTTGAGAACAAGGTGTTTAACAAGGATACGTGATCCAATGTTGATGGGTTTGCAACCCTCTTACTCAACAAGTTGTTTAGTAGGTTAACTTATCCTTTTACCATCGTGGGTTTATTTTAGTGCATGCACGCCATGTAGGCAAGAGATAAAAAATTGTTAAGACATACAGTATGCTTATCCTTGATTATTTGCTTTGTCCAATTGTATTTGTGTAATAAACCATGAGAAAATGTCGGTTAGGGTCAAAGGAACTTCCTTTTCGTCGAGCAAGTTTTTCAACACCCTAAGCAGTGAACCTAATCGTTGTAGTGTAGTATTAGGGTAAGCCACGGGTATTGATATCGTTCTCTAGGGGAATAGGAATGCTAGTGAGAAGTTACTACGCTAAGGTTGGGGTTGAGGAAGATTGTTTTTGTATTTTTTATATTTTTATGGAAATGGAAAGGTACGAATCTTGGGGTTTGAATTTGGGGGGTTGGTATTGCTACCGATTATTCTACTTATCTAATTGTCTAATCTAAGGTGTATGTAGTCTATGTCTAATTATTGTGTGCTCGTATGATAGTTTAAAGATGTGTTTACTTAGGTTTTACTACTCCTTAATTATCTCCTATTGGTGGTTGAATTGCCACGTCCTCATTCCTAGTTGCGTTGTGTGTCTAAGGTTGTAGGGTATGCGTTTCTCCCTAACTCTTTGAACTTACCAAAGGGTCTCGTCTACAAAACCCACTAGGGATAATAAACTCTTACTCTAACGCACTCTTTGGATGGTTTAGCTTACAACTACTCAAGGAGTCATATTCTAAGGTTCATCAAGATTTAATCAAGCATTAAGTACACAACGAATGACCTATCGCATGACTAGATCATTAATCAACTAAGATAAGAGACAACCAATCAATATTCAATAATTAAGTTTCATATTCCCTAAGCAAACACACAAGTAAATTAGCCGGACATGGAGAACATGCAAGCATACACACAAATAATCAAAGACATAATTGTATTAATGAAGTAAAACACTTATCTTGGTGTAAGATAGGGTTTGGAACCCTAAAATACTGTACAAGATAGCCTTGGTTCGGTTTAGGTTTTTACTCTAAAAGACTACACACTAAATACTGAAAAATTCGGATTCTATATATAATATTACATATGCAACGGCATCACCTTATGTTTTGTGACGCCGTCGTGTCGCCGTCATTAGGGTTTCGTCTTGGCCACGTTAGACTTGCGACGGCGTCACCTTATGCTTGTGACGCCGTCTGGATTACATCTAGGCCGTCTAAGTTGCGACGGCCTACTCTTTTATAACTTGACGTCGTCACTTGAAAATAGGAGTTTTAGCTTCTGTCCCATCACAAAAACCCTCCGACGGCGTCGCAATTTAACACCTGACGCCGTCACCTTATGTTTTCAGCAGCTTTGAGTGTCTCGATTCTGACTTTGGCCATTTTCTTCGTATATTCGCGCCTTTTCGTCCAAATAAGTGTCATTCCAGCATTTTGCCTTCAAGAGACCTAAAAAGTGAAAAGGAACGATATTAAGCAATAACGGATACAAAAGTGATCAAATAAGGGCTTAAACGACCCCTCAAAAAGGTACCTTTTAAAACCTTATCAAATATCCCTACACTTGGTATTTGCTTGTCCTCAAGCAAATGTGCTTTTAGCCAATTAAATTATAAGTTAGGGGTCATGAAGCATTCGTTCAAAACGGTCTACAACACATATAAGCCCCGCAAAAGTCATAACAAGCACGGAAATCACATACTAGCACCTCACATGGGGTGTTTGGATACTCACATCTCTCTCGGGAGTATATGAAATATAACAAATTGGAAATGGAAGATAAGCACTCATTAACCGGTCCTAGTACATAGATTACCATAGGCTTGAGAATAGATCAAACCTCCATCGCTTTTGCGCAAGCACCTAGGAAAGACTATCAAAGAGGTCTTTAAAGGGTTGTAATGTTAGGCTTACGGTAGGGAAACAAAGGGTTTGGTAGGATAGGCTATATAGTGGTGGCAAGTCAAAAATCTCTTATGTTACAAGCATACGAAGAATGGCGTTGCTAAGCCAAGACTCGACACTCTAAACTCTAGCTAACTGAAATAAACAAACATAAAATTAAAGGATAGATGTAGGATGGTAGCCCGTATGTTTTTTTTTTTTTTTTTTTTTTTTCACTCTATTTTTTTTCTTTTCTCTTTTTATCTTTTTTTTTTCTCTTTTTTTTTTTCATACACTTTTACTCTACCATCCTCTACGGTAACATCAAAATGATAGGGATTTATAGGCACATCCCTACACTTGAGTTTTTATTACTCTAACACTAATTTGACCCGAATTGAAAAGATCAAAACACTTGGGGTACATTATTACGCAAATAAAGGGAATTTGAATTTAACGTTCCCTTCCCGTCATTTCATAAACTTTAACTTTTCCCATGAATCCCAATCGTCCCAAAACTGTATACAAAGGATATGACTCGATTTAGCAACTCATGCAAGCAACTAGATAATTGAACTAAGGGTTTAAGGTGATAACAATAATGCACTAAAAGTGAGTGCATACAGGGTAGGCTAAGGCGATTTGGGTTTCGTGTACTAAAGATGAGTACAACGCAAAGGTGTGGGGGAATTACTCAACCGATGTGGAAGAAGTAATTATATTACGGGTATCAAACAAGGGTTATCCTAATGCCTCTTATCATTTAGTTATTCCTAACTACACAAGTGTAGTCTTACTAGCGATCTCGGGATGCATCACAAAACAAGTTCTAGAATCTAATATACTACCGGTTCACACTCTAAGCATTAAAGATGAATGCTTTTAATTCCTACTAATCTAAGGGCGATCCTCACATTTTGGGTGGAATTTAGGTGGTAAAGGGTTTTTGTGCTAGTCATGCAACTTCCTATCCGTGAGACGCTTTTGTTAAGACTAATGGCCCACTCCTATATGTCATGAAAAATTTTAAATTTGGTGCCAAAATTACCCTAACCGACATTTTCTCATGGTTTATTACACAAATACAACTGGACAAAGCAAATAATCAAGGATAAGCATAGTTTCAAAGTTCCCGTTTTATTTTCCCTCCCTACACTTAAACTGAACATTGTCCCCAATGTTCCCCGAAAGTATCAAAGTTATGATAATTGGAAGGTAATTAAAAATGAAAGAAACTAGTACTCCCCTGATTAGCTCGGTAGGATCCGTGTGTGAAGTAATGGTTAAATCCTTTCCAAGAAGAATTTATGCGTGAAAAGCTCCTTCCAATCTTATGTAACTTCTTCTTGATAAATTAAACCTGCACACTTGAAGAAACAAACGAAACCTTCGCGTAAAATCGGCGGTAATAATATATATAAGACTCGATTTAAACTAGGATATAATCCTTGTGGAATGGATGTTTACAGAATCTCTGAAAAATTAAGACCTAGAAAATTCCAAAAATTTTTAAGTAGCTCAGAAAACGAGAAAAAAGTAATCTGTTGTTTTTACTCCTTCCTGACGCCGTCAGGTAGAGATCCTGACGCCGTCAGGTTATCCTGACAAAAACTGGTCTGCGATTTTCTGGAAAAAATTCTGGAAAATTTACATCTTTAGAATCTGGAAAAATTTCTGCAAAACATCCATTATGACTCGATACAAGCATTTAACTCGAACAAACACACAAATATATCTTTTAATGAATTGTTATTCTCATGTTTACGTTTCCTTGAAAACGTGTGTAATCCTCCCTACACTTATCCCTTATGTAAAATACCTTTATATGCAATTAAGACGAGGTTAAAAACAAAATAAAGCATTTTTACAAAATTAAACATGAGAATAATCAATCAATAAAAGATATATGACACTAACAAGCAAACAATTAAGCATGGGTTACCTCCCACGAAGCGCTTTTCTTTATTTAAGAGTCTTGTAGCTAGACTCGTAGTCGTGCTCCTACGTTTTCCTCCTCTTAGAAGCCCATTCAATTATCTTAACTCTGTTCTCATCACAAATATATTCAGGGCCCAATTCTAGACAGGCGGTATAAGGAACCTTATCCTTCCAATCAACTTCAAAGGCCGGAATGCTATCTACATCTAACACATCAATGCCCTCAAACCTCTTATTTTTGCAGGGCATTATATATTTAACACATTCGGTCTCATTCGAGAAATTGACTATTCCTTCCTCTTGATCATAAACCATCTTAGATTCCTCAATAAATGGTCTCCCAAGTATCACATCTCCTAAAACTCCATCAATAATGCCTTTCACATTTTCTAGGATCATGAAATCACACCTATATGTGAAGTTTCCTACGAAGACATGCAATCCCTTAACCCTCCCAACATAGTTACTCACTTTCCTAGGGTAAAAGGGGTCCCTTTCCTAAATTTTCTCTCATGATCCAATTGTAGTAGAGCCTAGACATTATGTTCATGGGTGCTTTATAATCTATGTAAGTGTGATCCCTATATAAGTAACCAATCATGCACGGTATTTTGATATTTTTAGGGTCACCACTTTTTATGCATGGTTCGAAAGGCGGTCGCGGGAAGTTAACTACATTATAGTGATAAGTATTTTCCTTTCCATTAGGGTATGAATCGAAATACTCCCTAAGTTCCTCCTCCTCCTTACTTCCGTCCATAATCTCCAAAACCTTATAATCTCCTTCTACAATTTCATCTTCCGAATCACTTGAGGTTGAATCACTATCTAAGGTACCAGTGGATTCCTCAAGGGCTTTTTCAAGTGCATTTTCAATTATCCTATTAAGTTTCTTAAGCTCTCCAATTTCACTAACAATGCGAGCTCGGAGTTGGTTGGCAAAAGTTGGATCGAGTGGTGGGTGTTTATTTGATGGGGAGTTGTTGCTTGGTGGTTTATCACCTTCCATGATAAAAAGTGATGGGATTACGAACAAAGGTCACGAAGAAGGGGGATAGACTAAGAGAAAGCTAAAAATAAGAAAAAAGTTTACTTGATAGGAATCAAGTAAAGAAACCCTAACGAGGTGAACTACTAACTAGCTATTCTATTCCCCGGCAGCGGCGCCAAAAACTTGATAACGCTACACGCGTCGTTCGGGGTCAAAGGAACTTCCTTTTCGTCGAGCAAGTTTTTCAACACCCTAGGCAGTGAACCTAATCGTTGTAGTGTAGTATTAGGGTAAGCCACGGGTATTGATATCGTTCTCTAGGGGAATAGGAATGCTAGTGAGAAGTTACTACGCTAAGGTTGGGGTTGAGGACGATTGTTTTTGTATTTTTTATATTTTTATGAAAATGGAAAGGTACGAATCTCGGGGTTTGAATTTGGGGGGTTGGTATTGCTACCGATTATTCTACTTATCTAATTATCTAATCTAACGTGTATGTAGTCTATGTCTAATTATTGTGTGCTCGTATGATAGTTTAAAGATGTGTTTACTTAGGTTTTACTTCTCCTTAATTATCTCCTATTGGTGGTTGAATTGTCACGTCCTCATTCCTGGTTGCGTTGTGTGTCTAAGGTTGTAGGGTATGCGTTTCTCCCTAACTCTTTGAACTTACCAAAGGGTCTCGTCTACAAAACCCACTAGGGATAATAAACTCTTACTCTAAGGCACTCTTTGGATGGTTTAGCTTACAACTACTCAAGGAGTCATATTCTAAGGTTCACCAAGATTTAATCAAGCATTAAGTACACAACGAATGACCTATCGCATTACTAGATCATTAATCAACTAAGATAAGAGACAACCAATCAATATTCAATAATTAAGTGTCATATTCCCTAAGCAAACACACAAGTAAATTAGCCGGACATGGAGAACATGCAAGCATACACACAAATAATCAAAGACATAATTGTATTAATGAAGTAAAACACTTATCTTGGTGTAAGATAGGGTTTGGAACCCTAAAATACTGTACAAGACAGCCTTGGTTCGGTTTAGGTTTTTACTCCAAAAGACTACACACTAAATACTGAAAAATTCAGATTCTATATATAATATTACATATGCGACGGCGTACCTTATGTTTTGTGACGCCGTCGTGTCACCGTCATTAGGGTTTCGTCTTGGCCACGTTAGACTTGCGACGGTGTTACCTTATGCTTGTGACGCCGTCCTCTTCAGCTTCTGACGCCGTCTGGATTACATCTAGGCCGTCTAAGTTGCGACGGCCTACTCTTTTATAACTTGACGTCGTCATTGAAAATAGGAGTTTTAGCTTCTGTCCCGTCACAAAAACCCTCCGACGGCGTCGCAATTTAACACCTGACGCCGTCACCTTATGTTTTCAGCAGCTTTGAGTGTCTCGATTCTGACTTTGGCCATTTTCTTCGTATATTCGCGCCTTTTCGTCCAAATAAGTGTCATTCTAGCATTTTGCCTTCAAGAGACCTAAAAAGTGAAAAGGAACGATATTAAGCAATAACGGATACAAAAGTGATCAAATAAGGGCTTAAACGACCCCTAAAAAATGTACCTTTTAAAACCTTATCAAGTATATGGAAATAACAAATGAAAATGTGTCGCGGAGTTAGCTAGAAACCACGACGTTTTATTAATACTTGCAAGATTTTATGAGAAATAAATAAGACATTATACTAAGTAAAACAAAAAAGGAATTACATAGATGTTTATTAGGCACTTCAAGAAAGTGCAGGAGCGTCTGTGCGCTGGGCCGTAGCCATTCCTATAGGTAGCACCTCTTAAGGTTGCAAATGTTCCATGTGCATGGTAGTTCACGACCATCCAAGCCCCGTAGCTTGTACGTGCCTGTTCCTAATGCCTCAGTAACCTCATAGGGTCCTTCCCACTTTGGTCCAAGCTTGCCTGTGTCTTCTGCATGACTCGCATCGTTGGCGCGGTAAACGAAGTCACCTGGTCTGAATGAAACACTTCGCACTTTAGCGTCATAGTATCCCTTCATCCTTGACTTTGATTTTGCTTCACGTATAGCTGCGCGTTCGCGCCTTTCTTCTAACAGGTCTAAGTCGATACGTCGCTCATCGTCGTTGGTTGCCACATTGATTTCAGCGGTGCGGATAGTTGGCATTTCGATTTCGGCTGGTATGACCGCTTCTGTCCCATAGACTAGAGAGAAGGGGGTGTCCCCTGTGCTGGTTTTGATTGAAGTGCGGTGCGCCCATAGAACATGCGATAATTCTTCCACCCATCTTCCTTTATGCTTGTCCAAGCGTGCCTTAATTCCTTCACCCAGGCTCCGATTCGCACGTTCGACTAAGCCGTTGGTTTGTGGGTGTTTGACTGACGCGAAGTGCTGTGTGATTTTCAGCTTCTCGCACCAATCCTTGAAAGGGTTGTCGCAGAATTGTTTCCCGTTGTCCGAGATGATTTCCCCAGGCAGCCCGAAGCGGCATACAATATTTTCCCAGACAAAGCGTTTTACCTGGTTGCCAGTGATGGTCACTACTGCCTTTGCTTCGATCCACTTGGTGAAGTAGTCATAGTGACTATGAGGAACTTTAACCCTCCCGCTGCAACAGGGAAAGGGCCCGCAATGTCGATACCCCACTTGTAGAATGGCCATGGTTCCGTAATTGGTGTTAGCTCGTGTTGTGGTTGGCGCGGAACGGGTCTATGAACTTGGCAATCGTTACACTTCCTTATTAAGTCCCGCGCATCGCGGTGCATGGTTGGCCAGTAGTATCTTGACCTCAAGGCGCGTGCCACCACAGACCGTGGTCCTGAGTGCATACTGCATGAACCTTCATGGATTTCTCGCAGTACGTAATTTGCTTGTAGGGGGCCAACGCAGCGTAGCCATGGTTGCAGGAAGGAGCGTCGGTACAATATGTTGTCTCGAATTTCGAACCTCTGTGATGTGCGCCGTATCCTGCGAGCTTCCTTCTGCTCTTGGGGTAACGTTACTGTGTTTAGGAATTCCGTTATCGGTGTCATCCACGTAGGGCCGTCTTCCTCTATTACCGTGGATACTTCCATCTCTGAGATGGATTTGCTTTTCAACGTTTCCACCAACACCTGTTTGGATAGGTGTGCAAAGCTTGTGGATGCAATTTTGCTTAGTGCATCCGCTTTCCGGTTTTCCGTTCTAGGAACCTGTTTGATGGTAAACCTGTCAAAGCCTTGGATTAGCGCCTTGGTTTTGTCGAGGTACTGAATCATGTTGTCCTCCTTGGCCACGTATTCACCCAACACGTGGTTGGCTACTAGCCTGGAATCTACATTTGCTTCCAGGTTACGTACACCCATTCGAGCTGCAATGCGTAGTCCTGCTATTAAGGCTTCATACTCTGCCTCATTATTTGTTGCTGTGAATTCAAAACGCAGTGCGTAAGTGAATTCCATTCCTTCCGGGTTTGTGAGAATGAGGCCTGCTCCTGACCCGTCTATGCATGAAGATCCATCTGTGAACAAGATCCATGGATCTTGCAGTTCCTTCTTGTTTGGTGCGGGTGCATCATCAGTGTCTGGTTTTTCGATGATGAAATCTGCTAGTACTTGTCCTTTTACTGCAGTACGTGGTCTGTAGGAGATGTTGTGCTCACCTAGCAATACACTCTATTTTTGCAGTCGTCCTGATGCGTCAGGTTTGGAGATGATTTGCTTGATCGGTTGGTCTGTGATCACTACTATCGGGTGCGCTTGGAAGTACCTGCGCAGCTGTTTGGCGGCGAAGACTAATGCTAGGACCAATTTTTCCATTGCGCTATAGTTCATCTCTATTTTCTTGAGCGCTTTGCTTACAAAATATACTAGATTTTGCTTACAAAATTTTTAGGTGATCATCAGGATCACCTGTTCCGTCATAGGTTTTCACGTTGGCAGGCATGCGCCTCCTTTTGTTCTCTGAGAAATCACTGATGCGTCGAGTGAACGCATCCACCTTTTGACGACGCCACGGGAGAGATATATCTTCCTCCTCTTGGTCATTATATCTGTTTCTGGATTTCCAATGTCCTGTATCACTATCCTCGTTGTCCGAGGAATTATCAAAAGATGAATTTTTCTTTCTTCGGCGCTTGCGCCGACTGTCCTCAGAATCTGGACTTGAAAGGCTATCACTTGGGGAGTATCGTCGCCCAAGTCTGTCCTGAATTCTCCGGCTACCAAGTCTGGCGTGGACACCGGTACGCCGTTCATCCTCCTCACTTCCTTCCAGATGCTGTGAGTTGGATGTCTCATCATCCTCAATTCTCCTCCCAATTCTGTTAAACACTGGGGGCCGGCGGCTATCCCTCCCGCGCTTCTCCTTCTGACGGCGCGATGGGGATGTTTCAAACTCTGGGTCGAAATCAAGTCGGGCATGCAGACTCCGACCTGACCTCTTCTTTGCTTCCTTTTCCATAAGAGCTGCCAAGGTTTCGTAGTTTTGTGATACGAACTCATCTGGCGCTAGTTCTGACACAACCCCTTCTAGAGTAGGAGTACCAGTTTCCACCACTATACCCTTATTTTTATCAGGCGCATCAGGTGCTTTTGTGAAATTTGTTTCCACCACCGTTTGGAATGGAGTGACAAAAGGAGTGCGCAGTGGATCTCCTGCGCTAGCGGTGGTTACCGTGGCCTGGGTTGTCCCCGGGCGTGGTTCCACCAGAGGGAAGACCAAATCTTGGCCTGATCCCTGGTTTTTAGCAACACTGGTTGTCCCAGAAGTTTGCTTGGAAGCTGAACCGGCATGCGACTTCTTTCCCGTAAGGTCTGTTTGCGATCGCTGATTTCCATGTTTCGTCATCCTAGTTCTTAGTTCTTAGTGAATGGTCCCACGGATGGCTCCACTTGTTGATACAAAAGTTGGGCGTTCCTTGTTTGGGCTCCGGCTCTCGTACCAATTAATGATTGTTGCTTGAGACATGCGCACTAAGAGACAGAAAACACCGTTAGGCTTACCGTGGGATTGTCTCCCACGATTATCCTTCGGCGTGAGAGTAAGTAATCGATTTAGGGTTAAAGGAGAGTTAGGGTTTGTAGATCGTACCTTTAACGAGAGATGTGATTCCCTTTATATACACACGGAATCCTTGTTGGTTCCGTGTTCCTCAACCTTCGGCGTATCCCGCCTAAGTCGGTTGGGGAATGATTATCTCCATAATTAGGAGATATCCGATATCGTGTTCCGTAATTAACATTGGGCTTGGGCCCAAACACTTATCGGCGTAGCCCAGTTCATGATGGGCTTATTAGTATTGGGCTTTGGTCGGGCTCATGACCCGAACATAGACTATACGTCATTACATATAAAATAAAAGGGTTTGACCCGATTAATTTTATTTAATGCTGAACATTGTTTTTGTGCTTTAATCGTGACTTGAACTAGCATTCTAATTAAATCGCTAACAATACGCGCGTACATGATCGTAGAGAAATCCTACTTTGGATTTTGGTGATTTAAACTATTCGACTTTATTAAGTCGACTAGCACTCAAACCCTAATTAAGGTTCATCTGAATTGCTAGTTTTGTGGATTTGATTCTTGTTCGGCTAGAATCAAGAAAGGTACGCATATTCTTGTTTATGTTAATTAATTATTCGTTAATTTTTCCTATACGTTTCCGCATGTGTACTTGATGTTTATTGTTTATATTTATGGTTAGTCATGTTATATAATTCCAACACTTTCAGGCGGTGTGGTTTGTGGCTTTGTTAAGAAACGTTATGCTTAGGCAAGACCGGGTAAAAAAGCCACGGCAAATATTCTATCCGATAAGAAATGGTTTTCTTATTTAACGTCGCTTGGAAACTATTTGTATAGTTCACTTCGCTCCAGGCAGTAGATAACAGCCAATTGCATGGCACCGGATCCATGCCCCATAATATATATAGAGAATGATTTCTACTTATATGCATTTCATCAAACATCCGAAGGGTGTCTCCTACACAAAAGAATATGCACTGTTACAGATGAGCAAGAATTGTGGCTAATAAAAAGACCAAATAAAAATTACAGTCTATTAGGACAATATTGTTTGACATATAAACAGACTTTTGTTATTGGACTACCACGACCAGCTACTATATCCCGAACGCCCAAACAAGCTCATGGCCCCACCATGTGGTGGTAGAGTTGGGAGGTCTTGGAACATACTCAAGTCTGTGACGTCTTGCTCTATATCTTCATCACAAATTAGTCTTACACCACACTCTTTCACCTCAACACCTTCACTATTCTCTTGGAAGCAAACTGTAACAAAATTCTTTGCTTCCTTCCATTTCCATGTATCCCGTGTATAATGCAACCATATCATATATGAATCTTGGATTCCAATCACTTCATCCTTAAAAAACTCCTCCAAGACGTGTGACTCTGTGGTCAAAGAAGCTCCATCAAAGTTCTTTACAATGTGACCTTTAAATTTGTGAGGCTTTTTGCACTTGAAAATGACACAAGTTCCAAATCCGCTAAACTTATTGAAGCACCAATCTGATGGTAATTCAACCTTTACATGACTCTCCGTACTTCTATTTGTAAACCACTCTGGAATGCTATTCCGAGCATAAACTATGCTTAAATAATAATAGTCAATGTCTTGAAAGAAGAATTGACATCTGTTAGCCCAGAAACCCAAATACCCAAGAAAAGCAGAAAATTGGTGAATAGAGCCTTGGGAAGTTACAGATGAGTCAAGACACTGAGTCTTCGATATAGACCCCTCACTATCGATGGTAACATTCTTAAACAACTTTGGACAATTTATGAAAACATTTAACCTATTCGTGAATGGGTCTTTAGATGATCCCGGCATTTCTCTTAAGGATGTGCAATGAGATGCATTAATATTCAATATACGGGGTGGAAGTTCGGGCAACACTTCCAGCTTCTTGCAACCATTAAGTCTAAGCTCTTTAAGATGAGAAAGTTGACTCAAACTTCCAGAGAAGCGAGTAAAATTGTTCCCTTCTAAGTGTAGTTTCCTTAAAAATGATAGGCTTCCAATGGCATCAGGCACTTGATCTAAATTGCAGTAGCTCAGATTCAGATACTTTAACATATGTAAACCTTCCAACGAAACTGATCTTTGGGGATTTTGTTGTTTACATAGCACGCCAAAAGGAGCAGTGATTGAAGTCCACCATCTAGGTTGAATCCTCCCTTGGCCACCGAATGACAATGATTTAAGGTTTATTAGAGAGGATACAAAAGAAGGAAGTTTTGTAATGGCAGTTCTGTCAACATGAAGCTCCATTAAGCTTTTGATCCGACCCAATACTTCAGAGAGTTGGTCGACTTTTAGGCACCCCATTAGATTCAAAACTTGAACAGCATCCATTTTGACTCTACTTGGAAAATTATGAAGTCGTTTGCAGTCTCTCAGATTTAACACAACAAGCCTCTTGAGCATTCCAATTGAGGGATGAACACTAACCAAATTCACACAACCTTCAAGACTTAGCTCTTCGAGATTTGTAATCTCTGAGAAGTCAGGGGTGGTTGTTAGGTTACGACAGTACCTTAGCTTCATTACTTTCAACCTTCTAAAGCACTGAAATCGATAGAAAAGAAAAAAAAAATATAAGTTCTCGGATCATTAGGTATCAAATAGGAAAAAGTGTGTACAAGGAAATACCTTAGGTGTTGTCCAAAAAGGTTTTATGTTGCTGTAAGAGAGGTCAATGGCCACAATGTTTTCTGGATAGAAATCTGAAGGTAAGTAGTTAAAAGGGTATCCATGCCAACAAAACAAGCTTAGCTCATTGGACAAATAATGCAAATATCGTGAGAAGATCACATTGTGGCCGTTCAATTCAAGTTTCTGCTTAGATACTTTTTCCTCTTGATAGATTTTCAGGATCCGCAACTTTTTCATATGTGTAAAATCATTAGCATCTATGTGAACCTTTTGACTAAATTTCTCTAACAAAAGGACTAGAACTTCAATTGCTTCAGTTCTTGCCACCTCAAAAAACAAAAACATGTAACTTAAATTAAAAACAGTAACATATGCAATTGCTTATACTTTTATATTAATATAAAGGAAAAGAATTATATGCCACTTTTTACCTTATTTTGACCCGATATATCGTAAACGTTAGATGAAATCAACAATCTTCTCTGTTTCCCAGGTATGATAGATTCTTCACGAACAATCGCCCTTGCCATTGCTTGAATCAAGTCATGCATTTGAAGTGACATATTGCTAGAGATCGTGATTAATGACTTATCAACTAGAACTCTCATATTTGTATCTGCAAAAAAGTTACAGCCATCTAGTATGCTTGCTACAAAATCACTGTTTTCTCCAATGAATAAACATGCTATATCAAGTAAGATATTTTGCTGCTGTAGGTTTAACCCATCGTAACTTAAACGAAGAACTCGTTGTATCTCTTCATTGGGATGTAATTTGAGCCTATCCAGTTCACTAACCCACTGACCCAAAGTTTTGCCGTATAAGAAACAACCTAAAACGATGAGAGCTAAAGGGTGACCTTGCACATATTTCACAGCTTTGTCAGCAAGTCTTTGGAAGCCTGTAGAAGGATGTTTTTCCTCAAAGGCATAAAAACTGAAGAGCTTAAGAGATTGATCCTTATTTAGAAACTCCATGTCATGGATTTCATCCACTCTATGAGATCTTAGCAACTGTTTATCTTTACCTGTGAAAATGATCAAACTTCCTGGGCAAAACCAATTAGCTGAACCCGCTAGTGCCTTTAACTGATCCCGATGATCCACATCATCCAAAACAAGCAGGATTGGCTTACATGCCGCCATCCTTTGCTTTATGATCGTAGAACCTTCACCAACACATGATATCTTCAGATCTTCTGTTTTCAGAATCTTGTTAATCAAATGCATTTGAACTTGAATTATGCCTTGTCGTTTTATGACTTCTTTGACATCTTCACAAAAGCATCTTCCTTCAAAGTGGACATACATTAAGTTATAAATAGCTTTGGCAAGGGTCGTCTTTCCTATCCCGCTTATACCGCATATTCCAATCATGTTAACCTTATCTGACCCAATGAAGCGTGATAGGTCTAATTTGTCGAAATGGATATCTATGCCAACAAGGTTCTCACCAACATGCAAGGGTCCGTCACATAATTTTTTGAGGATTTCTTTGGAAATGGAATCGATGAACTTGGACTCAAACCTGTTAACCACAAAGACACAATAAGTAAGAGAAACTACATAGTGTTGAGCTTTAGTAGAGCTACAAGATAATTACACAAAACAAGAAATTTACCCATTTGTCATGTCTTGGAGATCCCATCCAGATAAGTTAGCCGCCATGGATAAAGCTTCCTTCCATTTATCCACCTCTGTTCTACTTGAAACATCATGTTTGTCAAATGCTCCAGCATAGCTTCTAGTTTGTTTCCTCACCGCTTCAGGTTTAACATCATAAAAGATAATTTGAACCTCGTGTTTAGGCTTTCCCATTTGCTTGCACTGGAGTATTTTGACAAGTTCCCTCAAACACCATGTTGAAGAAGCGTAATTCTTGGAGAAGATAACTATCAAAAACCTCGATCTTTCAATCGCTGTGTAGAGTTCTGGAGATATCTCTTCTCCTTTAGACAATTCTTTATCATCTCTAAAAGCATGAATCCCTTTTTGCTTGAAGTCGTTGAACAGATGATCCATGAAACTTTTACGGATATCTTCACCTCTAAAACTTACAAAAACATCATATTTCCACCAATGTGGAATGGGCGAAGTAGCCATTGTCAATAATGAGATTGTGCTGTGTTTACAAGTACAGTAAACGTTTTCAGAAAAAGCGAAAATAAAGTTGAAACAATTAAGAAGCATAAAACAATCAAAACATGTGAGTACTTTTGTGTTATACCATGTAACATGTAGACAGGACAAACATGCTAATTGTTTATATATACGTTAGCTTTAAAAAAAATAACGTAGAACATATCAAGCAAAAGATAGATAGTGAAAACAGCACATAAGTATTCAGCAATCTCAACAACATTATTACTGAACGCCTTCCGAGCGAGGTACACGGGAGGTGAAATGTAGACACATCATACCCGAGAGCAGGGAGACTCCTTCCATAAAAACAAGATGCTATATAATTCGGGCGACACAAATCTAAAACTACAACGATTCTAACTAGGTAGAAATTACAAATACGGCAGTTCAAATATCAAAGGAGCAAACCCGTCATAACATACGTATAACCACAATCACTCAGTGAAAAGTATAACTGGTCAAATTGTTTAGTAATTAGTTCAAAGAATTAAAACTTTCAAAATGAAAATGAGTTACTATAAGATATGCAATGAACCAAAAATATAAAAAAGTAAGAGATTGGAGAATAGAAATATTTACCGATGGATGGATGGAAGTCTTTGGCTGAATGTAATCAAAATGGAAGGTCGAGTTGAGTAAAAGTATTTGGTTCGTGTGAATGAATGCAATCAAATGGAAAAACAAACGAAGTTACGTACGTAGTATTTAGAAAAAGAAAAGGCAAGTGGTTAGTTGACTCCAAGTCAACTTTAATTTCACTTCTAGTCCCTCGATTTTAAGAAAATTTATAAAGGTGGTGATGGATTTTGAGCAATCATTTGATGTTATTTCTATTTGACATTATACTAACAATAGAAAAATATCATTAAAAATAGACAAAAAGAGTTTAAGATTAATCCAGCCCCAAAATCACCCATTACTATCCTTTTTTTTGTTTGCAATATTTTGCAACCCACTTCTGTATCCTATGATTTTCGGTTATTTTAATGATGTTATGTAATGTTCTTACATTTATTTGTGTGTTTTTTCTGGACAGGCTCTACTGGAAAGAGATGCTTTTTACTTTGGATTATTTTCTTTGAGCATGATTATTGATTATTTACCATTGAGCAAAATGCATCAGCTTATGGGCTATCTATTTCACAAAATACTTGTGAGAGCGTTAAATCAACATGCTAGTGATGCAGATATTGCTAAAATGTGTCTCCCTTTAATGGGCTACACAATGACATGCTTAGGACACGATGTGGCTATTGAAATGGAATACTCCTTGCGGTCTATATTTATTCGTTTATTATCTCAGCTGTAAAGATCTCTCGAATAATGCACAAGATGTAGAGACGCTGTGACCTTGAAAACACTCAATAGTGATGTGGCTCAGCTAACACCATTAAGAGAACCCCGTCATGAGACAATGCTTTAACTACATGATGAATTGTTCCCTTTGAGTCATGAGTGATTCTTGAGCATATTTGGTGTTCTCCCTTTGAGCCAATTATAAGCATTAAGTTGATCGTATCATATATATGTCATTTCCTGAAGTAGAGATCTACATTTAGACTATGAACCGTATCTGTATGGGTTTAGCCATGAGATAGGGCTCATAGTGAGCAAGGTCTAAATGCGACAAGCTTTTATGTCACGTTTGCCTTGTTAAACTTTTAGCCCGCCTATGTACCAAGATAATATAAGGTGGGTCAGGTGGCAACCCTTCCATATCCATAGATAATGAATACTTTAAGATTTAGTATATAAGAAGCAGTTTGGTTGCTACAGGCTTATTGGCATGTTCTCTTGTATTTGGTGATGTAAAAACTTCATATAAGCACGTTGCTTGGTGCAATTTTAAAGGGCTTTTAAGTCACAAGCATAAGCTTGAAATATTCGATCCCTAATACTCAAGTCTTAAATTGTGAGTTACGTACTACTAATCTGTTTTGCATGAAGTTGTGAAAATTGTTAAGCTCTTTCTTTTTAGAGTTCAGATTATGTTATCTGAACTTGCTCTCGTCTTTGTTACAAGAGAATTGGTCAAGTATATGGCTTTTTTAGACTTCAACAATGGGAGATTACAAAAAGAGAGAGCATATGTTTGCCCATATTAATTCTCACGAAATATCAAAATGGGAACGCCTTAAGCAATGTGTGCGCGTGTGTGTGTGTGTGGGGGGGGGGGGGGGGGGGCAAACAAAAATCGGATGAAAAAAATATACGAGCTTACATGGTGTATCTCAAAACTACTAGCCCTATCATTTTAGTTTGTTATTCTTTTTCTTTTCATGTTACTTCCTGTTTCTAGTTATGAACTAATTGCATACTTTGTTAAGTTTGTAGAATAAAATGTTGTTGCACAAAATTTGTTAGAAGAAACGGTATACATGTACATTTTTGTGATTATGGCATAGATTATGTTAGTCATTTAGATACTTTGTACAAGATTCCTATAAAGGTAGATTACAGTAATCTTCTTGGAAACTAGATAGATACTAACTCACCGACTAAATTTACCTTCATAAATCCTGAATTTCCGAGTTTAGGTATTTATGCCGTAAATGACTTCTGTTTGTGACGTTGATGAATTAAAAAATATAGGTACATCTGTATATTCCTACGCGTCTTTGTGCCATTGGTGGCATGAAGACCTAATATGTCATTAACCGTGTCATTGAAATGTGAATAATGAACTTGCTTACTTAAACCACCGCTCGATTCAACTATATAAATGGAGCTCTAGCCTGAAAGATTTATATAAAAGTTTTATCTCAGTTCGCTTTGGGATTCTGATTTAGATCAATAAAAAAAGCAAGAGACTCAAGTAACCAGCAACGAGAGTTCTACACTAAGTAAGTAACAATGCTTCACAGTTTTTACTCGTTATCTTGGATAGACCGAAAGCACACAATTTTTTATTTTTTTACCTTTTTGGTGCTTTTGTGTTCAGATGTGCATTATTATTCATGCTATCCGTCGATTATTGTTTCTAATCTGCCAAAGCAATTAGATTGAAGATCTTATTAGGGAATTTTGTTGTTACAGAAATGCTACATCATATGTTTACATTATCCCTTTTCCTTAACTGCTTTTGTTCTTAAATGGAATTTTGAGTATAATTCTTACGCTAAGACACGCGTTTTTCATAATTTTATTTTTAATTTAAGAAAATTGTTCTAGGTGGTGATGTTTTGACTATTTTTTATGTGATTGCCAGTCGAACAGCAAGACAATGGTGGAGCTGACTAGCTTGCCGCCTGAAATCTTGAGCATAATCATAGTCATGGTAGCTATTTCAAGTGAAGGAGCTAAAGACATTGTAAAGATATCTGCAACGTAAATATTTCACTACTTATCTTTCTATTCATAATACTTGTTTGGACTGCTTTAATCTGTAATTTCATTTAAAACTTTGTGCAGGTGCAAGGAATTTTACAAGCTAGCTAAACAATCCTGTGTTTTGAAGGTTGTGAAGCTTCAAAGTTTCACATTTACCCCTAATTACAGAAGGCATCGTGATCCAAGAGGCCTCCTTTTACAGTGTGCGCGATATGGAAATCTGGATGCCTTAGGCATTATAGGAAAGGTAACTGTTTTCTATCAAGCATCTTGATGTACCACCGATTTTAAGCTCACCTTGTGGAAAATTGGGCGGGTCTTGTCACTAGGCTAATGGGTTCAGGTAGAATTGGGTAAATTTAGGATTGGTTTATACGGGTCAACTTATGCTTGATTAAGTGGCTAATGATTATATAATTGTGTGTGTTGGTGCATGTTTTACAGGCTCTTGTGAAAAGAGACGTGCGGTTTTGGGATATGGTTTTGTTTTGTGAAGATCCTGTCTGTGAAATAAATGGGTCACTTATCAATCCCCTAGAATACGCGAGACTTGTAGTGAAGACATTCATCCGTTATGGCAGGTGTGAAGACATTTCAAAGATATTTTGGCCTTTGCGCGATTATATGATGGCAGCTAATGCTGAATTAGAGGATTATCGTGCATATGGTACATCTCGTGCTATCACCAAAATGTGCTCTTATGAGCAGAGAAGATTTGGAATAATTGCATTCTTTACTAAGTTAGCTAAGAAATTAAACCGTGCCCCGCTGAACGATTACTTAGCTGAGGTGATGCCACCTCACAATGCAGCTCATCGTATTGAAGTCATTAAGATATTTGATAAACTGTTCCCTGCGACTAGTGACTGAGACGTGATAGTTGTTTGTTAGTGTACGTCCTTTTGGACATGCAAACAAAAGTAATACAAGTAATCTTGGTAAAATGTCTGTTGTTTTAAAAGTTTTACTAACTTATGAGTACACTCGTGACAATTTGATCTTACCATCATCATCCATCGAAACAACTTTATATGATGTCAACTAGAGTAGTATTTATGCACATCTTAAAGCAATTTGGGTAATACTTAAACATATACATAAAGTTTTTATATTAAATAGGGCTTACTTTGTGTTACCGTCAGGCACAAAAACTTTCAAGAGGGGGCAAAAGTTAAAAGTGGGTGTCAGTCGGGTCATGTCAGTAACATGACCTTTGTTGCTATAATGAAATTGATAGTATTTGTTTGCATGCGAGAACCAAAACTAAAAATTGATGATGATATGCACAATATAGCACATACTTGCTTATTCTGATCGATATTAAAACAAGTACTTGAAGCAAAAATAAAAAGTTGGATAACAAAAATTCATTTAACTATAGAGTAGCACAAGAATCGAACATTATATCTCCACGAAAGTGCAAATGTCCTTAACCATTTGATTATGATGCAACTGATGGATAAATTCACGATTATACTATTTACCCATTTATGGAGCAAAATAAAATTCTCTAATCAACGACATTACTCGAGTGAACTTTGTGGGGCAGCTGCCCACACTGCCCCCATTGTGATACCACCTCTGGTTACCGCACCAGGCCACCGAAAATCATAGGACGACTCTCCTCTCGTCTATTCGTAGGTTTGTGTTTGATCTCACTTACACAGTTAGTCTTAATACAAAATTAAGGATGCGTTTGGATTGAGGGTATAGAAATGAGGGAATAGGAATAATAATGATTTCATATGTTTGGTGTAGATGTATGCTTATAAGTATATCCAAATATAAAAGTATTCACATTCCACTCTAAACGGGTAACTTTTCTCAAACTATTTTCCGATGGCATAAGGTTAGTTTACATACCAATTTTTTCTCACATACCAAGGACTCATCTTCACCCTCCATCTAAAAAGAAATCAATTGCTGAGATTAAAACCATTTTATTATTTCACATATTTTTTATAACTTAAATATCTTTTAAACCGTTAATCGTTAAACGAAAATAATTACACCATCGCGACTAGTATTTAATTATCTTTTTATAGACGGGCACTTTGATATACTTTCGAAAAAAGGAAAAAAAATAGTTTTTTTCACGTATTTTTCGTCTTTATTTTCGTTTTTTTTTTAAACTGGAATTTGCATTAAATATCACATGTGATTAAACACTTATTTGAATATCACATGTGATGTTAGTGTAATATCACATATGATATGTAATATCATACGTGATATTAGTGTTAAATCATATATGATAAATCACATATGGTATATATATCATATATGATTTAACACTAATATCACATGTGATATTCAAATTAGTGTTTAATCACATATGATTTTTCATGCAAATTTCATTAACGTAAAAAAACGAAAAAAAACGTGAAAAACACGGGGGAAAAAAAGGATTAGAGTGTATTTTTTTTAATTGTTGAGATTAATCTCATTCATTAGATCTAACAAAAATGGATGGTGTAGATTGATCTTTTAGTATGTAAAATATATTTTGTTCTTTATTTATAAATGATCTTGTTTTCTTTCAAAATAGAGGTGTTTATCTTCAAGGGTTGAGATCCCTTGCAAAGTGAAAAAAAATAAAAAGGCTAGAAAGCCTATCATTGATTGCCATGTGTCCTCCACCCACTCCCTCCTTTTTTCTTATTAAATTTGGTTAGAGGGGTATTTTTGTCATTTAACCCGTTTTTCATATTCCACCCCAAATTTCAAACGCAAATAACTTTCAAACGACAAACTTTTACGAAAAACCGATTTCACCATAATTTTTAAAATTCGATTCTCTTTAATTTGGTATAAATCTCAATGTTGCAAAAATCGGTCAACTCGGCCGATTAATCGCCGATTAATCGTTAATCGGCCGAGTACCTTGTCGATTTTTGAAAATCGGTCAAAAAATCGGTCTAGGAAAAAAATCGACACTAAGCAGTCAAAAAATCGGCCGAATCGGTAAAAAATCGGCCGAATCGGTCAAAAATAGGCCGAATCGGTCAAAAATCGGCCGAATCGGGCAAATCGGTCTTTTTAAAAATAATAATAATTTAGGCATTCTACTTAATTTGGGGATCATATATTTCACTTATAACGCACAATGGGCATCATAATTAGAATTTGAGCCTTTTATTGAGGTTTGGAAACATAGTAGGCTTTGAATCGGTTAAGATTTTTAGTTTGGTCTCCAGAAATACCAAAAAGTTGCAGGAAATGCCAATCCGATTAATCACCGATTAATCCCGACTTGACCGATTACTCGCTGCAGGGTGGTCGACCGCCCGACTACCGATTCACGATTTTTGCAACATTGATAAATCTTGATAAATATTTCAAACTTTTTTTTTTACATGTCAAATGGTTCTTGATTTTCTTGATTTTTTTGGCATTTTCGGCCCTATTTTTTACGCTCATAAATGTCGAATCTTGAAAAACTTAAAACATGAAAGTTATAGATTTTTGTTCACTCTTTACCCAGAAATTTAAATCACTCAAATTCGATGTCATATGGGTAAGATATCGCACGTTAAAGATGGTGTTTTACTCACATTTGTTGCATACAAGGTGTTTGATGAAATGTCTAGCTTAGATTTTTAGTGTTAAAGTTGAGCTTAATGCACTAATTTTTGTCCCACAACGCATCATTAATCATTTTTTCAATGTAAGATTCAAAAAGTGACGTTTTTAATAGTTAATGTTTTTAACTATTAAAACTGATGAACCAAAGTGATGAACTGATGAACCAAATCAAACTGTTAAAAAAAAAGCATAAAAGCAAAACTGATGAACCTAACTAAACTGATGAACCAAACGAATAACTGATGAACCAAACCAAAACTGAAACTATGATTGATGAACTAAACCAAACTGATGAACCAAACCAATAACTGATGAACCAAACCAAAACTGAAACTATGATCGATGAACCAAACCAAACTGATGAACTAAACCAAAAACTAATGAACCAAAACCAAAACTGATGAACCAAACCAAAACTGATGAACCAAACCAAAACAGAAACTATGATTCATGAACCAAAACCAAAACTGATGAACCAAACCAAAACTAAAACTATGATTCATGAACCAAACCAAAAACTGATGAACCAAACTAAAACTGAAATTGTGATTGATGAACCAAAATAAACTGATGAACAAAACAAAACAAACACCAACATGTTAAGCTGAAACTATGATTGATGAACCAAAATAAACTGATGAACTATGTTTGATTTGGTTCATCACTTTTGGTTTGGTTCATCAGTTTGGTTTGGTTCATCAGTTTTGATTTGATTCATCAGTTCATCAGATTGATGAACCAAGATTAACTGATGAACAAAACGTGCATTTTTATTTTATATTAACGACTAAAAAAACATCACTTTTTGAATCTTACATTAATAAAATGATTAATGATGCGTTGTGGTACAAAATTTAGAGCATTTAACGCAATTTTAACACTAAAAATCTAAGCTAGACATTTTATCAAACACATTGTGTGCAACAAATATGACTAAAACGCCATTTTTAACGTGCGATATCTCACTTATTTCATATCGGATTTGAGTGATTCAAAAACTTGTGTAAAGAGTGAACTAAAATCTACAACTTTCGTGTTTTAAATTTTGCGTAAATCAACCTTTAAATTAGATAAAAGTAGGATCGAATATGCCGAAAATTTCAAGAAAATCATAACCCACTTGAAATCTTAAAAAAAAATTTCGATTTATATATCAAGATTTATACCAAATTAAAGAGAATCGAATTTTAAAAATTATGGTGAAATCGGTTTTTCGTAAAAGTTTGTCGTTTGAAATTTATTTGCGTTTGAAATTTGAGGTGAAATTAAAAAAACGGGTCAAATGACCAATATACCCCTAGACGAAATTAGTAAAATAAAAGAAGGGAGGAAGTTGGTGGACAGGTGTCAAGTTATAAGTGGCTTTTTAGACTTTGCAAATTTTCCCTCTTTTTAATAGATCCGCTCTCTTATCTGCAATCCCTATGATTGATCCAAACAACAATCCAAGGAATTATTTCCACTTCATACTAATAATTAACCTCGTACATTAATTACCAACCAATTTGCTAAATATATGCCAATTGAATAAACCAGTGGCGGAACCAGGAAATGAGGATGTGGGGGGCAAATTATTTTTTTTTTTTGACGACAACAATAGAATGCGGAAAAAAACGAGGATCGTAATGATAAACCAAGTATTTTTACTTTAAAATGATGGATTTATAAAGTTTTACAGTGTTGAATGTTGGGTTTTAGTATGTGGGTGGGGGGCATTTTGAATTTTGAGTGAGGGGCACTTTCGGAAAAAGGTCAAAATTTTAAAAATATTACATTAAAATCGCGACTTTTTCGACTAGCCATGGGGGGCACTTGCCCCCCATTGTTACCAAGTAGATCCGTCCCTGGAATAAACAACGTGATAGTGCATAAATCAGATACATATTCATACTTTAAACACATTGAATTAACTGTGATAGATTAAAAAAATGATACACAAATATACAATAAAATAATAGTGATAAAATTTACCAATGATACATGAGAGGACAACAATAGAAAGTGTAACTATGATCCATGGTGATACTCAGCTCGCTAAACATAAAATTATAACAAGCTGGTACAGAAACAATGACAAACTAAAACATAAACATCAAAACCGTGATACACAACTTATCAACAAAAAAGATTGATACATGGTATTTAACGGTTGATACTCCACTATTAATGAATTAATACAAGTTGATACATGATGATAACACAAAGACGCACGTTTCCAGAAATCAATGAAGAAGACACAACTTTGACCATCAATCACGTTCGCAAATCTCACTGTAAGAATATTTCGCAAACCCCTTGATATGACTCTCGATCTTTGAATTGTCGACTAGATATTATATTAATTAAAGAACAAGAAACAGTCGTCTAAGATTTGATAGTGACAATAGGGTTGTCGATGGACATGCGACGACTCCGGGCTATCCAAAAGGGTAGTCGTCCTGTGATTAGTCGGCTCGCAATGTCGAGTCGGAAACCTAGGTATACCCAAAAAAAAAAGCGAAGAATAAGTGGTCGCTAGGGTTTATGTGAAACCATTATCTGAGAGAAAAAGTAAATCGTTTCATATTTAGGGTGTGAGGAATCAGATATTTGAGTGATTTAAGGAAGATGTTTAATGACGAATATGCCCTTTTTATTTAGTTACATATTCATTTTCAATTAAATGATTAATTTCCACATGAGACATCACTTCTTACATTTTTTCACTTTTAAAAACTATACTACTGGAACCTCAACCTATATATATATATAAGTGTGAGAACCATTTTTTAGCAATTGAATCATTTCATTAATGGATGAAATGATCTGTGCCATTAATGTAATTAGTTAAAAGATTTAGTTATTATTTGTAAAACACATAAGGTATTATAGTATTTCTATTCCTATTATTATCCCCACGGAATTCTCTATATATATTATAGGAGGGAGTTTCACCATCCATATATTAGTAAACTGTTGTTAGAATATAATTTATGGTCTAAAATAATGTTTTTTTCTTGGGCTGCTTCCAGAGCCCGTTTTCTGAATCAGTGGAGGTACAATATGAGAAACCAGTAATTATATGTACACACCTTTTTTTATAGGAATCTCCATCCATCAACTCATAACCCAAATCCACAAATTTGTTGATCAATACTCAAAGGAAGGATTTAAGAAGTAAAATAGTTAATTGTGTAAGGTTATCACCTAATTCATGAAACTGATTGTTCCAGGGTCTTGCCAAAGGAATTGGTTGCAAGGAAAAGCTAGAATTTGAAAATATGTGAGCAAAGTGAAATACATCCAAAATTAATACAACTCATAATCAAATTCAAAGATTTAATTAGGGTTGATAACCTTACACAATTAACTATTTTACTTCTTAAATCCTTCCCTTGAGTATTGAACAACAAATTTGTGGATTTGGGTTATGAGTTGATGGATGAAGATTCCTATAAAAAAAGGTGTGTACATATAATTATTGGTTTCTCATATTGGACCTCCACTGATTCAGAAAACGGGCTCTGGAAGCAGCCCAAGAAAAAAACATTATTTTAGACCATAAATTATATTCTAATAACAGTTTACTAATATATGGATGGTGAAACTCCCTCCTATAATATATATAGAGAATGCGTAGGGTTATTTTCATAACCAAAAAAAGGTCGAGAACTGTGAGAACCGATCTTAGCCTTTTATTTTTTGATCAACGGTTATAAATGATGATGGCATAAAGGTAATAAATTGAAAGATCAAGTTATAATATGTAAATTAAAGAAGGGCAAGTAAGGAATTTCATATCCCCACTTTAGCCTAAAAACAATCTTCCCTTTTGTGCATCAGCCGCACTTTTTCATTCTCCTTTTTAACTTCCTCTCTCCATCTTTATCAAAACACAAACAAACCACTAGAAACCACCGACTAAACCGCCACCATCAACGACCGATTCAGGGAACCTGATTTAATGATACACGGTGCTGGCTGTGACCATGGTTCGGCTTTTGGATTTATCATTTTTTTTTCTTTAATTCCTTTGACCCCTTTCAACTATTCATAGCCGTCATTATCATCATTTGAAGGTTAACAAAAGTGAAACAATGATATCCATAATGTATCCCTCTATTGTGAAAGAACTCAATAATTTGAATGAAGAATTATCATATATGAAAATGTAAGCCTTGTTTTGTAATCGTTTATTTTAAAGTTTGATGATCTTATACAGGTCTTGTATTTTTCTTTCAAAGTCTTATGCTTGAGAAGCATTTAACTAATTGTAGGTTTATGATATTGCTTTAAGCCCAATTAATCAAATACGTATTACATTTTTTTTTTGAACAAAAGTAGTACTTTTGTTGAAATCTTACATTTGAGAGGTAAATCAATTTAAAATATGACACTATAATTGATTGTGACGTTAAGATGCTATCATTACCAAATTATTTATTTTCAACCATGAAACTTTTGTTATTGTGAAATAAAAAGGTATGATTTTGACTTATGTTTTTAGTAAATAGGTATTTAGTTTTTAATAGGGTATGTTGTTTTCATATTGATTCGTGGATCTCGAGTTAAAATAAGATATCATACTCAACTATCTTTTCTTTTGTTTGTAGATAGATAGATCGGTGCATCTTTTTAAGATTTTATTTGTTGTTTTTGTTAAAAATAATAGTAAAAGGGGTGTGCATATGTGTTTCATGGTTGATACAAAAATAATAGAAGTGTGTGCACATGTGTTTAAATGTTAATATGAAATCAATAAATAAGTGCACGTGTGTTTTATGGTTTGTATAAAATCAATGAAAAATAGTGTGCATATGTGTTTTAAAGTTGATATTAAATAAAGAAAAGAGTTATGCATATATGTTTAAATTTTACATATGTGTTTACATTGTGCATATATGTTTTCTTAGTGTTGCTGATAAAAAAAGATGTTTGTATCATTTATATGATATAGGCAAAGATTGTGCACACATGTTATGTTAGCTGTTGTGACTAATGGTTTAATTGTATTTGTGTACGTTTGAATCAGATTCATGAAGATGATAATAGCATTGAAGATCTAAACTTGGGTGCGCACACATAGATACATGAAGATAATTCACGGCTTTTGAGGAGATACGACTATTGCATATGTATTTTTTGTATTTGTAATAAAATAAATTGTAACATATCAGTGTATGATCTTGTTTTTTTATAAAGGTTTGTGTTTATTTTTTTGTATTAAACTTCAATAAGAATAATGGTTAGTTGAGAAATATTGGTTTATTGGTAAAAAAAGTTTAAACAATTGTACAATGGAAAGAGGGGGTGGGTTAAATCGATTATAAGAAGTGAACAACCGGATGTAGTTGGATTACAAGAAAATAAAAGCGGGTTGGTTGATGATTGTTGGGTAGAGGACGTTTGGGGTGGGAGAGGGTATGGATACTCACAATTACCGGCAATTGGGAACTCGGGGGGAATGATTGTTATATGGGATACGAGGGTTTTTACATGTAAAGAGGCAATTGGGGATGAGAGATTTATTGCGGTAAAAGGAGAATGGAGGGGGAAAGATGAGGAAATTTTTCTAGGGTGTATATATGGACCGCATGTGAGCCATCAAAAAGCATCGCTATGGGATAGGTTAGCGGGGTTGATGACAAGGTGGAAGGGTGCGTGGTGCTTATTTGGGGATCTAAATGTTGTTAGGAGTAATGATGACAGGATTAATTCGCAAGTGAATGTTAAAGAAATGACAGATTTTAATGACTTCATTAACGAGACAAGGCTAGTAGAGATTCCAATGGGGGGAAGAAAGTTTACTAGGGTGAGCGATGATGGACTAAAGTTTAGTAAGTTGGATCGCTTCTTAATGAATGATGAATTCACTAATTTGTGGGGTAATCTTTCGGTAATCGCATTGGACCGAAAGTTGTCGGATCATTGCCCGATAGTGCTGAAGGATGTGGATCTTGACTTTGGGCCAAAACCTTTTCGGATTTTCAACATTTGGTTGGAAGAAACAGATTTTCTATGTGTCATTGAGGAGGCATGGAAAAAGGATGTGAGGGGAACTTTGCCAGATTGTATGTTTCGTGATAGATTAAAAAATGTAAAGGCTAGGCTTAGATTGTGGAGTAAGGAGAGATTCAGAGATCACAAGATGAAGATTGAATTGTATAAAGATGAAGCTATGAAATGGGAGATAGAAGCGGAAAAAAGAGCGTTGAGTGATGCGGAGAGAGTCAAGTGGATGGAGGCGAGGAAAAGTTGGGAGGAAAAGGAGAATGAATATAGCAATATGCTTAGACAAAAAGCTAGAATCAAGTGGGATGTGGAAGGTGATGAAAATTCAAAGTTCTTCCATTCATATGTTAAGAGAAGGAATAATAAAATCAGCCTTAGGGGGCTTTTGGTTAATGGTGAATGGTGCGAGGATCCTAAAGCAATTAAGACAGAGGTGGCTAAACACTTTAGATATATATTTTCCGAAGGGGTGAATAATAGACCGATTTTTTGTTGTGAAAGAGTAGGAAAAATTAAAATGGAGGATGCAAAAATGTTGGAGAATAGATTCAACGAAAAGGAGGTATGGGATGCTATTAGTGGATGTGGTGGTGATAAAGCGCCGAGACCTGATGGTTTTAATTTTAGGTTTATTAGGAAAGTATAGGATATCATAAAGGTAGACTTATTGAAGGCGATCACATGGTTTTGGGATAAGATGGAGATATCTAGGGGTTGTAATGCATCATTCGTCACTATAATTCCTAAGGTGGCGGATCCAATTGGTCTTAATGATTTTCGGCCCATTAGTCTAATCGGATGTTACTATAAGATAATATCAAAAATGTTAGCGGAAAGGGTAAAGAAAGTCGTGGGCAGTGTGGTTGGGGAGGTCCAAAATGCATTTATAAAAGGGAGGTATATCCTTGATGGGGTGTTAATCGCCAACGAGGTGATGGACTATCTAAAAAAGAAAAGAGAGAGAGGTCTAATTCTCAAAGTCGATTTTGAGAAGGCGTATGATAGCATTAATTGGAACTTCTTATTAAATATAATGAAAAGAATGGGGTTTGGTGCTAAATGGTGTAGGTGGGTGGAATCTTGTTTAAGATCTTCTTCTATGTCCATACTTGTAAACGGGTCACCAACGGAGGAATTTGGATTGGAAAGGGGGGTTAGACAAGGCGACCCCCTTTCGCCATTTCTATTCATTTTGGCGGCGGAGGCATTAACTGCAATTGTTAACCAAGCGGTAGAAAAGGGTATTTTTAGAGGAGTTAAAGTGGGCGAGAGTAGAGTAACGGTTTCACATCTGCAATATGCGGATGATACTATTTTCTTTGGGGAGTGGAATAAGGAGAACGCTAAAGCTCTTATGTGTATTCTCAAGTGCTTTGAAGAAGTATCCGGACTGCGGGTAAACTACAATGAAAGTAAACTTTATGGTATAGGAGTTAACGATGGGGAAATGGTTGATATGGCAAGGTGGATGGGGTGGGGTGCGGTACTGGAGAATTTCCGTTCACATACTTGGGATTACCGATTGGAGAAAATATGAGACGTGTAAATGCTTGGAAGCCGGTGGTAGAAAAGTTCAAAAATAGGTTGACCGATTGGAAAGCTAAAACGATGTTGTTAATACAAATAAGCCGTAAAAACGTTTATTTATATTTTACGATCTTCTAATGTTTTGTCGATAACAAACGTAAAATCATTTTAAAGAAACAAATAGAATACGTGAATAGTTTGAGTTAATAGTTTCCTAACACACTTACGTTTTCACATAAAATACCAAAACAAGTATAAGTGATTTTATGATTTAAATACATATGTACAACTACTAGTGTTTACATATTGGGTTAGCATATACTTAAACTAAGTATACTAAGATGGGTAAAAACAAGTATATACTAAATGGGTAAAAACTAGCAAATGGTATTGACCCATAACCCATGGTTTTATATATACCACTTAACCAAGTTCATTGTATCTAGAAAGAAAACAATTGATCAACCCATAACCCATGACCCATGACCCATAACCAAAAATACCCATGGGCAAAGAGGAGCGTTCCACGGATCCCTGGCTTTGTGCTAGCCGGATCCCAAGTGGAAGGGATCCGTGGGATCCGGGGAACAGTAGAGAATTTTCTCTATAAATAGAGAGCCATTTCTTCCTTTCTAATCATCACTTTACACACATATTTTCCCCAAGTATTCTAACCCTCTAACCTCAGATCCAAGTGATCTATGTAGTTTGTCTTTTGTTTTTGTGTGATCTTCTAGGTTCCTCTTTAAGGAAAGATCACCACTTCTTGAAGACGTGCAAGCTCAAGTCCATGAGTTGCCATGCTTTGTCATCATCAAGACAACTAAGGTTCTCTTGTTGATGGTTCTTCCTTTCTCCATAGATGTTGGGTGATGAGTGTCTAAATACTCATCATTTTTGTACCATCTAGACTGCAAAAACATCTGAAAACACTCAGAAATGCATCAAAATGATAAAAATATCACAAATAAGTGTTTTATGTGTTTTAAATGCAAAAATATCAAAATCAGATGAAAAACGTATCAAGTTTGCATAATTGGCAGTTTTAGTCCCCCAAGTTTCAAAAGTTGTCAAATTTAGTCCCTGGTAAATCAAAATTAAGCAAAAATATCATTTAAGGTCCATGGGATTCAAAAGTTGTCAAAACAAACCCTTTAAAGTTTAAAAATCACAATTTACAACTTTGGGCCCTCAACTTTACAAAAATGTCAAAATCAGTCCCTGGGTGTTTAAAAATGGAAATTATTCAAACTACACCCTTGTACTATTCAAATGTGGCATATTTGGTCCTTATATGATAAGTTTTGAGAAAATTACAAGTTTGGTCCCTGGAGTTTGAAAATTGTCAAAAATAGTCCTTGGGTATTTAAAAATGGAAATTTATCAAATTATACCCTTGTACTATTCACATGTTACAATTTAAGCCCTTGTGATAACTTTGGAATATTTGCAGGTTTAGTCCTTTTCATTTGCAGAATTTACATAATTGGTCCTTGTTATTAATACAAAACCAAACGGACCCTTTATGTTATTAATACCCAATCCAAGCCCAATACCCAAGCCCAGTCCAAACTCACGGTTTAAATAAAAATACCGCCACCACTGTGCTTCTCCTTCTCACACACCTGCATCCCAATACCAGTGGTTTCACCACCACTTTCCACCTCACCTTATCCCCCCAGCTGTATACCAACCCCCCTCCACCTCCACAACCTCCCAAAACCCATTAAATGCATAAACCTGCTATTATGACTTTTCCCACCAAAAATGCCAAATGTGTGGTTTGGATGAATTTGAAAGATTCAATGGTTGGATTGAGGTGGGATTTAATCTGATGTCGACAAGGAAGCTTTTGGATTCCTATTAAAAGGAAATAAAGACAGAGATAATAGTGGTCGCATGTTTTAGACCACTTTTTAGTGTAAAATTTATTTAAATGTTTGTTTTAATTTAAATTTAAGCTCTCAGTGTAATTTTAAGTTTGTTTCAAGTTAAAAATCACTTTTGTATTGTAATTATTCCAAGTTAATAAGATTTCAAGTTTTCATGTTTCTTGTTAATTCGTATTAAGTCAATTATACTTATTATAAGTCACATAAGCTCTTTTACCCTTAAAACAAGCTCAGATAAGCTTATTATAGCTTTTCATGAGCCTGTATTAGACTCTAGTATTTTAAATTAGAAAAACCAAAATTGGTCAACGAAAGTCAACTGTGATCACTCTTTGGTTCAGAAATGGATTTGGGTTGATCTTGATGCTGGAGTGGGTTGGTTTTGATTAGTATAGTGATAGGTTGAGTTATGTTTTAAGCTTCTCAATAGCTGGACCACTTGTGAGTATTTATTTTATTTTCAAAATTAATATATTTTGCATAATGTGCTTGTGTTTAAATCTGTGCTATTTGTTAACTTAGATCTGTTCATTTAGTGGATATTAGGATGTTTTTGATCCAGTTTCATTGTTAGTATAGGCTAGTTCAGTAGTTAGTTAAGTGAAATTGCAAAAATCAGTTTCATTAAGTAGTGTTTGGATCAGCAGTTGGTAGGAGATCTAGTACAGTTTCAGTGGTTGATTTTGCCTTAAGCAGTTTAGTTTAGGATAGAAATAGTCAGTCTTAGCATAAAAATACATAGGTAATACAGCAAAAGTCAAAATCCCCTTGAATTACACCTTCACAGTCCACTGTTGGACTTTTAGAACCATTAATCATGCTCCTTAGCTTATAAGTAGATAACCTAGCTTATTCTAGTCTTATAATAGCTTATAATAACAGTATCAGTTAGTATAATCAATCCAAATCTCATTTTAGTCAAACTTTCATACTTGTCTTTAAAAGTCAAAAGTTGGAAAACCAGTTTTTTTACAAACTTTGTTGATGTTTCAAGGACTCAATTCTGGTTCAAAGTCAGTGAGACTTTGGGATTTCCTAGTTCAGTTGGTCTAGTTTAATAATCTCAGTTTTGCTGAATTTTATCAAGCTTCTATAAGCTCTTAATCAGCTTCCAATAAGCCCCCATGTGCCATGTGTCAAACATTATGTTTTTCAGCCTTCTTGTCAATCTCTTCACAAGCTCATAAGAGCTTGTGAGGAGCTGAAACTTGGTCTAAGTGTAGTCTGGTTGGTGAACTAAATATCTCCATTTCTGGTTTCCACTTTGGTTCTCTCAGCTAGCTTGTGCAGTAGCTTAAACATCCCCCTTAGAGACTGTTTGGTTTAGTTCATATAATAAGCTCATATTTGATTGTTGCATTAATAGAGGTTAGGACTGGTAGTAACTAGCTTCTTTAAGGTAGTTTTAGCATAAAATAGCTTTAGTAATCATTTGGTGAAGTTTGGTAGCTTATAGCTTATTTTAGTAGCTTATTTAGAACTGCTTTACACTACAGTTTCATAATCTTGCACATAAGCATATGTTTTTATATTTTTTATAGAATTAGAATAATATTTTAGAATTTTCCTGAATTTTTCATAATTTTTCACCACTGTTTGCTATTTTTCTTATTTTAAATCAGTTTTTAAGACTTTTTAATTAGCTTTTATTACAAATAAATCAGAAAAAGTTTAAAAAAATATGTTTTCAATTTTCCTAGATTAAGATAAATATAAAACGCCAAAAAAATATTTTTCCATAATTTTCTTAGTTTAAATAGTAATTTCTAGCATTTTAATTAGTTTTAAATAGTTTTAAATTCATAATAAATACATAAAAAGTGTAAAAAATATATTTTCAGTTTTAAAATAAGTTTTATAATATTTTAGATTTTTATAAGTCATAATTTCATTTTTATAGCTTTATTTCATATTTTCTTATATTTTAGGTTATTATTAAATAGTTAAAAATAGTTTTTAATTAATAATAATTAAATAAATAGTCATAAAAATAATTTTCTTTTTCCAATAATTTTCTTTTATTATTAGGATTGTAAAAATATCATTTTCATATTTTTAGGCCTTTTATTTCTTAAAACTCACGTTTTATATAGATAGTTCACGTAATTTTATTTAAACGTACGTTTTAGGTTTTAAACGTTCATCAATTTTAAAAATAGTGATAGCGTTTATTTAATATAATTTAGCTTTTTAATTTTCTTTAATTTGCATTTAAGCCCCTGTAATTTACAAACTTTCTCTTTAGGTATAATTATTCCAAATTCACAAACCTTTTCCCATTCAATATCACCCGATCACAGATTCGTTGTACTACAGTGTTCACACCTCGTTGGGACTTAACGACCCGGGGATACACTATACTCCTCTGGACTTAATTGCATTGGTTTTTAGACTGTTTGAATTTTATTACGGTTGACCATTCACAAGTGGTTGACTTGTGTGATAAAACCTGACGGTCTGGACTCAATCATTGGGTTGAAGGCATTAGTGAAGAATGCCGAAAGTGTCAAGATGAAGGCATTAGTGAAAGATGTTCATCATCCGTGTCTAAGCATTATTGAAGAATGCTAAAGGTGTCAAAACAAAGGCATTAGTGAAGGGTGCCAAGCGTTGTGTCAAAGGCATTAGTGAAGGATGCCGAAGAATCAAATCAAGTAGCATTTGGGAAGAATGCCTAGGTCGTATAATCGATGAGGTGCATCGTTATACATATAAGTATTTGTTTATTTACAAGGATGGTGATATCCTTGATGGTGTTGTAACATGAAGTAGATGTCCTTGAGATTAGGTGTTGTGTCATGAAGGGTAGTAGTTCCTCCATAGTAATAGAACTAGTTACTTAGCCTAGTACCTAATAAAGGGTAGGCGACTTTGTGATAGGATTAGTTCTCCTTGGTGTGAAAGAACTCGGTGGTTAGCCTAGCACCGTATAAAGGGTAGGCGACGTTGTGTTAAGTGTGGTTCGCCTTGGTGTGAAGGAACTCGGTATTTAGCTTTGTACCGGAAAAAGGTTAAGCGACGTTGTGAAGGCTTCTCCGCCATAAGGAGTTGGTGTAGTGTTTACGAACTCTCGAGTAGGTGACTCGGAGAGTGGAGTAGGGCAAGGAAGGTGTCCTTGTAGCCGAACCACTATAAATAACTTGTGTCGTGGTGATGTGCTTCTTACTCTTTATCTTTCATTACACGTTTATATATCTATCTATCAACGTCCAACATAAACAACCAAATAGATTGACATAAGTCGATCTAAATATTTAAAAAGAAGTTTTAAATTGGTAAAACTATTCAACCCCCCCTTCTAGTTTTCCACAGATGTCGTTCGGGGGTCGTCTAACATTGGTTAAATCGGTTCTTGGTAGCTTGCCATTGTATTATTTTTCGATGTTCCGTGTGCCTTTGAGTGTGATAAAACAACTTGAAAAAATTAGAAAAAATTTCTTTTGGGGTGGGCTCGGGGATGGGAAAAAAATTTCTTGGGTAAAATGGGACACTTTAATTGCATCACTCGGGGTGGGGGGATTAAATATTGGGTCGTTGCGGGCAAAAAACTTAGCTTTACTTGGAAAATGGTGGTGGAGATTCAAAATTGAGGGTGAGGGGTTATGGGTTAAGGTGATAAAAAGCATTCACGGGGTCAATGGTGGGTGGTGTTAATGGTGGGGGAGTGTGGCGTGATATAGTGCGGGTAGGGGGGAGATTGAGGGGCTCGGGTAGAGTTTATTTCTTCTTGTGTGGGGGTATTGGGGGATGGTAAGGATATTAGGTTTTGGGATGATAAGTGGGTCGATAATCAAAGACTTTGTGATACATTTTCTAGGCTTTATCATCTTGATAGGAATAAGAATAGTAGCGTTAAGGAGAAGGGGGCGTGGGTAAACGGGGATTGGTGTTGGGAATGGGATTGGGTACGAGACATTAGAGGTAGAGTGTGTAATGATTTTGATGAACTAGTAGGTGTATTGCAAAGTGTTACTGTTTCTAATAATTGTAGGGATAGTTGGAAGTGGAGGATATTTGAAGACGGTATTTTCACGGTCAAAGAGTTATCAAGATTGATTGAGGAAAAGATTCTCCACGTGGAAGGTGATGGTCAAGAAACGCGGTGGAACAAGTTAGTTCCTAAAAAAGTGAACATTTTCGTGTGGAGAGCTTTAAAAAGAAGGTTACCGGTTCGTGTGGAATTAGATAGAAGAGGCATAGATTTGGACTCGGTTCTTTGTCCAAGTTGTAATAACGTGACGGAATCATGTACGCATAGTTTGGTCACTTGTGACTTAGCTATGAGTGTGTGGGAAAAAATCTATAGTTGGTGGAAAGTGGGGGCCGTTAATGCGTTCTCGATTGGTGAATTCTTTTCATCATTTTGAAACGTTAACACTCCTACCAAGTTATCGATCGTTTGGCAAGCGGTTATTTGGACAACCGGGTATTTCATTTGGAAAGAAAGGAATGCTCGTGTGTTTGGTAAAAAAGTATCTAGCACTAATCGAATCGCGCAAAACATTCAACTTAAGAGTTACGAGTGGATTGTTAGAAGATCAAATAAATATAAAGAGTTAGATTGGCAACAATGGTTGAGGGACCCCATAAATATTCGGCTACAGTGAGTTTCTGTCAGTTTGTGTTCATGTGCAGTTTGGCACAATTTTGGATATAATGTGGCATCTGGTTTTGTTGTTTGGATATTTTGTGGCTTCAGGTTCTGCTGTTTGGGAGTGGGTCTGCAAAGTGGGGATTTGCATCTGCAAGTTCAGTTTGCTTCTGCAGACTTATAATAAGTGTTTTATTATCATGTGGCTTCAACAGCTGTGTTTGTGTTCTGCTGCAAATATGTTCCTGCTGTTTGGGAATGGGTCTACAATTTGGTATTTTGTCTGCAAGTTTAAAGTGGTACATTAGGCTTCTATGTGGCTGGTTGGATAGCAAGTGGTCAATGGTGTCTTTTATTTCATATGGGATTTTATATTCTCATGTGAATGAAGGTTGTCTTTTGTCAATGTACTTTTTGCTAGTGTCAGTGATTGGTGTACATATAAGTTTTTGTCTTAGATGTCATGTGCCAGTAAGCTTAGTAGAGTTAAGATTTAGTTTCTTTGGTTGGTTTGTATTTGGTCTATTTGGGTCTCATCCTTTTTTAATTAGCTTGTTAATTAAGGTGAGATGCCTTGCATTGTATCTTTGTTTTTGGTCTTTTATAAATGTTGCCTTTCTAAAAAAAAAAAAAAAAAAAAAAAAAAAAAAAAAAAAACCTACACTATTAAAAAACAAATATGCACCTAACATTTTAAAAATATACATGCTGAAAAAAAAATATTTTTAATTAAAAAAACACATGTGCACTTTACCTTTTTGAAATCATGCATGTGGGAAAAACAATAATCCCTAAATTTTAGTAAATAATAAAAACGTTTTTTATTAAAAAAATCAATAAGAAAATAGAAAGTGTAATTTTACTATTATACCATTTTAAATTAAATAATAAAACTAAATATCAAAAAAAATCTGAGTGGTTAACGCTGGTTCTCGCAGTTCTCGACTTTTTCTTTGTTCTGAAAAGAACCCTTCCCTATAGAGAATTCCGTGGGGATAATAATAGGAATAGAAATACTATAATACCTTTTGTATTTTACAAATAATAACTAAATCTTTTAACTAATTACATTAATGGCACAGATCAGCTCATCCATTAATGAAATGATTCAATGGCTAAAAAATGGTTCTCACATTTATATATATATATATAGGTTGAGGTTCCAGTAGTATAGTTTTTAAAGTGAAAAAGTATAGGAAGTCATTTAATTGAAAATGAATATGTAACTAAATAAAAAGGGTATATTCGTCATTAAACATCTTCCTCAAATCACTCATAATCTGATTCCTCACACCCTAAATATGAAACGATTTACTTTTTCTCTCAGATAATGGTTTCACATAAACCCTAGCGACCACTTATTCTTCGCTTTTTTTTTTGGGTATACCTGGGTTTCCGACTCGACATTGCGAGCCGACTAATCACAAGATGACTACCCTTTTGGATAGCCCGGAGTCGTCGCATGTCCATCGACAACCCTATTATCACTATCAGATCTTAGACGACTGTTTCTTGTTCTTTAATTAATATAAGAGTGAATTACATAAATCGTCCTTGTGGTTTGGTCAAAATAACGGATTTTGTCCCTATACTTTTTTTTGACGCGTTTCGTCCCTGTGGTTTACAAATCTTACGGATTTTGTCCCTCGTCCAAAAATATCCGTTAAGTGTTTTGCACCGTTAGTCCTTCGTTAGTGCAGTTCGTTAAGTGTTTTGCACCGTTAGTCCTTATTTTTTAAAATGTAGTTTTTCCCAATTAGTCCCTCCGTTAATAATAGTTATCGCCCGATTTTTTACGTTTTTGTCCGTTTTTATCCGTTTTCATTCGTTTTTATCCGTTTTCCCCCCGTTTCTTTCGTTTTTCGTCCGTTTTTTACGTTTTTATCCCTTTTCGTCTGTTTTTATATGTTTTCGTCTGTTTTTTACGCTTTTGTCCGTTTTTATCCGTTTTTTGTCTGTTTTTTATCCGATTTCGACCGTTTTTTTACATTTTTATTCGTTTTCGCCAGTTTTTTTACGTTTATGTCCGTTTTTTTTCGTTTTCGCCCGTTGTCCGTTTTTTTTCGTTTTCGCCCGTACGTTTTTATCGGTTTTTGGTATGTTTTTGCCCGTTTCAAAAAAAATTTTGAATAAAAAAAATATTTTTCAAATATGTTTTTTTTTTAATATGTCCGTTTTTTTTCAAAATATTTGAAAAAAAAATATTTTTGTTCAAAATTTTTTTTTAAAATTTTTTATTCAATTTTTTTTTTAAATTTGATTTTTTTTTTTTCATTTTTTTTTCGGAAATATTTTTTTTTCCAATATTTTTTTTTGGAAAAAATTTTAAAAACGAAAGAAAAACGGACAAAATGTAAGAAAAACGTAAAACAACGGGCGAAAACGAAAAAAAACGGACAAAAACGTAGAAAAACCGCCGAAAACGAATAAAAATGTAAAAAAACGGTCGAAATTGGATAAAAAACAGACAAAAACGGACAAAAGCGTAAAAAACAGACGAAAGCATATGAAAACAGACGAAAAGGGATAAAAACGTAAAAAACGGACGAAAAACGAAAAAAAACGGGGGGAAAACGGATAAAAACGAATGAAAACGGATAAAAACGGACAAAAACGTAAAAAATCGGGCGATAACTATTATTAACGGGGGGACTAATTGGGAAAAACTACATTTTAAAAAATAAGGACTAACGGTGCAAAACACTTAACGAACTGCACTAACGAAGGACTAACGGTGCAAAACACTTAACGGACATTTTTGGACGAGGGACAAAATCCGTAAGATTTGTAAACCACAGGGACGAAACGCGTCAAAAAAAAAGTATAGGGACAAAATCCGTTATTTTGACCAAACCACAAGGACGATTTATGTAATTCACTCTTAATATAATATCTAGTCGACAATTCAAAGATAGAGAGTCATATCAAGGGGTTTGCGGAATATTCTTACTGTGAGATTTGCGAACGTGATCGATGGTCAAAGTTGTGTCTTCTTCATTGATTTTCTCGAAACGTGCGTCTTTGTGTTATCAATGTATCAACTTGTATTAATTCATTAATAGTGGAGTATCAACCGTTAAATACCGTGTATCAATCTTTTCAGTTGATAAGTTGTGTATCACGGTTTTGATGTTTAGAGTTTGTCATTGTTTCTGTACCAGCTTGTTATAATTTTATGTTTAGCGAGCTGAGTATCACCATGGATCATAGTTATTGATTGGAGTTGAAAACAGTCAAGCTATATCACACAAGCTAGCCACTTGTGAATGGCTAACCGTAATAAACTTAAAACTGCTCAGAAACCAAATGCAATGAAGATCAGGAGAATACAGTGGATTCCCGGGTCGTTAAGTCCCACGGAGACTCAATGGTGTATAAACACTTGATCAGAGATAGAATAATCACTAAGGATAGTGATCAGTAAGGATTTTGATTGGAAATTACACTACTGATTGATTGGAATGGAATTGGAAACAGAATTGGAAAGCACAACAATCAGATAAAACAAACGTAAAACGTACGTTTAAAAACTACGTACGTACAAAATAAAAAGTGAGATTAAAGAAATAAAAGACCTAAAAATATGAAAATGACATTTTTGAAATCCTAAAAATAAAAGAAAATTATTAGAAAAAGAAAATTATTTTTATAACTATTTATCTAATTATTATTAATTAAAAACTATTTTAAACTATTTAATAATACTCTAAAATAAAAGAAAATATGAAATAAGGCTAGAAAAATAAAATTATGATTGAAAAAATCTAAAATATTATAAAACTTATTTTAAAACTAAAAATATATTTTTTACACTTTTTATATATTTATTACTAATTAATTACTATTTAAAATACACTTAAATACTAGAAAATATAAAATAAACCTGGAAAAATGAAATTTTAACTTAGAAAAATCTAGAATATGATAAAACTAATTTTAAAACCGAAAAGATATTTTTTATGCTTTTTAATTATTTATTACTAATTATTTAATACTTTTAACTATTAAAAATTCTAATAAATACTAAACAGATTAGGAAAATTATGAAACTTTTTCTAAAAATAACTTAAGGTGACAGAAAACTAAGAAAAATATAAAAACTAGATTTGCTTAATAATAAGCTGAAAAGAAAAATCAAAAAGCTAATTCCTATTAAATAAATGCTATCACTATATTTAAATTGATGTTTTTCTGGTTTTTCTTTTTGAAAACTACTTAACTACTCAAAATAAGAAACTTTTACAAAGACAAAAATTTTACAAACTGAAAATAAGCTATTTGAGAGATTAAAAGCTCAACAGTGGAGGTTTTAGCTTATTTTGGTGTTTTAAGCTCAAAGAAGCTTGGAAGCTGAAAACAAAAGTGAAATAAGATTCAAATAAGCTAATGCTACTCAAATTAAGCTAAAAGACACAAACAAGCATACTGATAAGCTAGAAAAAGAAAATAAGCACTATGACTCCTTATTGTTAAAAGACAGAAATGGGACAAGGTTTAAGCTTATTGCAGCCCTATCAAATAAGCTTCAAAATAAAAACTTAAGCTTGGAACTTCAAGATGGCTTGGTTGGCTTTCCAAAGAACTAAGAATCACAAGCTGAGGTTCAATTATGAGCTTGTGACAAGCTTGTGAAGATGGGTACTTCAACTGTGCACAGAGCACAAATTCAAACAAGGTGCTCAAAAGAAGCTGAGTAAAAAGCACTAAATAAGCTGATTAAAAGTGAACTAGTATTTTTCTAATTAAGTTTAGCAGCTAAACTTTGATATCCCAAAAGATTTTAGGCTAAAACTCAATATTAAACACACACTAAAATTATCTATTTAATTCAAAAACGACCAAAATGAAAATTTTGACTTTTATAAAAACTAGTTAAGTTGACTTGTATGAACTTTAAGCTGATCCTAAGCACTGATTATGATGAATTAAGGTGAAATAAGACTGATTTGATCAAAAATTACAACTTATGAACACAAAAACAAGATCATGGATCATAAAAATCCATCAGTTAATGACAAGGTTTGATCAAAAGGAATTTTGACTTTTACACTAATGAAGACTGATTTTCTTGGTTGATATTAGTTATTAAGTGTGTATGTGACACAGAACAAGCACAAACAATCAACACAAACAAGACCTACTATAGTTTAAACAAGCAAATCCAAACACCCTTTTATGAGACTGTATTGGAATTTTTCAAAGCAAATCACAGATTTAGACCATGCTACTGATTACAGACCTTATGATATCACTAAATAAGACTAAAGGAACATAGAACAACAACATTAACAACATATAACTAAGAATTAACAATTATGCTAGTATAACTGTCAAAATGAGATTTTAGCAACTACTAATTTAAAAGAACAAACAACTGATTTTAATCTTTAACTATACTTAACTATAACTAATGAACAATAAAACACAAAGATTTAAACTTAAGAACCCTTTAAACAGTGAAATACAAAATTAGAACAAAAGGCTTACAAATGGTGTTGAACTGAAAACACATAACCAAGATCACAAGACCACTCCTATAGGCTTACCACTAAGCCACTAACCCAGGGCAATCCTTTATCTACCCTGCTCCAGCTTTGATCACCATTTCCATGGATTTTTGAATTTTAACTGTTTATTTGGTATTTTTGGTGAATTTTCCTTTTTGATTCTAAACTGAATTTTAATGTTACTAAAAGCTTGAAAAAGCTTTCTAGGAGCTTATATGAGCTATCTCAGTCCATAATAACAACTGCTTAACAACATTCAACCATTCATGAAATTTTTGAATAAGGAAAATTTGCATAATCTGAAATAGAACTTGATACTGAAATTGATGTTTCACAAAAGCTTTATTATGTAATGAAAACTTGAAATACAGAGTTTAATAAGCTAAAACATACACTGAATTTAAAAGTAGACTAAAATGACATGCATAAATAAAAATTACACTAGATAGATTGATACATTGCTTCTCTTCCCCTCTTTATAGACTTTTGTGACTCTATGTCGACCTCTGATTGTATCCCACCTCATCTGAGCCATTGAATCTGCAAAAATCATCATATCCGTCCAAGTGTAGTTTTGGCGCCAAAAGTCTCTTAGCAGGTTTTTGCATTAAAGAAGTGGTTTGAAGCAATTAAAGATCTTTGGGTGTTAGTGGAAGAGGAGGGGGGACAAGGTAAGGAGTATACAAGTGGTGTGTTGAAAAATATGGAAATACCAGCTCTGGTTTTGGATTTCAGTGGTGTTGAGGAGGATGAACAGTGGATCTGGTATATTTGGCGCCTTTGACTTGTTTTGACCGTGGTATTTAATAATAAACGGGGGGGTCACAATTGGATATGGCAGGGGTCAAAATAGATGTGGACTGGCTCAAGGCTCATGGGGTCAAGGGTCAAGTTGGGATTGGGCTAAGGATTGGGCCAAGCTGGTTTGCATATTGGTTTTGGGCTTGATATAGGATCCGGTTTGGATTTAGTAAGTATACAAGGACCAAAAATGTAATACGGCCAAAGTTAAGGGACCAAACCTGCAACTTTGACCAAAGAATCATTCAAGGACCAAACTTGACAAACTTTGATAGTACAAGGACCACTTTTGCATAAAATTTCATTTTTATAAATCCAAGGACTATTTTTGCAATTTTTCAAACTTGAAGGACCTTTTCTGCCATTTTACCAAAAACTCATTCAAGGATCATTTTTGACAACTTAGAATATTTCAAGGACCTTGAATGATAAAACTCCACATTTTTGGATTCCAGGGACTAGATTTGACAACTTTTGAAACTTGGGGGACTAAAACTGCCAATTTTGCAAACTTGATACATTTTTCATCTGATTTTGATATTTTTGCATTTAAAACACATAAAACACTGATTTGTGATATTTTCATCATTTTGATGCATTTCTAAGTGTTTTCAGATGATTTTGCAGTTTAGATGGTACAAAAATGATGAGTATTTAGACACTCATCAGTTATACTTTCTATTGTTGTCCTCTCATGTATCATTGGTAAATTTTATCATTATTATTTTATTGTATATTCGTGTATCATCTTTTTAATCTATCACAGTTAATTCAATGTGTTTAAAGTATGAATGTGTATCTGATTTATGTAGGGGTGACAATTCTCGACACGAACACGACACGAAGTTAAACGGGTTTGGGTTGAGGATAAACAGGTTTGGGTCAAAAACAGGTTAACCCGTCTGACCCGTTTAATAAACGGGTTGTGTTTGGGTTGAGTAAATATTAAACAGGTCAACCCGTGAACCCGTTTAAGTATACAAGACTCAAAAAATAAAAAATATAACATAGTTTTTTTTATGTTGGATGTGGATTAAATGTATTTTTTATGTACTTAATATGAGTGAGTTACGATTATACCTCAAATATCATTGAAATTGATACTTATAATTCTGAAAATTGTCTTGTAGTTATTTGTATGTTATTTTTATTATATTTTAGATCCTTATATCATTTTCGCATTTACACTAGTTAAATATAAACCACCAACCTTATTCACTGCTTGACTTATTTAGTTAAACAGATTAAATGGGTCATAAACGGGTTACACGAGTTATGCAGGTCTGGGTTAGGGTTGAGTTTCTTGACACGATTAATAAATGGGTCGTGTTTGGGTAGAGGTTATACCAACCCGCCAACACACGAACCCGAATAGGTCAATACGAACACAACTCGATTGCCACACCTAGATTTATGCACTATCACGTTGTTTATTCAATTGGCATATATTTAGCAAATTGGTTGGTAATTAATGTACGAGGCGAGCAAACGACCCGAACAGACCGGACCGACCGACAGACTGACTGAGACCGGATCAGACCGACCACATTCGGTCCGATCCTCGGTCTAGGCTTTTGGGCTAATTCGGTTTTCGGTCCGGTCCGGTCCGCACCACAAACTGACTATTTTGGCCTTGTTGGACCGGACCGACCACATTCGGTTCGGTCCTCGATCTAGGCTTTTTGGCTAATTCGATCCTCGGTCTTGACGATCCGGTCCGGTCCGGTCCGAGACCGATGCTCACCCCTACCCATATCTATTGTGATTTATGACAACAAAATAAACACACCTTAAAGATATCAAATAATAAAAAAGCAAAACAATACTTAAAAAATACAGTACGTCCTCGTATATGTCATATCTATACCATGGCAAAAGTTCAATATAGATCTCAAATTTACCATAAATTCAATGAACCAATAATAGCCATTCATTTTTTTATTATAATAAAGTTTCACCTTTTTTAAAAAAATTAAATATCTCGCAAACCGTTAATCGTTACGCGATAAAAATTATACCATCGCGACGAGAATTAAATTATCTCTATAGATATGCACTACTATATATTTTTAACAACTTTTTTTTTCAAAATTTCGGTCAACAAAAATCATATATGATTTGTGAAAATCATATGTGATTCGATTTTTACGAATCATATATGATTTTCACAAATCATATATGATTCGTAAAAATCATATATGATTCGTAAAAATCGAATCATACATGATTTTTGAAAATCATATATGATTCGTAAAAATCATATATGATTTTTTCGGACGGAATTTTTGAAAAAAATATTTATCGAAAATATATAAAAGTGCATATCTATAAAAAGATAATTTAATTCTCGTCGCGGTGGTGTATTTTTTATAGTTTGAAAATTAACCGTTTGTAAGATATGTTGTTTTTTAAAAAAATGTGAAAAATGATTTTTTATTAATTTAGATAAAAAATAGAGGGCTATGATTGGTTCATTTGTTCTATGACAAATATGAGTTCTATATTGATCTCAACTCTCTATACCATATGTAATCAAAACATGCCGGATGACAAAAAAGTTATTTAATTGTTTTCTAGTAATCATTAATCACGGCTTCTGACATTTTGGCCGATCTCATCGGTAAACTTAAACATGTAAACCGCTAATTTTTAGGGAGGTTGACGTGTACAACTTCAAGTTTATTTCCATCAAGCAAGATTGGAACTTAAAATATTTCATACTCCCTCCATCCTAAAGCAATTATCATCCGACAAAAAACATAAATTTTAAAAAAAAAAAGTTATGCTATTTAGACCTACAACATAAGTCTAAATACAGACTTAATGTATAAATCATTTGTACAATTGCATACTTTCTCTCTCTAAATTCTCACCAATCAATTTTTTAAATCAACCAATCAAATCATTAGGTTCATTTGTAGGCATGATTAGTAGGTCAAACAATCATTTTTCTTAAGATAAATATAAGTATTATTGCTTTATTTTCTCTTACTTTTAACAGAATATCAGTTTTACCCTTTAACTAATTAATTTTTGTATTCTTTAAAGTTTATAATATTAATTTCAACCAAGAGTAATATGGTAAACTCGATTAAATTTTTATATTTAATTTTAATAGATTAATGATCATTTACATGCCAAACTTTTTTTACATACCAAAAGATAAATCTTCACCATGCATCTTTATTTGATCTAATGGATAAGATTAATCAAAAAAATTTAAATAAGTCACTTTCATACTTTTTATTTGAATAATAATATATTTCAAAACGTTCATCATTGAAAAAATATACCATTACGACGAGCATTTAATTATTTTTTTATATCGTTAATCGTTAAACGTTATGCATTAACATTTTTTCGAGGTTACACGGTTACAACCATAATATTAGAAGTATGTACCAGGATTACTAAGAAAATACTACGTAATATTTATATGTAAGCAGCGAGTACTTTCCTTGAAGCAACATATTTATATCAATAATTTTGATGGTGATGAATTGACGATGGAGTGTGTGGCCTGTGGGAATGAGTTAAGGTGACATATGTAATACGTAACGTTTTCCTTATGATTGCTTATCAATTTATATCTAATGAAGACAAAAACTTAAGCTCATAAAGTTTGTCAAACGATTAATTTATCATTAAAAAATCTAACGATAGAAATATAAGTTAATAAATGTTAACAAAAATTTGGTTGAGCATGCGACTCTTACATGAGATCTATTTTTGTACCTGATGTAATTTCACTTTTTTTTTTCTAGCTGTTAAAGATGTCTTTTGTCCCTATTTATTTCAGTACAACACAGTGTTTTGTCAGTTTTAAGCATTTGACTTATTAAACTTTATATTTTATGCTTCGTACTTTCAGGTTTATAGTTTTTTTTATATAAACAAAATTATAAAAATAAAAAAATAAACAAAAAAAATAAAATAAAAATGGAAAAAGAGAGGGGGTGCCCTTTGTTGAAAAAGAGGAGTTGTTTTTATAACCTACCCGTTTATGTTTATGTAATAGTCAATATTTTTGTCATTTTGCCAACCATGATAAATCATGTTTTCACTTGATTTGGTAAAAAAGAAACCGAAAATCTATATAGATAGTCGACAATTTGACGCAGATAAGTAGTAGTAACTTTTACGTATAAGTGAAAACAACCACTTTTAGCAACAGTCACATGCCAAAATAGAAAAAGGTGAAAGTTAATATTTTGAACCAGGAAATAATTGAAGTATAACAGAAAATAACAAAGATCTGAAGTTTTTAATCTTCCATGTTTCTTAAAGATTTGTCCTTTATTGGACAAAAACAAACGTGGTCATCAAAACAAAAGTTTTACTTAAGGTCAATTACCTTTTTAAGTTTTTCATGCAATTATTAGTCTATAGTCTTTGTTTCTTTCGACATAAACCACGAGTGATCCCAACGTGGTACTTATATATTCAATCTCATTAAATAATTGCATTATCATATTTTGAAGATGTATGGTAAGTACAATGATAAGAAAAGAAAATTTGTGTAAGCTGCGAGTACCGGCCTTGAAGCAACATATTAACATCAATAATTTTGTATGTGAGAAGATAGAGATCAAATAATTTAGTTGATGGTGATGAATTGATGATGGAGTGTGTGGCCTGTGGGAAAGAGTAAGGTGACATATGTAGTACGAAACGTTTTCCTTATGATTATTTGATGAAAATAAATATTTTATGAAAGAGATTGATGCTATGGTTATCAATTTATATCTAATGAAAGACAAAATCTTTAAGTTCATACGATTAATTTATCATTTGCTAACATTTTAAATCCTATTTGATCTCATTGAAATACAGCTTAGGATTTTTTTTTTTTTTTTTTTTTTTTTTTTTTTTTTTTTTTTGGATGTTTGGTCTTTGACTAGAGTTGGTGTGATTCACGTTGAAAAAAACATCCAACGACAGAAATATAAGATAATAATCATAAATTCATAACGTTAACAAAAATTTGGTTGAGCATGCAACTCTACGGCTATGTTTGGAGCAGAGCTTTTTGAAGTTTTTTGAAACAATAAGCGGTGAGCTATGAGCTTTTTGATTTTTATTGTTTGTTTGGCAAAGGAGCGGTGAGCTTTGCTATTTTTTAAAAATGCTCATTTTTCCAATACTTTTTTAAAAAGCTGTGAACGGTGAGCTGTGAGTTGTAACTACTGCTCACAACTCACTGCTCACAACTACTGCTCAGTGTTTCTTTTACCAAACACACCCTATATGATGTCTATTTTTTACACTTGATGCAACCTTTTTCTCACAAAAGACCAACTTAAGCAGATGTTCATTTTTTTTTTACATATATGTGAGATTTAAACGTTGGTTTCTTATACAAAACCTCAAACACTCACCGCTCACCACTAAGCTATGCGTTTGATATTAATCATAATATCTCTATTATTTATAAAGGTGTACCTTTATTTTCGAAATTTAAATTTTAAAACTTAAATTAATATACTTTGTCTAAATACTCTTAAGTAGCCTTTAAATTTAATATTTTTAAAAAAAAATTGACAATTTAAATTATGTCTTTTCTTGATCAATTATAAATTTGATTACTTTTAAAAAGCACATAATATATTAATTTTAAAAAAACACGCGCTTTGTATTTCAAAAAACACACGTTTTACATCAATGGCTGAACCAAAATCATTATTTCGCAAGTATAATTATTTGCCGCTAACATTGTCGTCTTGCAAGTATAATTAATTTTATAATGCCTAATTTCATCAATTGGTGGTTAATTGAAAATTTTAAAACCATAAACCCTAGGATGAAGATGATGATGAATAGAACATATGAGTTTAATTACTTACAATGATGTTCACGAAGGAGATGCTTGAGGATATGAAGCCCTATGGAGATGGAAGCAGAATTTGGGTCGTTTTTTGTGTTTGTGAGGAGAGGGAAAAGAATTGAACTGGTTTTGAAAGGCGTATAATTGTTTTATGTCACACGGTTCCCCCAGATCTCTTGTAATAGGGATCCGGATAGTACAACTCGTGGGATCCGACTACTGTGGACAGAAAAAAGAGTGTTTGGTGTTATTTTTGTAATAACTTATACAATAGCTTATATAAAAAAAATAAGTTTGTAGAATGGGGTTCCTAATTGAATAGACGTTTTGGTCAACGTGTTTTGATAGGTTAACTTATCAAGGATCTATTTTTGTGACGGCGGCGTTGGTTTGACGATCTTTAGAAAATCAAAGAGGAATACTATTCCCAATGATGAGTAAGTAGGGAAAGTGGCGAAGAGAGACTTTTTAGAGACTTGCAACTATTAACGTCCTAATTCATGTGTTTATTAAAGAGTAAGGTTTTAATCATAGAAGAGAGACACATATTATCAACATATCCATATAAACGTACTATAGATAAAAATCGCTAGTTTGTGGATAAGTGAACATACCTCTAAACTCTTGATATGGTTTATAGAGACCATATATTCGAAATACTTCATGAGCTTTTAAAGCAATCCATTTTTCTTAGTATAAGTAGGTTGTGATTACTTTTGGGTTCTTCCTTGAGAGTTGACTTCATTTTACTTTGAATAGAAATGAAGACTTTGGAAGAGTCCTAGCAAGAAAATTTCTTAAAGAGAAATTGTTAGAATAATCTATCACTATCCAACATAAAAGAAACAATTTGTTTTAAAAGATTTCCTTCTTTGTAGTTTTCAATCATACACGGATCGTATCAAGTTTTTAAAGTACAACATACTCTAAGAAACTTGGTAACGAAGCTCTGTGTTGAAAACTAGATGGGGGGGGGGGTTTGAATAGTTTTACCGATTAAAACTTTGTTTTAATATATTTAGATCGACTTATGTCAATCTATTTAGATGTGTATGTTGATAGACAAGCATATATAAATATGTAATGAAAGAATAAGGAGTAAGAAAAACAAAACCACAACGCGAGTATTTATAGTGGTTCGGCTACAAGGACACCTTCCTTGCCCTACTCCACTCCCCGAGTCACCTACTCGAGAGTTTGTAAACACTACACGACACCAACTCCTTATGGCGGAGAAGCCTTCACAACGTTGCCTACTCTTTATCCAGTACAAGGCTAGACACCAGGTTCTTCCACAAGGTAGAACCAAACCTATCACGACGTCGCCTACCCTTTATTCGGTATTAGGCTAGATACCGAGTTCCATTACAATGGAGGAACTACTACCCAACACTACAACAATAACTAACCCCAAAGGAGATCCACTCTTTATAACAACATCAACAAGGATATCAATATCCTTTGACCCAATACTAATCTATCTTGTACATCGAACACACCATATCGAATGTACACCTTAGGCACCTTTCAGTAATGCCTTTGACTCGATCTCAAGGCACCCTTCACTAATGCTTTATGACTTGACTTCTAGGCACTCTTCACTAATGCCTTTAGCCTTGACTTCTAAGCACCCTTCACTAGTGCTTTCAATATGGACGTTCGACACCTTTCACTAATGTCTTCGTCTTGACCATTTAGACATCTTTCACTAATGTCTTCAACACTACACTTCTTATGAGAAAAAAGAGAACTATCAACAAGAGAACCTCAGTAGTCTTGATGATAACGAAGCATGGCAACTCATGGACTTGAGCTTGCTTGACATCAAAAGGTGGTGATCTCGCCTTTAAGAGGAACCTAGAGAATCACACAAAAACAAAACTACATACATAGATCACTTGGATCTGAGGTTAGTGAGTTTATAACTCAAAGAGAAAATCTGTGAGGAAGGGGTAAGAAACAATGAGGAAATGGCTCACAATTTATAGAGGAAAAACAGCTACTGTTCCACGGATCCCACAGATCCCTCACTTGAGGGATCCGTCAAGTGTATTACTGGGGATCCGTGGGACGCTCCGTTTGCCCATGGGTTTTGGGTCATGGGTCATGGGTTATGGATCATGGGTATACAAGTAGATATAATGTATCTACAAGATGCAACGCATCTAGTCCATGGGTCATGGATAATATCCATATATGACTTAAGCATGATGTCATGCAATAGGTTATGGGTCATGCTCCATGGGTATAGGTCATGGACTTTGGGTTGTACCCAACTACATTCAATGTATTTGGTCAATGGGTCAAATACTTAAGTTTCTACCCATTTATATTACCCATTATAATACACACTAGCTATGTCTATATTTACCCAATATGTAAACACTAGTTGTTGTACATATGTATTACTAAATCATAAAATCACTTATACTTGTTTTAGTGTTTTTTGTGAAGACGTAAGTGTGTTAGTAAACTATTGGCTCAAACCATTTACGTATTTTATTTGTTTCGTTAAAATGATTTTACGTTTATTATCGACAAAACATTAGAAGATCGTAAAATATAAATAAACGTTTTTAAAGCTTATTTGTATTAACAATATCCCCCTTTTTGTTGATGACAAAATATAAAATTATTTTAAGGAAAAACTAAAATTCGTAAAAGTTTGAATTGTAGTTTTTACTTTCTTCTCCCCCTTTTTGTTGAAACAAAAAGAGCTATGAAAAAAAAACTAACACATTGTTTTAAGAAAAAACATGTGAAGTAAAAAGATAATATAAAAAGGTAGAGAGCAAGTAACGGGAAGATTTCTCGTCTTAACTCCCCCTTGACGAGTCCATCCCTTTGTGAGGGCGTCAAGAAAAAAAATCCTAAGCTAGTTCATTTGCAACTAAGTTTGCAAAAGATTTCGTCTACGTGACGAATATGCTCCCCATTGATGATTGCAACTTTGCAAAGGGATGTCATAAAATGTAATCCTAATATTGCAAGTGATTTTGTAATGTATTGCTTTGACACAAAGCTCCCCCTAGCTTAGTGTGTCAAAGTCTTCATGTGTAAATTGAAAATCTACAAAACAAGGGTTAGAAAACAAGTATATGATACATAATTTCCTGCAAATAAGACTGAAGTTAGTATAAAACTAGTCTTCTGTTGCACGGATCCCACGGTTCCCTCCTTGGAGGGATCCGTCTGTCTGTAACTTTAATATAGCAAATGTGATGTACCAAAAGATGTTAGCATCAAAATGAGATATGTATTAGAACAATAATCATATACTCAGAACAATATTAGAAAATATCATGTATTTTCATTTAATAAAACTAGAGATATGATATACATGACTCTAAAAACTAAGAAAATGAACAATACATGACTTTGAATTACTAGACTATCTAAGTCGCGTTAGATACTAGGACACCACTAGAATCCTCTAGCTCAAGTTTGTTTAGGTTTAATCTCGTCAAAACGTTCAAGGAGGTGATAAAACATGAAACGTTGATCTTCACGTACTTCATGTATCAAACTTTCAACATGTTGACAATGATAACAATCTTTGTCATGGCTCGGTAGTGGTGATGGAAGAAAGGAAATTGCTTGATGTGAAGGATCAAGTGAAGCGGGTTGAGGAGCCTCAAAAGAGGCAGGGATTGGCGGAGGCGCATTTGAGGATGACTCAACTAAGAATGATGGTGGTAGAGAGGTGTCAACTTCCATGTGGTCGGGTGGTTGACTTTGATGATTTCTCATAATCCAAAAGGGATTATTTGATGGTGACGAAGAAAAAGAAGCCGGAGCTAGTGTTGACTCAACACTTTGATTTTGTTCCACTATTCCTCCTAAAGAGGAGAAGGTTGTCGGTGGTGGAGGATGAGATGGCCTAGGAGGCAAATCCTCTAGATTAGAGGTGTGGTGATGAGAGTGGAGTGGTGAATGATAGGGCTCTAGGAACCAATGGTAATGGTTTAGTAGAAATGGGGTTGTTTGGTTTAGGAGGTATGGTGGTGTTTGGCATTGGTAGTTTTGTGGGAACAATTCTTTTTGAGATTGGATTGATAGGTGGAGGGGAGATCCTACCATTTTTGGATTTAACGGGAGATGATTCGGTTGAAGAAATTTCGTGTACAACACGAGCAATTTTCTTGGGTGGTCCTTTGGTGGATGAATTACCACTAGGAGCTTTCCTCATGATGATATGATTCAAAGAGATTTGTAAAGGTTTCTAGTTGTTGAAAATGAGGATGAGAATAATGACTTTAAGAGTCTTAACAATGTGGTTTATAAAGAAAGGGATTTGGCAAGTGCATTCAAGACTTAAGCCACTAAGATCCCTTGGAATGTGATGATTAGCATGCACAAGAGTCAACTTCAGAGTTGTACTGATCTAGGATCTTAATTAAGATAAGATGGAGTGTTCAAGTTAACAAGATGAGCTTGAAATGATTGTTTTAGCTAGAGTTGACATGAATCTGTCACCCGGATCCCACGGTTCCCTCCAATGAGGGATCCATCTAGGCTAATCCTAGGGATCCGGCTCTCAGCAGCTAGAAAAGGGTAAAAATGATGTTTTTAAGGTCTAATGCCTATATCTTTTTGAGTGTTTCAGTCCTCCTAAGTATCTTAAATGAAAGGGTACTTAAATGTTCAAGGGAAATGAGTGATGTAGTTAATGATTGCCTTTTATGGAAGAAAATGGAACTTTTATGATTACCAATGAGTGACCAAGGATGACACTAAAAATTTGAGAGTGTCCAATGGAGCTAAATGATCCTAGAGACCAGATAGTAACTTAAGATAATACTTTGGAAGATATCTTAAAGATTTATAGAAAATGGAAAAACTAGAATTTGACCCATTTTGAGGTAAGGATGACTAAAATCTTTTGCAAAGATTGAAAGATTTCCAAATCTAGATGTATTAACATGTGAGGGATGATGTGTGAGTGTAAGAGCAGAAGAGTAATGAGTTTTGGTGAAATAATAGATCGAAAAGCCCCTTGAGTGTGATCTAAGTGAGTTATGAATGAGTATGAAATTTTACTCAGCTTGAGAAGGACTTAATTGGTCCTAAGGCACTATGTTTAGCTAGTGTGAAGTGATCTAAAGACATGGTTTGAAGTATAAAGAATGCAACTGCATTTCTGTTTTCCCGGATCCCACGGTTCCCTAAGAGTAGAGATTCGTTTAGCACAAACCTAGGGATTCGTCTCCCTGCTAAACAACACCTTTACAAAAGGTATGCAAGGGTTGCACAAAGCATCATATTTCAAGGTTAGTGTTTTCTAAGAAGTTCTAACACTAATATAGTAGAGATATCAAATGTAAGATGTTTTATTTCATGAAAGAAATTGCATTACATTGATAAAGCATGAATACTAAGATTTGACCCTATTTTGAAAGGAACCTAAGTTTCTTGAGCGTTTTCGCTAGATGGATCGTCAAATGGTTGATGAGTATTTTCCGATTCAGGGATGAAGAAAGTCTTCATGAGAGATGTGTTTAGAGGTTCCATCATCTTGTTTACAAGTACGTACAACGGACTTTGAAATTGAGGGTGGAAGTACATGATGTGATGATAAAGACGTGTTAAGAACATTCCATAAGGGATAAGTTTGTTCTTGGAGCCTTGAAGGTTTACAATTCGCCTTGCGAAGAAATAGGCGAGATTGTATGGTTGTTGTATTAGCAAACAATACATTATGTGCGCACAACAAGCGGGAAGGATTTCTCGATTTCCCCTAAGACTCCAAACATTTTCACATAGGATGAGTGCGAGAGACTTGTACTCATCTCGGATATCCCGTGTATAGATAATGTTTGGATCCGAGTAATAGGGTCGAGGTTTGCATAACATGCGAGTCAAGTCTTGAGGGGAAGGTATGTGTGAACAATATGGACTATTTTTTTCACGATGGTTGAAGAGAGAATCAAGAGACCAATCTTCAGTGAAGGCACATTGTCCATGATTTGGAATTCGGAGGATGTGAGCAAATTGCCCAAGGGTTAGAACAAACTTTTGGTTTTTGATCCAAAACCAAAGAGATAGAGAGCGATCCTCGTTACGAACGGATTCAACTTGACGGAAGAATTCCAATACAAACCTCGGACATATTTTCTCGTTAATTTCGAGAAGACATTCTAGTCCTATGGTTCGGAAGGAAGTATTGATACCTTTTTCGTATTGTAGAGGAATGTCGACAATACGTCCTTCATGGAAGTGACGGGTTTCGAAATTATTGAACCCACGGACATGATTGCCAGGTGTGTTGGGCTCAAGAGAGATGTTAGGGGTTTAGACGCAGGTGAGTGAAAAGTCAAACTCGTACTCATGCGACATAACGCGACCTATAGAAGTGAAGAGTTAATGAGACGTATTTAAGGCAAAACAATGATTATCTAACGTTTTTACTAGATATTTATTAACAATGATAATTAACTCACTTAATGTTTTGACATTCTAGTGGAATATTTTTAGGAAGAAAACGATTTTTATTTTGCATGAAAAACTGTTTTCCAGAAGGACGGTTCTCACGGTTCCCTTCAAAAAGGGATCTGGCAAGCAGAACTACAGGGATCCGTGGATCTGTAGTGACAGAAAAGGGTTTTGATAAAAACATAGGTTTTTGTATCTTGTAGTTTTATAATAATATATATATTAGCCAACATTTACTTTTAGCATGCATTATCGATTTCTAATGTATCTCAAGACCAAAAATACGAAAGATATAAGGTAAAAGAAATGATAAACATATTAAGAAAAATAAACTAGATAAACTAAAACATTAGTAATATTTCATTTCAATGCTAAGAACGATACAAAGGATTGGGTATATAACACCAATGTAGATTAACAACACAAAGTATATGTCTCCATAAGAAAACTTAATCATGGGGAACACGAGAGCGATGAGTGTTAAGACGATGAGTACGAAGGCGATGTAAACCATGTTGATGATGATCCTTCTTGGTCTTGGTTTGAAATGAGATGAGAAGAGAAGGAAGATGAAGTTTGAATGAGAGGTAAATTTTTGAAAAATGAGGATTTGGTGGAGTGGACGTCGGAGGGAAGATCTATGGGGAAGGAGGAATTTTTGATATTTGTGTTTGGTTTTATTATTAGAAAAATATGATTGGATTAAGTAAAATAAAATACTAATTTTATAAACCTAAACTTTAGATGAAAGAGCAACACATATGCAAATAAAAGTTTCCTAACGAAGCAACGTTTAATATATGAGTATGTGCAAAGAATAATCATATAAATTCCTATGTAAGCACACTTGTTATTCAAGCTAATGATATCTAGAGATAAGTGGGAGATCATACCTCTAATGCACTTAGGAATGTCTTTACAAATGACATAACAAATGTCACAAGACAACTCCAGTTCCTTCGTGTTTAAGATACCTTCTTAGGGAAGGTATTCTTGTTACCAAGCAATTCCTATGGCTTGATAGGTATGAGCTTTAACTAAGCAACATGACAAGGAAGGTTAGTGCAATTAAGTAAGAAAAACAAAAAATAAAAAAAATGTTGTCATCAAATCAACATCCAAACAAGGTGTTTTAAAACATGGGGTTTGTTTTTGTAAAAGACCTTATTTGTAGTTTTCAATTAAACATAGATCGTATCAAGTTTTTAAAGTACAATATACTCTGAGAAACTTGGTAACGAAGCTCTGATGCCAATTGTGGAAAACTAGAAGGGGGTTGAATAGTTTTACCGATTAAAACTTCGTTTTAATATATTTAGATCGACTTATGCCAATCTATTTAGATGTGTATGTTGGATGTTGATAGACAAGCATATATAAATATGTAATGAAAGAATAAGGAGTAAGAAACACAAAACCACAACGCGAGTATTTATAGTGGTTCGGCTACAATGAAACCTTCCTTGCCCTACTCCACTCCCCGAGTCACCTACTCGAGAGTTTGTAAACACTACACGACACCAACTCCATATGGCGGAGATGCCTTCACAATGTTGCCTACTCTTTATCCGGTACAAGGCTAGATACCGGGTTCTTCCACGAGGTAGAACCAAACCTATCACGACGTCGCCTACCCTTTTTCCGGTATTTGGCTAGATACCGAGTTCCATTACAATGGAGGAACTACTACCCAACACTACAACAATAATTAACCCCAAAGGAGATCCACTCCTTATAACAACATCAACAAGGATATCAATATCCTTTGACCTAATACTAATCTATCTTGTACATCGAACACACCATATCGAATGTACACCTTAGGCACCTTTCAATAATGCCTTTGACTCGATCTCAAGGCACCCTTCACTAATGTTTTGTGACTTGACTTCTAGGCACCCTTCACTAATGCCTTTAGCCTTGACTTCTAAGCACCCTTCACTAGTGCTTTCAATACGGACTTTCGACACCTTTCACTAATGTCTTCGTCTTGACCCTTTAGACATCTTTCACTAATGTCTTCAACACTACACTTCTTATGAGAAAGAAGAGAACTATCAACAAGAGAACGTCAGTAGTCTTGATGATAATGAAGGATGGCAACTCATGGACTTGAGCTTACTTGACATCAAAAGGTGGTGATCTCGCCTTTAAGAGGAACCTAGAGAATCACACAAAAACAAAACTACATACATAGATCACTTGGATATGAGGTTAGTGAGTTTATAACTCAAAGAGAAAATTTGTGAGGAAGGGATAAGAAACAATGAGGAAATGGCTCACTATTTATAGAGGAAAAACAGCTACTGTTCCACCGATCCCACGGATCGCTCACTTGAGGGATCAGTCCAGTGTATTACTGGGGATCCGTGGGACGCTCCCTTTTGCCCATGAGTTTTGGGTCATGGTCATGGATCATGGGTCATGGGTTATGGATCATGGGTATCCAAGTAGATACAATGTAGCTACAATATGTAATGCATCTAGTCCATGGGTCAATGGTTAAAACCATGGGTCATGGATAATATCCATATATGACTTAAGCATGATGTCATGCAATGGGTTATGGGTCATGCTCCATGGGTATGGGTCATGGACTTTGGGTTATACCCAACTACATTCAATGTATTTGGTCAATTGGTCAAATACTTAAGTTTCTACTCATTTATATTACCTATTATAATACATACTAGCTATGTATATATTGTTAGGATTCAGTAAATCCAGTTATTAAAGAGTCGGTCACCTCAAGTATATGTAATCATTAGAAAGCTCGTAGTCGTAGATTATTATAAGTTAAGTAGTATTTAGTTTAAGTAACACCGTGGAGGACGGACGGGTCTTTACCCACTGTATGCCTGATCCACAGCCCGATAGGTGGCGATTTATGTAAAGACTATAAATACTCTCTACCTTCCAAGGTAGAGAGTTGGAGCTCATAATAAGACTTTTCTTTCTCTCACTAAAGTTCCCTAAACCTCTAACTTTCTCTCTCTAGAACTCTTTGTACGCCTACTTTGTGTTTGGTTTGATGTGTATGTGAAATCCAATATGTTACAAATGGTATCAAGAGCCATGGTTTGATCATCTCTTACATATCTTTGGATTTCTAGTGACTTTTAGGTGGTTTTAGAGTTTGAAAAAGTTTAGTGGTTTTTGCATCATTTGGATCATTTCTAGTGTTAAAGTTTGGAAATTGAGTGTAGTTTTGTGTTTAGAATCATTGTATGTGCTTGGGTTTTGATATTTTAAGCTTGAATCATCGTGGTTGGGTTGTTTTTGGATTGAAAAGTGATGTTTATGTGTTTTTCTTGCTAGCGACTTAAGCCACGGACAAGTTTTCTTGGTAGCGACTTGCTTTGTAATTTGATAGCGAGTTGTAGTTGAAGGCCTTAGCGAGTTGAGCTAGCGACTTGTCTATTGAGACAAGCCGACAAACAGTACACTTAGTGGAGTCTCCACTACGGGTAGCGACTTGGTGAAAGTTAGCGACTTGTACTTAAGTTTGTTAGCGAGTTGGTGTTAGCGAGTTGGTGCTTAGTGAGTTGCTCTTTAGCGACTTGACAACTTAGCGACTTGGTGCTTAGCGACTTGCTGTCAAAATTTTGCTAGCGATTTGGTGCTTAGCGAGTTGTTCTTTAGCAACTTGACAACTTAGCGACTTGGTGCTTAGCGACTTGCTGTTAAAATTTTACTAGCGACTTGGTGCTTAGCGACTTGGTTCAGGTTTTCTTAGCGACTTGGCTGACTCTGTCTGTAATACGATTTTCTCTTGGTTTAGTAAAATCCCGTGAAAGAATCTATTTCCCGGTTTAATCATAGATTTATAAAATCCAGTTTAATCTGTCATCATGTCTACCAACGTTCCTACAATCATCTCCACTGTTGCCGAGGATGTTCAAGCAGCTGGTTCAGATACTCGTCCACCCATGCTTGACAGAACTGACTACGACTCTTGGGCTCAACGAATCAGATTGTACTATCTTGGAAAGGAAAATGGAGTCAACATTCTCAAATCCATTGATGAAGGACCGTATCGGGTTGAGACTACTAGAGACTTAATTGATACAGCTGAAGATGGAACAATGATCTATGGAATTGAAAGACCAAAGACATATGATGAGCTCGATGATAAGGAGAAAAAGAGATTCGATGCTGATATCAGGGCTTCTAACATCGTACTTCAAGGTCTTCCAAAAGATATCTAAAAGCTGATCAATCACAACACCGAAGCCAAGGCAGTGTGGGATAATGTCAAGATGCTTCTCTCAGATTCTGAATTAACTATGGAGGACAGAGAATCACAACTCTATGATGAGTTTGAACACTTCAAGATGAAACCAGATGAGAGTGTCTATGAGTACTATGTGAGATTCCACAAGCTTGTTAATGATATGAGGAACATCAGAATGACTATGCCAAACATTCAGCTGAACTCAAAGTTTGTGAACAACATGAATCCCGAATGGCACAAGTTTGTCACCTCTGTAAAGCTAACCAAAGGATTGGAGAATACAAACTATAGGCAACTCTATGCCTTCCTCCTTCAGAATGAGAGACATGCTATGTTTGAAAAAAGGATTCTTAATCAGTTCAAAACCAACCAGGAAGAGACAAGCTCATCAAATGATTCAACTGCCTTCTACTCAAACATCGGAATCACAACCAAAGCCTCACAAGTCATACCCATGGGTAATGGTAATCACAAACTCATTCCTGATCCTATGTTCAAACAAGCTGATGCTGATGCACACGTGGGAAACTTCATTAATCAACTAGCTCTCCTGATTAGTCAAAACATGAACTCTCTTCCACACACCAACAACAATCTCAGAACTGCATCCAATCCACACAATCAAGCCACTGTCAGAGATGGGAAGGTTATGGTACAGCCAGTTCAAGAAAGACAGTACGAACAAGCAAGAGGTGGAGCTGGTAGAGGTTATGCTGCAAATCAGAATAAGGGAAGGAATGGAAACCAGGGTCAAGCAAAGCCAATCAAATGTTACAATTGTGGAGGTGAGGGACACATTGCAAGGAACTGCACATCGCCAAAACGCCCTCAGAATGCCGAGTATTTCAGGGATAAGATGTTGCTTATGCAAGCTCAGGATAATGGTGCAGCTTTGGATGAAGAGGGGTTGCTGTTCTTGGCTGAGGGAAATGCTAAGACATATGATGCAGATGTGGATGAGCAACCAATTCAGGAGATAGGCCATAATCATCAGAATGCCTTTCAAGTAGCTGATTGTGATGCATACGATTCTGATGTTGATGAAGAACCTACTGCACAAACCATTTTCATGGCTAGCATTTCTCCAATGGTCTAAAGTCTCTTCATCACCACAAGCTGGTCCATCCAAAGAAAAAATCATTTCTGAGGTATTAAAATTATACGATGAAGTTGATGAGCAAAAGATACATAACGAAGTACAATCAACTGTAATTATTGAGTCAGATATTGAAAGTATGGGTAATATCAATGTTGTCCCATATGATCAATATGTGAAACAAAGTGAAAGTGAGATTGTACCAAGTGATGTATCTTATGCAGTCAATGATGACTATGTTTTTGACGAATACATTGCACGTGCCCCTGATGATTCTGTTATTTCTGAACTTAATGCTTATAAAGAACGTGTTGCTATTTATGAACAACGAGCTAAGTTTGAATTAACCACCCGTGAGGAGGAAATGGATGACCAAATGCGTACAACTATTAGAAAAAGTAGGTTTAGAGAAGAAGTATTAAAACAAAAGTTAAACTCTTTACAAGAAAAACTTTCTAAAACTGCTAAGCAAAAACAAGAACTTCAAGAAAATGTTAAAATGCATAAGCAAGAATTCAGTGCTAAGGAATCAAAACTTTTGAATGATTTTTCTAATCTAAAAACCTTGAAAAACAAGCTTGAAAATAAGTTGTACATACAAGGAAATACCATTCAAACTGCTCACATGGTCACTAAGCATAGAGTTTTAAGTGATAAGCATAGTGTTCCCATTATAGATAAACCCTACCCTGAGTACGGGAAGATAGCAAAAGTAGCTCAAAGTGTAATCTATGATGGCAATGAAATTCTTAAACCTAGACAAAAACCTAGTTGCGTTGAGTGCACAGAGGAAGATAAGAAATCAGATGAAGTCACTAGGGAGAAGATGAACAAGAAACTAGATGATCCTAAATGTAAATAGAAGAAAATAATTATCACACCCCATGACTACAAAAAGGAGAATTGGATCTCCTTGAACATGTTTAAGCCTCAAACGTTGTTGACTCCCGAACAAGTGTTCTGGAAAAAGGATTTAGATAAGCAAAAATCAGAGAATCTTGTTGCAACAAACCCCCCCCCCCCTTTAGGAAATTGCCTTCAGCGACTGTGTATCCTCCCAATACACCAATGCATTTAGTTCCTAGGACTATTTCCACTAAAAGCAAGACCTTAATCAGTCAATATGTTATTTTTCAACTATTTATTGATTTTGAGAAAACTTGTAAGAAAAGGATCACACCCACTGGTATAACTGAAGGGGAAAGGGGTTTTGAGCAAACAAAAGAATGCTATTTAACTGAAGTCATGCCTTTCTTTAAACAACTAAAAGATCATTTTGAAAGTCTTAAAAAGGGAATGAATTTAGACATTAAAGAAATGGAAAAGGAATTTGATGCAATGATAGTTGAGGTTAGTGACTATGAGCGAGCACTAAAATATAATGAGATTGAGAGGAAGAACTTGCATACATTGAATGAGACTCTTATTACTGAATGTGTTGCTCAAGATGTGTTTTTCACTGCTACAAATTATTCCATTGATGCTTCTCAATTTCATGAATTATCTATTGCCCTGAAAGTCTCCCATGACCGTGTCATTGAGCTTGAAAAGACTAATTCTAAACTAAATGAGAAAATTGAACTGGATGATCACGACAATTTGGTTAAACATTTTTCTAAACTAGAGATTGAGCATTTTAATTTACAACTAAAATATCAACATCTTAAAGAAAATATCAAAACTTCAAATATCAAGACATCCTTAGATGCTCCTGAGTTTGATGCAGTTTTTCAAATTAACAAACGTGATGAACAGATTCAAGCTCATTGTAACACGATCAGAAAGTTGAAAGCCCAAATCTCTCAATTAAAGGGTCAAAAGAACAATGTGACTGGTTCCCAAATGCCTCCTCCTTTAGATTCTCAGAATTCTCAAACGTTTCATCTTCAAAATTTAGTAAATGCATTACAAAAGGAAAACGAAAGTTTTCTAGAAGAAAATGAAAAGGTTAAACGTCGTTTCAATGAGTTATTTGAATCAATAAAGGTCACTCGTAACAAAAATAACGAGCAAATAGCTTCATTGCAAAAGGAAATTGAGAATCTGAAGAGCCAGGTAAAAGGGAAAATGCCAATGACCAATGGGGAGAATGGTGTATCAAAGGTTCACTCTTGTAATAAATATGCTTTGTCTGTGAAATATGTCCCCCTCATCTTAGGAATAACAAACTTGCAATTCAAACATATTTCTCATACCTTAAGGATTGTCTAGAATGTCTCCGTGAGATTGTTGAAGAGGATAAGTTAGAGAAACCACTTGATAATGCAATTGGGCATGCATGCTTATATGCAGAACGATCTCAAGAACTTCTAGAATGCTTAATCACAATATGCCCTAAGTCCTTAGGTGAGAGAGTTAATCCTTTGATTCCTTGTTCTATGCCTAGTGCCAAGCATGAAATCCATTCAATGCCCAATGTTATGAATGTGAACCTCAGTGTGCCTGCAAGAAGTTCAAATTCCAGCACTTCTAGTGTTAAGAAAGTGAACCTTAGTATACCTGCATATAGTTCAGATCCCAGCACATCTAAACAGGAGATGCAAAGAGTAGCAAAACCAACTAATGTTCCCATTCCCTCTACAGGAGTAATCAGTGACATTAAAGCGAGCAGGTCAAAGTCTCAAGACAATACAAGGAATGATAGGACCTCGCAAGCTAATAATGTGCATTGGAAGAGAGTAGAAGAACAACCTAGGAACTTTAAGCTTGAGTCGAATAAAACGAATCGTGTTGATTCTAGTATTAGCCATAGGCGTACTGTAATTAATTCGAATTCTGATACTATTTGTAAACCTTGTAATGATGTCTGCTTGAATTTTGTTTCTAATCATGAATGTGGTGTGAATGCTTTATCTAATGCTGTCAAATCTCCAGTAAACATTGTTGATGCAAAATATAATGCTAAGAAGGAAAAAGGGCATAGGCGAAAGAAACTTAGAAAACAATGGAAATCCACAGGAAGAACATTTAGTAAGATAGGTTATCAATGGATACTTGTTGGCCATAAGAATAATCAGGCAATGCCCACTAGAAAATGGATGCCTACCGGTAGAACTATTCCCTTAAGAAGTGAACATACTTTGAATAGGGCAAATACGGACACTAGTACTGCATCTATTCATAATGATTCCATTGCCTCAATTTCTGATATGAATGTTTCTATCTCTGATGTGGGTGTTCCAATCACTGTTACTAACCAAATGGAACCCATTCTTGCATGGGGATCCCAAATATCCAGTTATCCATTCTTGTCTGTGTTCAACTGCAGATCGTTCAAATCGTTCTGTGGTACCTGGACTCAGGCTGTTCCAAGCATATGACTGGAGACCGGTCGCGGCTCATGAACTTCGTGAGTAAATTCATCGGGACAGTTAGATTCGGGAACGACCATTTTGGAGCTATTATGGGCTATGGAGATTATGTGGTTGGTAAAAGTGTGATTTCCAGGGTATATTATGTGGAAGGTCTTGGTCACAATCTGTTCTCTGTTGGTCAATTCTGTGATTCCGATCTAGAAGTGGCCTTTAGAAAACATACTTGCTTCGTTAAAGAACTTGATGGTGTAGAATTATTAAGAGGAACTTGAGGTTCTAACCTATACATCATCTCTATCGATGACATGATGAAGTCCTCTCCAATCTGCTTACTATCAAAGGCTTCTAAAACAAAGTCTTGGTTATGGCATCGTCGTCTCAATCACTTGAACTTCAGCACCATAAACAATCTTTCCAGAAAGGATCTTGTCAGAGGCTTACCCAGATTAAAATATGAAAAAGATCATCTTTGTTCAACTTGCCAATTGGGTAAAAGCACGAAATATGCCCACAAACCAAAACCCACAAATTCTGTAATGGAAGTTCTTCATACCCTTCATATGGATCTGTGCGAACCAATGAGAGTGCAAACGATAAATGGGAAGAAATACATTCTAGTAGTTGTTGATGACTACTCTCGATTTACTTGGGTAAAGTTTTTGAGGACAAAGGATGAAACTCCAGATGTCATCATCAAACTAATCAAACAGCTTCAGTTTCGACTCAACAATACAGTCAGAATTGTTCGAACAGACAATGGCACAGAGTTTGTCAACAAAGACTTAATTCAGTTTTATGAAAGTATTGGAATCAGTCATCAAAGAAGTGTTCCACGAACTCCTCAACAGAACGGTGTAGTTGAAAAACGAAATCGAACTCTTGTAGAAGCCGCAAGAACAATGCTTATTTATTCGAAGGTTCCAATGTTTCTATGGGCTGAAGCCATTGCCACTGCATGCTACACCCAAAATTGTTCCCTTATACACACCTCTCATGGAAAAACTCCATATGAACTTGTTCATAAACGAAAACCTGATCTCTCCTACCTTCATGTGTTTGGTGCTTTGTGCTATCCAAAAAATGACGGTCAAGATGTAGGTAAATTAAGATCAAAGGCAGATATTGGAGTTTTTGTTGGGTATGCACCAAACAAGAAGGGTTACCGAATCTACAACAAGAGAACCCGAAATATCATGGAAACAATTCATGTTACGTTCGATGAGCTGACCGGTCAAATGGCTCCTGGACAACCTAGTTCTGGACCCGCACTTCAAAACAGTCCCATTGGTTCATCCCTTGTACCAAATTTCTCTCCAGTTATTCCATATGTACCTCCAACTGAAGATGATTTGAAGAAATTGTTTGATCCGATGTTTGATGAACTCTATGAGTCAAGTGCTATTGAACTGTCAATTCCCACAACAGAGGCTGCTCATATCCCTGAGAATGAAGTCAATCCTTCAGTCTCAATATCATTAAGTCAAGAAGCACCTGCTGCTGATAACTCAGTCTCATCAACAAATCATCAATCTTCGAATGTACATCATGGAACTATTTCTGGCATCAATGATGAAGTTAATCCCTTTGCTACTCCTGAAGATGCTCCATTTGAAAACATATTTGCTCCTGAATCATCATCAGAACCATCTTCTTCAGGAGACATCGACTCTGCTACCTCAGTCCCTCAACAACTGCCACATGAACACCTTAGAAAATGAACTCACGATCATCTATTAGACAACATCATTGGAAATCCCTCTCGTCCAGTATCAACACGGAAACAACTTGCAACCGATGCCTTATGGTGCTTCTTCAACTCCGTACTCTCTAAGATCGAACTAAAAGATGTTAAAACTGCCATGAATGAAGTCAGCTGGTTCAATGTCATGTAAGAAGAAATTCATTAGTTTGATCGACTTGATGTATGAGAATTAGTACCTGCTCCAGATTGTGCTATGATCATTGCTCTAAAATGGATCTTCAAAGTGAAACTTGATGAGCATGGTGATGTCCTAAAGAACAAGGCTCGATTGGTTGCTAAAGGATACCGTCAAGAGGAGGGTATTGACTTTGAAGAATCATTTTCTCCTGTTGCTCGTATCGAGGCAATCAGAATCTTTTTGGCTAATGCTGCCAGTAAAAACATGGTAGTCTATCAGATGGATGTAAAGACAGCATTTCTGAACGGAGATCTTAAAGAAGTCGTCTACATCAGCCAACCCAAAGGCTTCGTGAATCCAGAGCATCCTACTCACGTCTATCGTTTGAAGAAGGCTCTGTACGGTTTAAAGCAAGCTCCAAGGGCATGGTATGATACGCTATCAAAGTTTCTTCTATCTACCGGTTTCAGCAAAGGAGCAGTTGATCCTACATTGTTCACTAGAAAGTCAGGCAAACATTTAATTCACGTTCAAATTTATGTTGATGACATCATCTTTGCCTCGGTTGACCCCAATGAGTGTGACCATTTTTCAAATGAAATGGGTTCAAAATTTCAAATGTCGATGATGGGACAAATGTCATTTTTCTTGGGATTACAAATTTCACAAAGTCCCGGAGGCATTTTCATAAATCAATCTAAATATGCAAATGAGATTTTAAAGAAATTTGGATTCGATTCTAGTGACCCTGTTGATACTCCCATGATTGAACGTACAAAACTAGATGAGGATCACTCAGGGATCATGATAGACCAAACGAAATATCGTAGTATGATTGGATCCCTGATGTACCTCACAGCTAGTAGACCAGACATCTTGTTCGCTGTTTGCATGTGTGCTAGATACCAGGCTAAGCCTACTAAAAAGCATCTTGAAGCGGTTAAACGGGTCTTTCGGTATCTCCAAGGAACCATCAATATGGGACTTTGGTACCCGAAAGACACCGGTATGTCACTAACAGCCTATGCAGATGCTGATCATGCAGGATGTCAAGATACTCGTCGAAGTACTTCTGGAGGTGCTCAGTTTTTGGGTGATACGCTTGTGAGCTGGTCTTCAAAGAAGCAAATGAGTACTTCTATTTCCTCTACAGAGGCGGAATACATAGCCATGTCATCTTGTTGTGCTCAAATCCTATGGATGAGATCCCAATTATCTGACTATGGCTTTGAGTTCAACAAAATCCCTCTGTACTGTGATAATAAAAGTGCTATTGCTCTCTCATGCAACAACGTACAACACTCAAGAGCAAAGCACATCGACATTCGACATCATTTCATCAGGGAGCAAGTTGAAAACGGTGTGGTGGAACTTTACTTTGTGAGGTCTGAATACCAATTAGCAGACATCTTCACCAAAACTCTTCCTAGAGAACGTTTTGAGTTTATTCTTCCACGACTGGGCCTTAAGAGCCTACAACCAAAAACTCTCAAACGTCTTCAAGAGGAAGAAGAGGAGTAAAAGGTTCTTTCATCTATCTCTTGTAAATATTTTTTCGAAAAAGCAAATAGAAAATTATAAAACTTTAAAAAACCATAAAACTTGAAAAATCTTGAAAAATTCCAAAAATATTGTCATTTTGTCATGTTTTTCTCGATTCGATTATATCTACGGTCTTTGTGGTGTCATTCAAAGAATGACACGGGACTTTAGATGTTGTTCAAATTTTCTTAAAAAAAATCAAAAAATATTTTTGGGAGAAAGAAAAACAATGGTTTATTGTCATTTCAGGCAGTAACCCGCTTTTCAAAGAAAGAACAGAGCTATGCTTTATCTTGGTTTTCAAATCTCATGCTCTGTTTCTTTAAACAAATCCTTACTATCTAATGAAAACTGGTTGCTTTGAAAAATAACTCGGACTCTATTTTTGATAATCATCTGGACTTAAAAAGTTTGTCAAAATATCTATCTCTCAATCAACAACTTATGTCATTGATTGAGGGGGAGAATGATTTCAATTAAATTAAAAGGTTATTTGTCATTCAGTTGTTTTCAAAAGATAATCATGCATGTCTATTCAATGGAGTTTAAAGTCTTAAAATCCGATCCTTATCAGTTAAAACGTTTTCATAATCAAGTCACAATTCTCCTTAAAAGCTTTCAAAATCAATTTAAATCTACAAGAGATCACAAATCTCAAATGATTTGATAATTGTGATCGGGGGAGAATTTGTGATTTAAATTGATTTAATCTGATAATTCGGTAAATGGTTTTATAAGGATGTACAAGCTCTCCTTCCCACATGTGCCAAACAATTTCAAATTTTCCATGCACATGTTGAGGGGGAGCATCTATCTTAAACCACAAAGATCTGAAACGTGATCAATTTTTATCAATGTGCAGGTTCCCTCTTGTATGTGCAAAACTCTTTCAAACCTCAAGGCACATATTGAGGGGGAGCAAGTTTATGAAAACCTCATTCTTCCCTTATATGCTTTATCTACCTGTTTTGATCAGGGAAGTGATGTTGATATCCTTTAGAAAATGGTAATTAAAGAAGTTAATTATTTTTCTTGCCTCCGTGTGCAAAACGATTTCAAACACTTGATGCACATGTTGAGGGGGAGCTCTTGTTCTAAAAATATCAAAACAATTCAGGTACAAAATGCTTTGATAATATATCACAAGTATCTGGATTGATTTTCAAATGGTTTTCAGTTGGTTCCAATGGCAGATGAACAATACCAAATAGACCGACCAACTTTACTTTATGTATGGTGATATAAGGATGTTAAAGTTAGGTATTTGTTCCCATGATCCGCCAGAACCGGAGGGATCTACCTAGGGACAATCCACTAGATAGTGTAGAAGTCCTTAGGTATATTGAAAAAAGGAGAAAAATGAGACATGGGAAGACTGCGGACTGAGTCTGAGCTAGTACTGGAATAAACCCAACAAGGTTCTAGCTATGAAGTCTCGGTAAGCACTGAAGGGGTTGAAGAATGAAAAAGAATTGAATGAGAAAAGGGTGAAAATAAATAGCCCTCCAATTATTCAACCTTAGGGCAGAAACCGTGTTCAATTCATTTGCTACTGGTGGTTACCAAAGTAACATCGGTATTGAAGACAAGACGTCATGGACCCAGTGACGCACTGCACTTCAACTTCCCAGACCACTCAAGTTCCTCTTAAAAGGACTTGTTTCATTCTCACGGGGAACCAACATTATCTATCGACTTTCTCTTAGAGATGGTTGATATTGAAGAAGGAGACCCTCTCCCTAGTCTCCGATACATGATCCAAATATGCGCAAATTGAGTCTTGATCCACGAGATCATCAATAAATCTCATTAGGACACTTTCAATGAAGACTCTCTGCTTCACACAATGTGGAAAGAGACATTATATCTTGAGTCCTACGCATTATCCTTGTGGTATTGCCAGAACATCCGAGTGATATGCAAACATATTCACAATGAAGATGGAAAGCCTTCTGGAGCCAACATCAAACAAGCTCCTGGTAGGTGGCATGTGAGATCTATTCAATAGATCAACCATGTGACAACTGAACAGAAACAATAGGGTGATTCAATCCTTTGAATCAATCCTGGTTCAGGTTATGGATTGACGGATACCTTTGAAAAACCGGTCTTTGTGCTTAAAAACTCTTTTCTTTAGCACTTCGACCGTGTACGAATATTTCAAATCAAAAGGTGTTTATGATTGATAATTGATTTTCATTAAAACCTTCGTTGTATTGCAAAAACAATTTCTATTGTGCGATACACGATTGTTTTTCAAATCTCTTTTCATCAATCAGTGAATTTCTATTCGCTGGTTCACTCACTCCGTGTTGTCTTCTTTGAGACGTTCCGGTTTGAGAACAGCTAGAGCAGCTGCGAAACCCTGTCAAGGAAATTCTTCGGAATTATACCTGATCACAGGCAGTACTTGTACTGATCAACGGGGAACCGTGGGCCGTGTACCTCAATTCAACAAAAGTGATCAAAGACACTTTCGTGCGCTTTATTGCTAACTGTTTTATGCAGGTACGCCCTACGTTTGCAGTTGATCAGAATGATGCGGTCAATCCATAGCCACATGCTCACTCAACACATTCATCTCAAAAGAAATCATGATTAGTGCATCAATGACTCTGATATTTTCACTCCATGCTTCTGCTACGCTGCTGCCAATATCATGAATCAATGAAAGCTTCCGCTACTCTGATGAGAATATATCATGATCCAGAATGTGAGCATGTCGGTCCGTTTGTCACAATATCACATAATACCAACACCACAATGGATGAGTCAGAGATTGATGTTTGCTGATGATCTCAAAAGCTGGCTCAACAATTATTATCAAGTGGATCAGTAAAAAGACCTCCACTTGGATTAACCAAACATGCAATGAGAAGAATCGATGACTACGAGCTTCAGAGCAAAGTACTACATCAAGAATGCAAGAACAATTTTTAATGTAATATCTGTTTGTATTCAATGTAATTTTAGTATATGTTTGAGGTGACCTCACTTAGGGGGAGATTGTTAGGATTTAGTAAATCCAGTTATTAAAGAGTCGGTCACCTCAAGTATATGTAATCATTAGAAAGCTCGTAGTCGTAGATTATTATAAGTTAAGTAGTATTTAGTTTAAGTAACACCGTGGAGGACGGACGGGTCTTTACCCACTGTATGCCTGATCCACAGCCTGATAGGTGGCGATTTATGTAAAGACTATAAATACTCTCTACCTTCCAAGGTAGAGAGTTGGAGCTCATAATAAGACTTTTCTTTCTCTCACTAAAGTTCCTTAAACCTCTAACTTTCTCTCTCTAGAACTCTTTGTACGCCTACTTTGTGTTTGGTTTGATGTGTATGTGAAATCCAATATGTTACAAATGGTATCAAGAGCCATGGTTTGATCATCTCTTACATATCTTTGGATTTCTAGTGACTTTTAGGTGGTTTTAGAGTTTGAAAATCACAATAATACATATCGATCCTACAACAAAAAAATCACAAAAAAAACATATCAAAACCACAAAAAAAATCATCAAACACAATAATATATCGATCCTACAAATGGTACCAGAGCCAAGGTTGTTGTGTCTTGATGATTTTTTTGTGGTTTTGATATGTTTTTGTGGTCGGATTATTTTTATGGGTAAACAGTTTTTAACAGTTTTTTTGTTGTATCTGTTGGTCAAAAAATGGTTACATGGTCCATTGCTAACTGTTTTAGCATCAAGTTTTTGTCTATTACAGTCTTGAATATCATACTGTTTTGGTCATTTGGTTATATCTATTTTTGTCAATACTGGTCAGTTTCATGTGGTCAAAAACTGTTTTATGTCAAATCTATATTAAGTTCACCTTTTACTGGTCTGTATGGATAAAACATTTATATGGTCAAATAGGTGAAAATGGGTCAAACTGATGTATGTCTTATGCTGTTTTCTGGGTAAGAATGATAGTACGATAAAATGACTTGTATTTCCTGCTAGCGAGTTGGTCATATGTCCTTCATGGCGACTTGTCTTGACAAGTCGTCCAGATTCTATGTATCTGGTCTTAGCGAGTTGTGGTGATATCTAGCGACTTGTTTTGAAAAAAAAATGTAGCGAGTTGTAATAAAAAAACCTAGCGTCTTGTTACTGAACAAGTAGCGACTTAGTGTCAAAATTATAGCGACTTGGTTAAGACTTGGTTATACGTAGCGACTTGCTTTGGAAAAAGTAGGTAGCGACTTGTTTTGAAAAAATGGGTAGTGACTTGATACAAAACTTTGGCTAGCGACTTGGACAGAAAAGAAGAGATGAAGAAGAATATGACTCGACCTTGACCACAACATACCATATATCAAATACCATACAACGACCTCAGTAAAAATACCAACATCATCAGTCTTAAAGTAAAGTCAACAAGATCGAAACAGCTACAACTGATCCAAAAAATACATCAACCACGTGTATTTATAAGGAAGCAATTACCATATCCTCATAGTTCATGAAAATCAGATTACTAGTGATCTCAGTTTTATTTGTTTTCGTGGTACATCAAGATTACTATGAGTCTCATTCACGAAACAAATACTTCATCATCAATCACACCTCTAAGACCAAAAACAGATCCATGCTCATAAGATAAATCAAAAACTATTGAAAAGCATCACACTTGATAATATTCGACTCTTTAATGGATGATGACAAACAACTTGTGTTTAACATCTTGTACAAGATTCGTCGTTATGACTTGAAGTGAAAAACAATTTCAAAACATCTTGTTAAATATTTTTTCGATCATCAAGAAAGGTAAATAACAAAAATGTTATCCCCATATCACTTGATTGGTTCGATTAAATCATCATCACAATTATTACATACCTCGAAGCCAGTCAAAAACCTTAACCATCCCTGTGGCTAATTCAAATCCAACTTCTGCCATCCCTGTGGCTCATTGTGAGTTAGTCTTGTTCGGATCTGGATTTGAATGAGTATTACTTGGAGGTAGGCGGATTTGGTTAGTGATGGAAGGCGTATCTTTCTCTAAATATTTTAGGGTTTGTGGTTTGTGATGGCAGGAAAGAGGCGGATTGTTTAGTGAGAGATATTAGGGTTGAGTGTATGTGATATGAGGTGTCTTATACCCGATGAATTAGGGCATGTGTAGCATTTGGTTATGATGGACCGGTTTTATGATTACTTGGGCTGGAGTTGTGTGTATGTGATATGTGGTTTGGGCCAACGGATCAAGTGTAGCATTTGTGTTTGATTTGTGTTGGATAGTACAGAGTTAAACTCTAATGATCGTGGACCTACACTTGGTGATCCGTATTTTATTGATTAAGTGGTACTTTGTGATAACTTTTGCTATTATTTTTTGGATCACAATTTTCAATCGAGCTTCAATTATCCGTAAGTGATTAATATTTTGGACCGAGTGTTATTATCTTGGTCAGGAGATGCGAGCTGTAATTTGATCTGATGATGAGATTTATGTTGTGAAAGTCGTTAATTGTTCATGAGATTTGATATTATGAGATCTCATGATATTTGAATCTCGTGAGAATTGGACTATATGAGATTGGTTGAAATGACTCGGTATGATGATGAGAGTTGTTGTGATATGCTGTTTGAAACATTGGTGTATACACTTTCACGTAAAATATTTTGTCATGGCTTGAATTGTTATTGGAACTAGGGTGACTGTGGTGTTGTTTGTACGGTATTTCTTATTTGGATTTGAAGTGTGGTTTTCCAGGCGCGTTTACTTATTTTCGTCTTCTTTCTTTCTACCCTTCAGAGAAGATGACTTGTTTGGACATTTACAGAGTGTGATAAAGGCTTGGCTATTTAGTTACGGTTGTGATTCTTTCTCACTTAACCCACAACGTAACTATCACTTTGGTGTCTCACGCAGTTGAGGATACGTCAAGAGTTTTTGTACATTGGGTACACCATTTCTTCTTCACAAAGATTGGTACAAGTTTAAGTAACAAATCTGGGGAATTTTACTTCATGCTCAAGTCTGGCATATCGGGTACTTCACCATGATGTCACTACAATAGCCGACAGAATGACGTGTTTACCAAAGTGTTTATTGGATTGTTGATGATGTTGATGTTGGATAATGAACCGTTGATGAACCGCTGCATGTTCCCCTAAAACAGATATTCACCGAAACCAAAGTGGTCATAACATATTCAAGCTGACATTGTTTACGGTTTTGTCTTGATTTTGTAAAATCCCGCGAAAGAACCTATTTCTCGGTTTAAATCATAGACTTGTAAAATCCCGTGACAATGGAAACATCCTGGTATTAGTAAAGTGCATTTCCGGATCTATAATACGGTTTATTTTTGGTTTTGTAAAATCCCGCGAAAGAAACTATTTTTCGGTTTAAACCATAGAATTATAAAATCCCGTAATGATGGAACCATCTTGGAGAAGAGAAAGTACAATTCTGGATCTTACTTGATGTTGGTGCTACGGTTTCTGCTTCGAAGAAGGGATAAAAGGGTGTGCTTCATAAATTGGATGTGTGTTTGGATTTTAGTCATGGCAGTTTGGTTATTACTTGGTTTTACGGGGTTATGTGCTTATACCATAGTCGGGATGACAACCATTATCATAGTTCAATTAAAACGTCAAAAGAGGCTAGATTTGAGGTTTTTAACAAGATGTGACAACAGAGTGAATTCACTATTATTTATTTGAGGTTGAAGTGAAATATCACGGGCAAGTGTACTTAGTATCTGAAGGTATCGGGGATGGTTGGATGAAGATTCTTTAAGATCCTTGTTCGAGCTTATTATCAAAAACAAAGACTTGGAAATCTAGTTATTGTTGGGTGTCTTTTACCTTTTCTTTTACCACTTGTGGGAATTGGGCTCATACCACCACAAAATAACTATCACTTTAAGGAGTTACGTTGTAGTGCTCAGTGTCACATTCAATTGTGAATTTTCAAGAGGTAATGTACGTCTTATACTTGATGGTTGGTTGGTTGAAGAGTATAGAGTACATAGAGAGTACTTAGAGATGCTAATGGAAATCGGCACCGCTCTTTGTTACATATGTGCAAGTTTAAGTCACGAGTTCGGGGTTGTTTTACTTCAGGGTCAAATTCATCATATTGGGTTTTCTTCATCAATTGTCACAACAAAGAGCCTACTGAATGATAATGGGTTGATTACATGTTTTGCCAAAAGAGATGATGAAAAGAGAGAGATTATGACGTATGAACACAACAGTTCATGCCTCGTTCTCTAAAGAAAAGAAATGTGTACGTTTCAGTGCGCATTATCTTCGAAAGAAGAGAAATCTTCTAATGACGTATGAATACTTCAGTTCATGCCTCGTTTGCTAAAGAAAAGAAAAGTGTACGCGTCAGTGCGCTTTATCTTCTGAAGAAGAGAAATCTTCTCTATTATAACCATTCTCATCAACATGCTTCATACTTTTTCCATGCGCTTCAGTCATCAAGTGAACCGGGCTACTGTTGATTGTTTTCTGATTCCACTTTCTCAACTATAATGACGATGGCGACATCCTGTGCTAATTTTGCGGGGGAGAAGTATGAATAGACTACATTTGGATGATGTTCACTTGTTTAATCAAGAATGGCATCTCCGTATGCAATTCTTGATGGGGAAAAGAAGTGTGATAATTCTGCATGGTTGATTGACTTATGAGAATATATGGTCATACGGCTCCTAACTCATGTAAGAACCGAGCTTCTTCTTATCGGATCATCTTTACATGGAGTTTCTTCTTAAGAGCCGTTGGTTGACATCTTCACTCGGATTGATGAGTTTATCGATAAAGTGCTCCCGGTTAATGCTTCACGTATACATCAACATGATGATTCCGAACAATCTCTCTATTCTTGTTTGATGTGATTGGTAGTTTGGTGTTACCATCTTGTGTGTTCGTTGTGGCCTGATTGCTGATTTCCTTGATGAACATCTTTTTGTTCTTGTTTGATTGGGAGGGATCTTAGTTAAAGGGATTTGCAAGATGTAAGTTAATTGGGATGCTTTTTGGTGGGATGATTTTTGGTGTGAGTTGAAGATGTTAACTATCTATTCCCCAACTGAACAATCTTGAAGAAGGTCGAGTCTACAGTCAGTTCTACATTCTCTGCTACATGTTAGAAGACTAAAGACGTGTTGCATTTAACAATCTAAAGACTTCTTCTTAATCTGGGCTGTTATCAAACAGATTGTCGGTTTAGGGGAGAGCACTAATTGGGGGAGAGTGATATGTCGAATTTAATCCCCAGTTAGACTTGCTCACATTATTCAGCATGTTGAGTCTCACAAAGACTTCAAGCGATCTTCTCAACGGATTTCATGTATTTGGGCTTATAAGATGTTGCTGATTCTGAAGTGTCAAAACCAGCAAGGGGGAAGGAGACACGTATCTAAACACGAGTAAACTTGATGAACTTAATACTTCTAAGTAATTGAAGATATCACGGGAAGACAAATGTTATTACCGCAGAGAAACTCAAGGTTTGACTCATGGCGAGTAAACTTGATGAACTTAATTCTTCTAAGTGATTGAAGATATCCCGGGAACACAAATGTCATGACCGCAGAGAAACTCAAGGTTTTACTCATCAAGGCGTTTAGTGTTCTTATTCCAACTATGTGGGGGAAGAGATGGAAGAGTTAGTTTCTGAAGATGAAAGAGGTACACAAGTGTGTGATGATTTTGATGTTATCGCAATCATCAGGGGAGAGAGAATTGTGTACATTGGGGGCGCTCAGCTGTCTCACTTGAGGGCTTAATCTGTGATTCAGAGATATAATCACTTATTCCGCAGAGATTGTCATCCGCAGAGATAATCAGTGATTCGGCCTGTTTCTTCAATGTTATCGGTTTTTCTCTCTTTGGTCATTCGGGTACTTCGGGTTCTTGAGCTTCATACACTTTCTTTAGGGGAGAGAAAAGTATACATCGGGGTTATTCTTCGCCTATTGGACTTAATCTGCTACTTCAATGGTATAAGTTTCTTTGTCTTCGGGTATGTGTATTCGAGTTCGTGAGCTCTAGTTTAAGAGACTGACTGCATCAATTCATCTACTTGGGGGAAGTGGTCTCTTGACAACCTTTTGGAATGGATTGCGTCAGACTTCAGTGCTTATGAAATTTGAGAAGATTATTTATGTGTGGGATGATACGTTCCTGTTCTTATGGATGATATAACCCCAAACGAAGAATCTCGATGATTATTTTTAAAAGGAGCAGCAAGTTCGATGATAATGGTGTGCTTCTTTGTGCACCTGGCTAAGGCAAGCTTGAAATAGAGCTTCGAATCTGCTCATCTAATGGATTTTCGGTTTGGGGGGAAGCTGCCAGAGTCTCACTTTTGGATGGTTCAATTTCTTTCTTCAAAGCAAGAGCCTCGGAAGCTTTGGTGGTGAAAGTTTTAGGGATGATGACTTCTATCTTCTACAACGGGGCTGCTCGATATCCTTATCTCGGTACTCGTATCATCATCTTCTTAAACTATATCATCTACTCTATCTTTGTATATATTTATTAAAAACCAAATACAAAAATATAAAACCAGCAAAACAAAATAGAAAAATATAAAACCTTCAAAAACCCATAAAAATTAGAAAATTGAAAAAATACCAAAAATATTGTTTTTCAAAGATATGCTTCTGGTATCGATAACATCTACGGTCTTAGAAATGTCATTCAATAATGGCACGGGACCATAGATGAAGTTTGAGCAGGAGGTGTAAATATTCTTTTCTAAACATGTCTCAAACTATGGCTTGCAGTTACTTCTGACTGTGACCCGCGCTTAAATCATGGCTTGCTATTATTTCAGATAGCAACCCTCTCTTCAAGAAAGGAAAGTGTTGCGCTAAACCTATTTTCAAATATTTCGTGCACTTATCCTAAAAACAATTTAAGGAAAGTATGTCGAAGGACTGCTGTTCCTACACAAATGTTTTTCCGTCTAAAATTCTTCAGAAAAATATTTGTTGTTTTCAAAAATGGTGGTAAATGAGTTGCTTTAAAAACAATCAGCTTCAGAGTTTTCATAAAATTTGCAAACTCAATCAATGACTTCAGCGCTTTTAAACTTTTCAAAAATTGAGTCATTGATTGAGGGGGAGAATGTTTTCAAATTTACATCATTTAACGGACTTTCTTAATTATCCTACGTGCTTAATTATAATATATAATTGCCTATGTTGAAGGACTAGGTGTCTAGGATGTGATTTTTAGGATTAGATGATTATAGTTTGATGAACACATTATTCCCATACCTTATATGATCTGATTAATATGTTGAATTGACTGTTATTAGTCGATTGCTGTTTGGGTGATGTCGACCACCATATATCTGTATGTGTGTTCACTAACGTATGCAGGTATTTTGGTATATAAGTATGTTCCCGATCCGGATCCCACATAATATGATGATTGGATGCCGAAAGGAAAGGGTAACTATATCTTGGGTTGACAAATGAAGAAATGGAGCTTAATTGGACTTCAATGGAGAGTTGGCATAAATGCAACGTAAGAGGTGTCACTGCTTCAGCAGATGGTTTTTCTTCTAAGTGATTGAAGAAACGGAGCTTAATTTGACCTCAGTTGGCATTAAAATGCAACGTAAGAAGTCTCACTGCATCAGCAGATGGTTTTTCTTCCAAACCCTCAGCAACAACAACAAAAGCAGCTCAACCACCTAACGTATCTTTGTGCAGGATAATTGTGATTATACCATTTTCTTTAAACAATTTTTAACTAATATTGTTTTGAAAAATGGAAAAATATTTGTTTTGAAAACAAATTGGACTTAATTTTGAAAATCACCAAACTTCATTTTTTATATCAAAATCTAAGTCACTCAATCAACGACTACGGTCATCGATTGAGGGGGAGAGTGATTTAAAATAAATTTTTTCAAACAATATTGCTTCATAAAAGTCCGGATTGTACAAAATAAGTGGTGATCTAAAGATTTAATGTTATGTCATGGTATGATTTTTTCTTTAGAATCAAGATCTTACAAAATGAAATTTTTTCTGTTCTTGTTTGATTGTGAAATTATTTTATTTTACTAAAAGATCTCTTAAAAAATCATACCTGACACTAACAATCTTTAATGTCTTAAAATGGTCCTTATCTGTCATTTTTCAAAATTAAATCTTGCCACGTCTTTCCCCAAACTTTTCTAAATGATTTAAATCAGTTGGGATCACAAATCTCAATTGGTTTGAAATTTTTGATCGGGGGAGAGATCGTGATTTAAATCTCTTATCTGTTTAAATGGAATTGGTTTTAGTCCTTTAAAGGCACTTCTGCCTCCATGTGCCAAACGATTTCAAATACACGATGCACATGTTGAGGAGGAGGATTTATTCAAAAACCAGAAGAGTATTTAAACCAGGCACATTTTCTCCCATGTTTTCTAAACCTCATTAAATCACTTGGGATCCAAAATCTCAAAGGGTCTGATATTTTTGATCGGGGGAGAATTTGTGATTTAATAATGAAATTTGATAAAAAGTTATCATTTTGATTCAATTGTGCAGGCTGCTCTCTCATATGTGCTAAACGCTTTCGAATCTCGAAGCACATATTGAGGGGGAGCGAATGGTTTCTTAAATGGCTTTTGTGTTCGTGGATGTGCTTCAAAAGAACTCTTGCCTCTATGTGTTAAAATGATTTCTCTTATCCTATGCACATATTGAGGGGGAGAATTTTACCAAGAAAATCAAATGGCTTTTTCGTATGAAAATTGTGATCAAAGAAAATATTTCAAAGTCCTCTTGCCTCCATGTGCTAAACAATTTCTAAATCATATGCACATCTTGAGGGGGAGGTTTTCTAAATGATCAAAACTATTAAGGTACAAAATGCTTTGATTTTATATCACAAGTACCTTGATTGATTTTCCAAATGATTTTTCAATTGGTTTCAAGTAAGAATGAACTGTACCAAAAGACCGACCAATTTACTTTATGTATGGAGTTATAAGGATGGTGAGGTTAGGTATTAGTTCCCACAATCCGCCAGAACCGGAGGGATCTACCCAGGGACAATCCACTAGATAGTGTAGAGTCCGTAGGTATGATGGAAAAAAGGATAAAAATGAGGATATGGGAAGAATGCGGACTGAGACAGAGCTAGTACTGGAATAAACCCAACAAGGTTCTAGTAATGAAGTCTCGGTAAGCACTGAAGGGGTTGAAGAATGAAAAAGAAATGAATATGAAAAGAGTGAAAAGAAATAGCCCTCCATTAATTCAACCTTAGGGCAGTAACCGGATTCAATACATATGCTACTGGTGTTTACTAAGGTAACACTGGTATTGAAGACAAGACGTCATGGACCCAGTGACGCACTGCACTAAACTTCCCAAGCTACTCAAGTTCCTCTTAAAAGGGATTGTTTCATTCTCACGGGAAACCGACATAATCTATCGACTTTCTCTTAGAGATTGTTGATATTGAAGAAGGAGACCCTCTCCCTAGTCTCCGGCATAGGAACCAAAAGAGCACAATTGAGTCTAGAGCCAAGAGATCATCCACAATATCTCATTAGGACACAAAATTCATGAAGACTTGCTGTTTCACACAATGTGGAAAGTAAGTATATATTAAGAGTCCTATGCATTATCCTTGTGGTTTTGCCAGAACATCCGAGTGATATGTAAAAATATTCACGATGAAGATGGAAATCCTTCTAGAGCCAACATCATACAAGCTCTTGGTGGGTGACACGTGAGATCTTCTCGTAAGATCAAGCTTGTGACAACTGGATAGAAACGATGGGGCGATTCACTCTTGAATCAACCTTGGTCCAGGAATGGAATTGACGAATAATTTTGGAAAAACCGTTCGATGTGCAAACCTTCTTTTCTCTAGCACATAGAATGTGTACTCATTTTATAATACAAAAGGTATTTTGATTGAAAATTGATATTTCTCATAAAACCTTCGTCGTATTGCAAAACTCTTTCTACAAGCAATACACGATTGTTTTCAAATCAATTTTTCATCAATCAGTGAATCCCAATTCGCTGGTTCACTCACTCCGTGTTGTCTTCTTTGAGACGTTCCGGTTTGAGAACAGCTAGAACAGCTGCGAAACCCTATCAAGGAGATTCTTCGGAATCATACCTGATCACAGGCAGTACTTGTACTGATCAACGGGGAACCGTGGGCCGTGTACCTCAATTCAACGAAAGTGATCAAAGACACTTTCGTGCGATTTATTGCTAACTGTTGTATGCAGGTACACCCGATGGTTGCAGCTGATCAGAATTGAGGAGTCATTCCATAGCCGCATGCTCACAGCATCCACACTTAATTAAAGAAATCATGACTGGTGCATATCTACAGAACCTGGCTCTGATATTTTCATACTATGCTTCTGCTACGCTGCTGCAAATATCATGAACCAGTAAAAGCTTCTGCTACTCTGATGAAAAGATGTCATGATCCAGAAAGTGTGAGCATGTCGGTCCAAAAGATACAACTTCACATGATGGCAACACAATAAAGGGTGATCTAGAGATTTACTGTGGCTGATGATCTCAAAGAAAGCTCGAAGATCATCAAAGATGTGGATCAATTCAAAGGCCTCCACTGAAAGTACAAATCAATGCGGACTTTGAAGATTCGCTACTAAAGCACAAAGATTGCGGAAATGAAGAATTCAAGTCTACGAGCTCAAGAACGAAGTCAAAGATAGAATGCTAGGAAGCAAAATGTATTTCATGGGGTGACCTCCCTTAGGGGGAGATTGTTAGGAATTGAAAATTCCATGTTAAAGAGTCGGTCACCCCAATAATGGTCTAGCATATGTTAGCTCGTAGATTTGTCGTTGTTTACGTTATTTAGTAGCTTATTAGTTAGTTTGTAGCATAGTTTAGTTTAGTGTAACACCGTGGAGGAAGGACGGGTCTTTACCCACTGTATGCCTGATCCACAGTCCGATAGGAGGACGTATTGTTTGTAAGTATAAATACCCCTTCCATCCGTGGAAGGGGTGTGGCTTGGCAATCTAACCTTTTACATTTTATTGAACTAACTCTCTACCAAGAACACCATCTCTCTACTTTCTCTCTCTAAAATGTTTAACATGTATTTTGATCATCCAAGACCACCCGAATCATCAAACACAATAATATATCAAAACCACCTAAAACCACCTAAACCACAAAAAAAACATATTAAGAAAAAAAAATATATCGATCAAAACCAATATTAGGTGGTTTTGATATGTTTTGATGATTTTTTTTAGGTGGTTTTTGTGTAAGGGTGGTTTTGATTTTTTATGTTTTATGGTTTGATAGATTTGTATTTACCCAATATGTAAACGCTAGTTGTTGTACATATGTATTACTAAATCATAAAATCACTTATACTTGTTTTAGTGTTTTATGTGAAGACGTAAGTGTGTTAGTAAACTATTGGCTCAAACCATTTACTACCCAACACTACACGACACCTATCTCAAAGGAGACCCACTCCTTATTACAACATCATCAAGGATATCAATATCCTTGGACACAACCTATCTATATTTGTACATCGATGCACCATATCAATTGTACACCTTTGGCATCTTTCACTAATGCCCTTGACATAATCTTTTGACACCTTTCACTAATTCCTTCATCATGGACCTTTGGACCCTTCACTAATGCCTTAGACACGGACCTTCGGCACCTTTCACTAATGCCTTCGACACGACTCTTTTGGCATCTTTCACTAATGCCTTCAAAATAACACTTTTAGAGAGGAAGAAAGAACTATCAACAAGAGAACTTAAGTAGTCTTGATTTTGAAGAAGCTATGCAACTCATGGACTTGAGCTTGCTCGACTTCAAGAGGTGGTGATCTCGCATATAAGAGGAACCTAGAGAATCACATAAAAACAAACACAAACTACATAGAAAGATCCTTTGGATATGAGGTTAGAGAGTTTACAATACTAGGAGAAAATGTGTGTGAAAGGGGTAACTTACTATGAAGAAATGACTCACTATTTATAGACAAAAACATACTTTTCAGGATTACATAATGGGAAGATAGTGTTCTACTCCTTCGAAACATGCAGTTATCACACATCAGATGGTAAAAACATCAAAGGAAGTCTCAGGGATTTCTTGGGAACTAATTATCATTGGCATCCTCATACTTGGATAGAACCAAGTTGGTCTTAGCTGATTTCTATGCTCTCTCTTATAGCACTAGATGCATCTTCCTTTAGGATAAAGATCACCAGAGGTTGTATATAAATATTTCAATATTTAGCATATGGTTATAGTACTTATTTAGTTATATATAGTTAAGGTACGGACGTATATGCTGATTTGCATATGGTGAACAAAACGGTTTATTGTTACCTGCTGAACTGCTGAAAAGCAGCCAAAAAAGCATGAGCAACACGATTCTTCATCAAGATACCTGTTCATCAGCCTCTTCTATATTATTTGCTTTTACAATTTTGTTCATCAGCCTCTTCAAGATACCTGTTCATAGTTATTGGTAGATTCTACATAATCCTTAATGTGTTTATTAAACATAAGTGAGTGAGATCTGTATTTGCTCTCTGATTTCGGGGGGCGACCAATTGAACCACCGGAACCGGTAGGACAGCCGGTTCGATTTCTAATCAGGCTTTTTTAACACTGACTTTCACTAAATGAACAAATTTTTTTATTCATTAGTCATGGCTTGTCACACTCTCATCTGTGATCAAATTTTTATTTCATCTTGTAACATCCCATATCAAATTGCTGGAAAGAACTTCAAACTTTCTTTTGTTTCAATATCATCCAAAAATTAAAACCTTTCATTATCTATGTTATTAACTATTTAATCTGGTTTGGGGGTTATAAGATAGTGAACTACTAATTTATGATTGCAACAACCATCTGCAACCCCTAACTATGACATGTTAAAAGAGCTCCTAATATTGAAGCATGCTAATGACAACATGCGCACTATTAACAAGATTCATAGCTTTTGGCATTTGCATCAGTATCAAAAATATGAAGTTGGATACTCGATTTTATAGTGGATCGCGAGCAGGCAGATCGATTTATCTTTCTTGCAGGATTTGCTAAAGCATGTCTTTATGTGTTCGAGAAACGCGGTTGAGAATGGAAGCTAAATACGATCGTTTATATGGATTTCCAATAGGCGATATAAAGTTTCTTTAGGCTGGTTTCGCTTAGTTTCAAACCCTCAAACCCTCAAATGGCTCGTAAACTCATATTATCCCTTGGTTTACTAGCTTCATAAGTCCATGCTAGTTTTTGTAATATTTTGACTTTTTTAACAAAAGTATTAAGAATGCAAACATATCAGTGAGATAACTTTTTAACTAATAATATTTGACCGACACACGCAACATACGTCTTATTTTGTTTTGGTTTTATTTATTTCTTTCCAACAATAGTATCATATGAGTAGAAAATAGGCTGCCGAAAGAAGATAGTGGGTCTTCTCCAATTCATAGAGGCAAGTACGTGTTCACTACTTTAATCTAGAAGGGTACACTACTTGTATTTTGTAATATTTATTTGGTCAAAGAAGCATATAGAAAAGATACTATTGGATAAGATAAAAGAGACTAATTAAAGTACACCAAAGTTCAAAATGTGATAACATAAAATCCTAAATACATAGAATGCGCATACTAAGTGGTTGAGTTGTTGTATAACGAGTTTATGCAATGCTATGTGTCGACACTAGTGTCATCTAATCTATGTAAAAGTACTTTGACCTCAAATGAAAGGTTTGTGTCTCAAACTTTCAATAGTACTTTTTGTTATGTAGAAAGCTTTTTAATCAAAGTAGTTGTTTGTCAAGTTCTATTTAAAATATGTAACTAATGTAAGATAATTTGTATTATAAATATTGTGAGAGAGTTAATTATCTTTTAAAAAATAAAAAATACTCTGTAAATAATAAATGTTGTTTGTGACACACGTTGACTAGTGACTAAAACATGTCCACACGTTGACTAATGAGTAATGACTATAACATGTCAGTGGTAACAACCGAATGACCCAAAAGTTTTGGTTGTGCTCCTAGTATTGTAAGATGTACATTAGAACTCCTTTTGTTGTGAAGAAAAGTATTTTCGAATAAAATAGACAAATTTTTATATAATTCATGCTAGTTTTAATTGTTAAAAAATCAATTCTTGTTTAAGTACAATTATACACACGGTTGCAAATATCATGAATTAGTAGCCATTGGATTGACATTTTTGGCAAATTTTAAGTATTTTTGACGAGTTTTGGATATTCCTTACCAGATTTTTCTTAAAAAACAACTTGCAATATATATATAAACCGCGACTATATGTGATTAAAACAAACTTACAGTGAGTTAGGTATTTCCGTCAAGATTTGCAGGTTTTCGGCAAGTTTGACCATTGTTAACTGTGCGTTGACCAATTTGTTTGACTGATTTACACAAATCATAAAAGTTGATGGTCGATTACGTAAAAGCGAAGATTAATCAATCTTGTAAGCTTTTTTTGCAACAATAATTAGACTCCAATAATTAACTACATAAGTAAAATAGGAAATAAAAATTCATTTTAGCTATCTTTATCTAAAGCTAAACATTTCTCCAAAAACAAAATTAAATAAGATACGGAGTAAAATAGAATGTACAGATTACATTATTAGTTGGATGTATATATTTGGATGATTTGAGTCATCATATTTGTCGGATATAAACTACACCATAGTCTTAAAGTCATTTGAGGGCCTGCTATTTTTTTATTTATTTTTTAACAGAGCCTGCTAATTGAGTGTGGGTCTTTACCAAGTCACAACTCACAAGTGTCTAGAAGGTTTCGATAAGAGATAATAATTGAAGCATTCCAAATATTTATATATATAAAAAGAGAAATGATATATGGACCTAAATTTATACTTAAAATTACTTGACATCATTTTGATGAGTTGTAAAATAAGTGAGTTTTTGTCTGCAACCTTAAGTCTAAGTTTAGATTTATGTATCAATTCTCATATAAAAAATGTTTGGATAGAATATACAAATAGTATATGAATTAAAATCATGAATAGGTTGATGGTTGATAGTACTTGATACCTTGGATAAACAGGTTGATGCAACGTAAATTAATAGTCTTGATAGCAATATTCAATCAATCATTTTGGAGATTAACTTCTTCTGAAGGACATAATAATGAATAATCTATTTACATTAAGTTCTTAGCATGCCCTTTCATATCTTATATAACTAAACATGATTACAAAACTTGATACTCTACATCTAACTAAAAACTTTTGCTATAAGCCTATAATCCCACCCACCTCGAATAACACCATCTTATTAAGCCTCGGTTCGATCTTCATTCTTATAGCTTTCACCGAAAAATAAACAAACAAATACAAAAAACCGGGCTCTTTTTCTTGCTTCCTTGCAAGAAGATGAATAGGGATTTGATTTCGACATAAAGGGCACGTTGAACGTGATTGTAGCCATGTATCAACACAAGTGACATGAAAACAGTGTCTACATTGTGGCAGCCTGCGATAACGTTGTCCTTTTTCTACGTCGTGAAGGCATACCGCGCAATATATTGGTTTGCTAGCTTTAAAAGTCGGAAACTGAAGGTGGTGATTGATGGTTTTAAGAATTCGGTGAAGGATTACAATGGCGAAAATGGCCATGAAGATGTTTGATTTGTTATTAAGGATCATGGAGATGGTGGTTGATAGTTTGGAGATAATGAAGCTGATATGGTCGTTTTCCATGATGGACTTATTTGGCTTAACGATATGATAGTAATAAGGCCATGTATATATAGCAAGAACTTGTAACTTTTTTATTTTTTTTGGAATATTTTATTTATTATTTTATTATTTTTGTTTGGTTTGAAAATAAAGGCAAAACAGCTTTTTCATTATCCATTTTTTTAGTATTTGATAAGGCCCAATATTAACTCCTAACTATGATAGTGAACTACTAATTTATGATTGCAACAAACCTTTTGTAACTCCTAACTATGACATAGCTCCTAATATTGAAGCACGCTAATGACAACACGCACACTATTAACAAGATTCATAGCTTTTGGCATTTGCATCAGTATAAAAAATATGAAGTAGGATGCTTGATTTTATAGCGGATCGCGAGCAGGCCATCGATTTATCTTTCTTGCAGGATTTGCAAAAGAATGTCTACATGTGCAAGAAACTCGGTGGTTGAGAATGGAAGCTAAATACGATCGTTTTATGACATTGTTCGGTTATCGTATACTTGATGTTCTAATCATTGTAATTTTAACTTTGATTGGAGCTCTTGGATGAAATGTCCTAGTTCATGTTCCTTGTAATTCTTTCTAGCATCTTACTAGTTTTTAATAAATTTGCTGTAAAAAAAAAAAAAAAAAAAAAAAAAGCGATCGTTTGTATGGATTTTCAGGCGATATAAAGTTTCTTTAGGTTTGGTTTCGCTTAGTTTCAAACCCTCAAATCCTCAATTGACTCGTAAACACATATTATCCCTTTGCTTACTAGCTTCTTGAGTTGAGTCCTTGCTAGTTTCAACTTTTTAACTAATATTTGACCGACCCACGCAACATACGTCTCATTTTGTCTTATCTATACTATATTATAAGGCATTTGGGAATTGGAACATTCCTAAAAAAAAATGCTTAAAAAATTAAGATTCAACACTTGCTAATAATGGCAAATTTTAATAAGTACATCTATAATAGCTTTTGTTGCAACACTTTTTTTAGACATGTTTTTTTTAAAAAATAATATAAAAATACAAAGTAATTTAATATAAGAAAAATAACGTCCATAACAATAAATACATAATAAATGTTATTTTTAAAACACCCCTAATATGAAAAATACTTGTTATTATACATATTGTATAAACTAATAAAACACACAAATCTTCATGCAATTTATATGTAAACAAGTTCATGGTACATATGGTTTTAAAAAACGGTCCGGGCCAACTGGTTCAACCGGGAACCGGAGTCACCACCGGTTCGGCTAGCCCATAAAAGTCGTCCGAAAACGATATTGTTAACTCAATATAGTTTAAAAAGGCATAATAAATACAATGTTCAAAAAATATTAATAAATCGTAAGAGTGTCTCGATAATCAATATATGCGCCTTTTGGAATTTTTTTAATAAAACTTACCGTAAAAACAAAAAACTTTGTTTCATAAAAATCGGACGATTTTTTCAAAGCAAATGATGCAAAGGTGCAAAGTGCTAATTATATAATTATACACATTTACACATATCTATCTATACTACTTTATAATGCATTTAAGCCTTTTAAAATTAGAAGGCTTAAAAATTCAGACTTTTTTACTTGCTTATTATGGAAAGAATTAAAAAAAATAAGATAAGGAGCTCCTATCATTGAGTGACATGTGTCACTTCTCTAACTAAAAAATAACAAAAGGGATGAGCTCTAATAAAATAAAATAAAGAGCTCCAATAATGGGGTGACACATGTCACTTCCTAACTAATTAATCACTTTTATTTTTAAATTTAAATATCTTTTAATCCGTTTAATTTTTTTATGATTTAATTTCACCATATTTTTTAAAATTTTGTGCTCTTTAATTCAACATCCATTTTGATATATTTTTATGAGCTTTCTTTAGTAGTCGGAAAGAAGCGGAGTTGAAAAGAGAGAAACTTATTTGAATTAGACGTAAAAATGAAAAACATTTGTTCGCTACAAAATAGTCATCGGATACCCACCGCCGCATTGCGCGAATACCCTTCTAGTTCTATCAAATCGTAACTTGGTTTTATTTATTTCTTTCTAACAATAGTATCATAGAGTTTGGTTCAATAAAGATCAAAGAAAAACTAAAGATCAAATAAACCATTCTCAACCACTCATTTTTTCATCAAAACAATAAAATAAACTTTCACCTTCATTTTTAAAAACTAAATATCTCACAAACCATTAATCGTTAGACGAAACTAATCATACCATCACGACAAGCATAAAATTACCTTTAATTTGATATCCCACATCATATACTTTCGACGAAATTTTTTTTTCCGACTTTTTTGTGGGTTTAGGGTTAGGGTTTAGGTGTTTAGGGTTTAGGGGTTTGACTTTTTTGGGTTAAGTTTTTTAGGGGTTAAGTGTTTAGGTTTCTTACGGTTTAGCGGATAGGGTTTAGGTTTTTTGGTTTAGCGGTTAGGGTTTTAGGGGTTTAGGGTTTTTAGGGTTTAGGGGTTAGGGTTTTTAGGGTTTAAGGGGTTAGGGTTTTTTATGGTTTAAGGGCAGGGTTTTTTAGGGTTTAGATGTTAGGGTTTTTAGGGTTTAGGGGTTGTGTTAATGCAAAAGAGTATTTTAAAAAATTTCATTTATAGTGTAATATATCGAAACTCGCAAAAAACGATAAAAAATAAGTTCGTCGAAAGTATACAATATTGGATCTCTATAGAAAGATAATTTTATTCTTGTCACAATGGTATAATTAGTTTTATCTAACTATTAACGGTTTGTGAGATATTTAATTTTTAAATATAAGGGTGAAAGTGAATTTAATTAATTTGATAAAAATGAATGGTTAAAAATGATCCATTTGATCTTTAATTTTTATGTGATCTTTATTGATCCCTAGTATCATATGAGTTGAAAATAGGCTGCCGAAAGAATATACTTCTTTTCCAATTCGTAAAGACAAGTACGTGTTCACTACTCTAATCTAGAAAGAGACACTACTTATATTTTATACTACCTTCGCATCAAAATTATAGTTTTTTTTTTTTTTTTTTTTTTTTTTTTTTTTTTTTTTTTCAACTTTAACTTAAAATATTTTTATTTGTATTATATTATGAGGAGAGTTATTTTACATACCAACTTTATTCACATATCAAGGGACTCATCTCCACCATTCATCTAAAATAAAATCAATGGCTGAGATTAAAAACATTTTATTATTTCACCTATTTTTTATAATTTAAATATCTCTTGAACCGTTTATCGTCAAGCGAAAATATTTACACCGTCGCGACGAGCATTTAATTATCTTTCTATAGATGGGCACTTTGATATACTTTCGAAAAAAGAAAAAAAATCATTTTTCACGTTTTTTCGTCTTTTTTCGGTTATTTTACGTTACTGAAATTTGCATGAAAAAAAATCATATATGTTAAAACACTAAATTGAATATCACATGTGATATTAGTGTTAAATCATATATGATATGTTATATCACATGTGATATCATACGTGATTTTACACTAATATCACATGTGATATTACATATCATATATAACATTACATATCATATGTGATTTTACACTAATATCAAATTAGTGTTTTATCATATATGATTTTTTAAGCAAATTTCAGTAACGTAAAAAAAAAACAAAAAAACTTGAAAAAAAAAACGTGAAAAATACGATTTTTTTTTTGTCGAAAGCATATCAAAGTGCATATCTATAGAAAGATAATTAAATGCTCGTCGCAATGTTATATTTTTTTTCGCTCAACGATTAACAGTTTGAAAGATATTAATATTTGAAAAAAAAGGATGAAAGTAGGTTTTTTAAATTGTTGGGATTAATCTCATCCATTAGATCAAACAAAAATGGAGAGTGGAGATTGATCCCTTAGTATGTAAATAACCTTTTGTCCTCAAATGATCTTATATGTTATATTATAGTCAATGAAAATTATAAAAATTAAAATATATTTAAAATTCAATCCATTCACATATTTTACATAAAGTATTATATAACACAAATAAATTATTTAAGATCAAAGTTGTAAAAGAAAGACCGAAAAAGCCAAACGTGAACTATAATTTTAAGACGGAGAGAGTAATATTTATTTAGTCAAAGAAGCATATAGAAAAGATACTACTCTCTACGTCTCATAATTATTGTTCAATGATAATTTTTGAAGTTTTTATTTTTCAACTTCGATCTTAAATATTTTTATTTGTGTTATATATTACTTGATTGCAAAATATATAAATGGATTGAGTTTTAAATTTATTTTTATTAGTATAATTTTTATCAAGTATTATATAACACAAATATAAATATTTTAAAAATCATTACTGAGTAATAATTATAGGCGGAGATAATATTGGATAAGATAAAGGAGACACTGATTAAAATATACCAAAGCTCAAAATGTTACTCCATCCGTCTCATATTTATAGTCCACATTTTCTTTTCGGGTTGTCCTAAATTAATTATCCACATTCAAAAATAGATTGAGAATATAAATCAAGTTACCATACTAATCTTACTTGAGGTTCTTATTACAAACTTTAAAAAAGGTATAAATTAATTGGTTAAGAGTAAAACTGTCTTTTGTGGCAAAAATAGAAAAGAAAAAAATGTAATAATTATGTTTTCTTAAACTTTATGTTTTCTGTCTGTAGACAATTATTTTAAAACGGAAAATGTACAATTTAAATACATAGAATGGGCATTATAAGTGGCCGAGTTATTGTATAACGAGTTTATGTGATGCTATGTGCCGACACTAGTGTCATCTAATCTATGTAAAAATAATTTGACCTCAAATCAAAAGGTTTGTATCTCAATAACACTATATGTTATGTAAAAACTTCTTAATCAAAATAATTGTAAGTCGTTTTGCTTAAAACATGTGCGATAATTTATACCGCAAGTCGTTCAAAAAAGAAAAATAAATACTAAATGTTGTTGTGACACACTGACTAGTGACTATATCATGTATTGACTAATGACTATAAGAGCACTTACAACAATAACACCATAACACCAATAACACCGTCCACGTCAGCGCCACATCAGCTTTAACATTTAACATTAACATCCCCAATAAACACCCACAACCATAACATCCCAATAACATCAATAACACCAATAACATTTCATATTTTCAATTTCAACACCTAAACTAAAACAAACACTTCATTTATTAAACTAAAACAAACATTTCATTAAAACTAAAAACATATTACAATACGAGATAAAAAAATTACAACGAAATAATAAAACACACTGCAAATAAAACGTTACAACAAATTAAAGGAAATGACGAGAATACGATCTACTGACGAGGTTTCAAGTTATATTTTGCGATGATTCGATCTTTTTCGTCATTGATCCACTGCACGATCATTGGATCTTGCCCCTCAGTAGGCGTCATCAAAAACTTTATCTCTTCCAACCTTGTTATTGTGAGATCTTTTTCCTGCGCGGCCCGATACGCCCCTTCAGAGACTTCTCGTTTCATACGAAACTCGTTTGCCATAGTTTCGGTGAAATAAGCTGACGAGCTCGTTCCTCCAGTGCATGTTCCCCCAGTACTTGTTGTAGTCTCGGATCTTGCTTTCTTGGTAGCACGTTTCTTTCCCATGGGGCGAGGTTGTTCATCATGACCAAACAAATCCTCGTTTGTTTGGCTTGGGACTTCGCCGGTTAAATCAACCGGTTCCGGCATGTTCAATTTCTTATAATGACGCAAAATCTCCCAAGCGTCTTCGAGACCAAAAGTTGATCCCTTGGTTTCCTCACGATACCATTGCTTTGCCCGTTGCATCACATCCAGCTCATTTTCCCCGCTTCGTTGATCCCGTTTCGCACGTTTGTAATGAGAGTTGAACTTTGTGCATATGCCGTTCAAAGTTTTCCACTTGCTTGACAGCATGTCCTTGTTGCGCCGTTGAAAGTTGTTTTTATTGAACTCATTTCTGACCCGATACCAAAACGTATCTCTGGGTTGGCACTTTCCAACTTTCGGATCCTCCGAAACAGCTATGTAACATGTTGCAAGTAATGCTTCCTCTCCTGCAGTCCAACGTGCATTAACAACAACTTCCTCTTCATCAGAATCAACTGGTTCAGGCTCGAAGTCTTTGGATTTTTTTGATTTTCGCTTAATACGACCTCTTCCTTTTTTTTGGAGGAGACGTGGGTGTGTCAGCAACATCATGTGTTTCAGTTTGTGATTGTTGTGATTGTTGTGTGAATTGTAGGTTTTGAAAGTTGGAGTTTAAGGAGTTTTGTTGGTTTTGTTGTTGCCAATACATAAATGTTTGATGTTGTTGCCACATTTCTTGGCTCGAAGCGCCTAGTGGGTTGGGATTTGAAAATGAACCCGCGTTCGGGTTAGATGATGAACTCGGGTTTGAAGGATTTCACCCACCAGCGAGAAGATTGTAGAAAGTATCGTCGTTGCCTCCCGACATTGTTTTTTTTGCAGTTAATTGAAGTTGAAAGATTGAGACTATGGAGAGGATTTAGTAGTGGAAGCGTGAAAAGAAATGATGTTTTAATTGGGTATTTATAGTGGTAAAAAAAGGTTTTTGAATTTTTTATTTTATTTTAAAACTAGCCGTTTAGGGTAGTTTTTGAATTTTTTTTTTGAAAAATAACGGCTAGTAGCCGTTTAGGGTACTAAAATGTAAATTTTTTGATTTTTTTTTCTCCTCCCCTTAACGCCCGTTGCCAAAGCAACGCCGGGCTCTTTTCCTCACGTTAACGCCGATGCTACAATGGGAGAAACGGCCATAACGCCATTATTACCACTTTAACGCCGTTATGGCGTTATCGTTGGTAGTGCTCTAACACGTCAATGGTAACAACCAGTATTTACTACTTTCTTCGTCTCATAATTATTGTCTAATGTTAATTTTGAAGTCTTTATTTTTCAACTTCGATCTTAAATATTTTTATTTGTGTTGTATATTACTTAATTGCAAAATATATAAATGGATTGAGTTTTAAATTTATTTTCATTGGTATAATTTTTATCAAGAATTATATAACACAAATATAAATATTTAAAATCAGACTTGCAAAATAAAGATTTTAAAAATCAATACTGAACAATAATTATAGGCGGATGTAATATTGGATAAGATAAAGGAGACACTAATTAAAATATACCAAAGCTCAAAATGTTCCTCCTTCCATCTCATATTTATAGCTCACATTTCTTTTCAGGTTGTCCCAAATTAATTGTCCACTTCAAAAAATAAATTGAAAATATAAATATATTAACTTTAATTGAGGTTATTATTAAAAACTTTAAAGAAATTATAAATTAATTGTTATGAGTAAAACTGTCTTTATGTAAAAAGTAATAAAGAAAAAAGCTGTAATAATTATGTTTTTTTTTTTTTTTAAATTTTGTGTTTTCTATCTGTAGATAATTATTTTAAGACGGAGAGTGTACAATTTAAATACATAAAATGGGCATTATAAGTGGGTTGAGTTGTTGTATAACGAGTTTATGTGATGCTATGGGCCGACACTAGTGTCGTCTAATCTATGTAAAAATAATTTGACCTCAAATCAAAAACTTTGCATCTCAATAATACTATTTGTTATGTGAAAACTTCTAAATCAAATTAGTTGTAAGTCGGCTTGTTTAAAATATGTGCGATAATTTATACTACAAGTCGTTCGAAAAAGAAAAAATAAATACTAAATGTTGTTGTGACACACGTTGACTAGTGACTATAACATGTCCACACATTGATTAATGACTATAACACGTCAATGGTAACAGTCAGTGTTTTGAAACCTGATTTGACCTGATCGGTTCAATCGATCAAACCGGGTCCGGGAATAAAAAGAGTAAAAATATGGGTTTTTAAAAACGTGTAAACCGGTTAGACCCGCCGAGTTTTAAGTGACCCCGATCGGGTTTGATTTTTTTCAACCTTTTATAGAAAACTAGGTTGAACCGGTGGTCGAACCAGGTTGACCCGATTATTGAACCGGTTGAAAAAAATAGTTTTTTTAAACATAAAACCGGGTTAATCCGGTGGTCGAACCGGTTCAACCGATAACCTGATGACTTGATCGGATCGATTAAAAACCTAGTTATCAAAACATTGGTAACAACCAAATGACCCAAAAGTTTTAGTTGTGCTCGCAGTTTCGTAAGATGTACATTAGAACTTCTTTTGTTGTGAAGAAAAGTGTTTTCGAACAAAATAGACAAATTATTACTTAAATAATTCATGCAAGTTTTGATTGTTAAAAAATTATTATTTTTTATTTAAGTGCTATATTATACACAAGGTTGCATAGATCACGAATTAATGGTCGGTCGACTCTTTTTTATTTTGTAATCGGTATAGGCCGGATTAGTCGGTGATTAATGTCATTTCTGACAAATTTTAGGTATCTTCGAAGAGTTTTGCGTATTCTCTGATTTTTCATAAAAAACAACTTGGAATACATATAGAGGAGAGTTATTTTACATATCAAACTTTTCTCACATACCAAAGGACTTATTCCCACCATCTGTCTAAAAAAAATCAATGCTGAGATTAAATTATTTTAATATATCACATATTTTTTTATAATTTAAATATTTCATGAACCGTTAATCGTTATATAAAACAAATTATACAGTCACGACCATCATTTAGTTATCTTTCTATAGTCGAACACTTTGATATACTTTCGACTAAAAAAAGCGTTTTTTATTTTTTATTTTTTTCGGTTTTTCGTCTTTTTATTTATTGTTGAAACATGCATGAAAAATCACATGTTGTTAAACACTAATTTGAATATTCTAATAAAATCACATATGATATTAGTATTAAATCACATACGATATGTAATAAACATGTGATTTCTTTCTGCAAGCTTCAACAACGAAAAAAAAAAAAAAAAGTGAAAAAATGATTTTTTTTAAGCATATTAAACAGCCCATCTATATAAAGATAATTAAATGCGCGTCGTGATCGGTTTTTTTCGATTAGCGATTAATGGATTAAGAGATATTAATATTTGAAAAAAATGACAAAAATAGGTTTTTTTTTTTTTTTTTTTTTTTTTTTTTTTTTTTTTTTTTTAATCCATTGGATAAAATAGAGATGGAAGGTGGGGTTGGTCCCTTGATATCCAAATAAAGCTTGGTATATAAATTATCTTAAATCATATATATAAATCGCGACTATAAGTGATTAAAAGAAGTTTATAGTGAGTTTAGGTATTTTCGGCATAATTTGCAGTTTTCCGGCAAATCTGACCATCGTTGAATGCGCGTTTGTTTGACTGATTTACACAAATAAAAAAAGTTGGTGACGATTAACGTCTAGAGGGCGAATAATCAATCTTGTAAGCCTTTTTTGCAACAATGATTATACATATAGCTCGTACCTAATATTTTAAAGAGCCTTGTTGTTTGAGAAGCTCCCCAATTAAATGTGAGATAGTTTGTGTTATATATTTAGGCGGGACTTTTCACTAATATGTTTGAGCTGGATAAAGTGAAATTTAGTGAAAAGTCAAATCAAGTACGAGTTGGTGTAAAGCAGTGAATAGTTTTCAGGACTGTTTACAAAAGCAAAGAAAGTGCATTTCCCAAGATAGATGAAAGTTGTACCTTATCATATCTCAACATTAGATTCTATGACACGCACTTACCTAACCCCACTAGCAACTATCTCGTACTAGTATATAAAGGATTGTTGGTCGGAATGAAAAGTGGGTCGCTTCATATTATATTGTTATATCCACTGAAGCATTCACTCCTTGATTGAACTTACAAGAATCTCTTAAGAGATTATAAGTTCACTTGCAAACTTAGTAATCCAAGTTTGCTTGTTCAGAGAGCTGTTTTTTACATTGTCATTCAATTTAGTGGTTTCCGCACAACACTTTGTAATTCTTAGATTCTTATTATTAAAGAATTATATGTTGAAAAGTTATATATTGTGTTGTTACTGAAATTAATTTAACTTGTGTTTTTCTAAATCAAACCAAAATCACTGAAACCTAAATCAAACCAAAAGCTAAACAAAATAATATATGCAAGTATGCATTAGAAAGTGTTTTCATAGGAACAAACATCAGGGATAGAGTCCTTGGTCATGAAGGAATTGGTTCAAAAGAAGCATCGGGGACATAATCCTTGAAGAAAGTGTAGCATCAGGAATACATGGGAGAAACAAGTTCCCGAGAATCATGGATTTGGTTCACAAGCGCCGAGACCAACAAACAAAAAGGACAATCAAGAACCTGTATACAATAAGCTACATCAAAAACAAAGAATCTGTATTTATCTGTTTTATTAGCTTATTCATTGTTATAACTCAGTTTGTAATAAAAAGCCATAATGCTCACTTACAGTTGATAAACACTTAGGATACTTGTATAAGGGAGACTCAATGTTAAGCCATGTATGTGCCCAATAATCTCTTACTTAAATCAGAAACATCATCAATGAATCTAAGATCTCTTGAAGACATACTCTCAAGCAGATACGGGTCAGCCAATTTGTACAAGGATCTCTAGCTGAAGTATGTGACTCATCAGGGGCAACAATACCCTGATGACCTCTCAGATCTCTGATCAGACCAACAAAGCATAGCTCTTGTTATCTGAGATTTAGGCGGGAATTTCTTACCAAAACATTTAAGCTGAATAAACCTTGGGAAGATAAATCAATGCTCCTTCCCAAGACACTAAAGTAGCTCATGGGTACACGCAACTGTCAACTTCGATAAACCAAAAGGACATTCTTTCTTAAAGTAAAGGCACGTGCCTATCTACATCAAGTTGACAATTTAAGTCCTCATCACTTAGAGTTTAACTTAGTTTGAATCTTTGTGAGTTTTAGTTGTCACTCAATGGGGATATCCCCTTGAAAAGCTACCCAAGTATTGTTAGTATGTCAAGTGGGTTCTTGAGTAACATTCTAATTAGTTTATTTTAACGTAATCATAAGCTCCCGATGATTTTTGCATTAATTTATGGTTTGCTCAAGACATTTCTGGACCAACAGTTGGTATCAGAGCGGGTGGATTACTTCATGATCTAGATCTGTTTTTAAATGAATGCTAATAACACTTAGCCGTTCTTAATTGACGGCTAATAACCTACAACCACAATCCTCTACACATCCCCATCATCCAAATCCCCCTTCATAACATCCTATAGAGTCTTTTCAAACAAGATTGTTACATTCAAACCGTTCTTGTGCGAAGATATTCTCCATCAGCCTACCCTCAATCCTCTTATTTAAGCCACTCTTACCACCATAGTTCTTCAAGAATATCAAGTACCTTTCATCAGAAAGAGGTTTACCTGGACCATGAACGTCTTATGTAAATGTCTTCATCAACAAAGATTGTATAGATGGTGAGATCTTCATTGGGACTTAGTCTCAGGAAAGCCGAAAGAGTGGTAACAATTAGGAATGTTACATGGTTGATCCCAGTAACAACCATAATTGGATGAAAAAGAGGGTCATCTGAGGCTATTAAAGAGGAAACAAAATGGGAAGAGGATGTGTCTTTAGGGATAGGTACAAATCGTACAAATCAGGGACCAATCAATAGTCCCTGATCTTCCAGAAACTTTACATAAAGACGTCAAGAAACAAAGGATAGAAATCAATAGATTTCTTAATCTTTGTTTCAACCCAGCTTGTAAGCAAGAGCACGTTGAACACGCACAATGATCACACTTACAACCTGAGTAAAACTAGGCTAATCTGATCACAGAGAGACGAAAAAAGTGTAAAAGCTACCCAAGTATCTCCTATCAGTTAGCCAGTAAACAAAACAGTCCCTGAACCTTAACTCTTTGAAAAAACTTGATCCACCACCTGAAGTTGATTCAGAGAGTGAATCAGCTTGTTCAGATCAGGGATTGTAATGAACGAATCAGGTAGTAAGCAAGTACTTCCTGATCCTATGAAGTCTCTGACTAGAGTAGTTGCTGAAAAGTCAAAGCACTATGACCCGGACAATTTAAACTGAGTACCAAAACTAGCTGCTGAACTACGAAGACACTGAACTAAAGACAAGGAAGTTGCGTAACTTTAAAAAATCAAGTTTCAGAGTCCATATCCTTCAGCGACATCAATAGAATTAGTATGTTTAACTATTGTAATTCTTTGATGTAATTTTAGTATGTAAGAAGAAGCCTATGCTCACTTACTACTGAATTAGGTTAGGCTATTTGTGTATTAGATAGGGGAGTTTAATGAATTAAAATGTGATATAATCTCCTCTTATACTTATTCAAGTGTAAAATAGTCTAAACTCGTTCACTAATTTTCAGTGAATCAGATACTGTCACTCATACTCATTTTAAAGTATCAGTACGTCACTCTCTGACAAGCTATCAGAGAGAAAACTACTTCCTGATAGTATTTAAGTTTATCAACCTGATTAACCAGGGATAAAGGAGAAGTGGTTAAACCAAGATATCAATCAGGACAATGAAAAAAGGCTATAGGCATATACACTATTGACCTCTCTGATATCAGGACCAAGTACCTCTACAGAATACTGAACAAGCTTCGATCAGTGTTAGACAAACATCAAGAACATAGTCCTTGAATCTTGAGCCATAGCCATAAATGCAAAATTCCAAAAACTACTACTGATGTTGCAGTTTTTTAGGGAGAGCAAGCATTTATTGTTATCTCACTAAAACCTAAATCAAACCAAAATCTAAACAAAAAAAATTGCAAGTATGCATTAGAAAGTGTTTTGATAAGAACAAACATCAGGGATATAATCCTTGATCATGAAGGAATTGGTTCAAAAGACGCATCAGGGACATAATCCTTGAACAAAGTGTAGCATCAGGAATACATGGGAGAAACAAGTTCCAGAGCATCAGGGATTTGGTTCACAAGCACTGGAACCAACAAACATAAAGGAAAATCAAGAACCTGTATCCAATAAGCTACATCAACAACAAAAATATGTATTTATCTGTTTTATTAACTTATTCTTTGTTATAACTCAGTTTTTAAGAAGAAGCCATAATGCTCACTTATAGCTGATAAACACTTAGGCTACTTGTATAAGGGAGACTCAGTGTTGAGCCATGTATGTGCCCAATAATCTATCTCTCAAATTAGAGACATCAAAACAACCTAAGTGTAGAATTTAATCTCTGAGTAAAAATGCTCAGGGAGTCATCTTCAAAAAGAGTTCTTAAGAGAACTAAAGAAATAATCATTACTACCTGAAGTGGAACTCCAATGTTGAAGAAAAGAACCAAGATCAAAATGACAACTTAGGCTATGACACAACTTCATCCCCAACAAGTGGTATCAAAATATAAACGACAAATCATTTACTTTAACTTTGTTGTAACTCAGAGTATAAGAAGAAGTCGTTATGCTCACTTATCTCTGATAAAACTTAACAAGTGATAAATATAGCCTAAAATGATAATCGTTCATTTTACCTTTGTTGTAACTCAGAGTATAAGAAGAAGCCGTTATGCTCACTTATCTCTGATAAAACTCAAGTTATTTCTCTGTTCAAATAAGGGGAGATTGTTGGGAAAATATTTGACACAAATGTTCCTAACAAGTATTTGAACATAAACTAGCTAAGTCACTCACTGATAAAAACAAATCAGTGAGCACACACTCAAACATCATGCTTCAAGAATGACACAGACCTACTGAAGATGCACGCACTTTACCTCACTGATGCGAAGTCAATGAGGAAAGTAACTGAGTAACATTAGGGACACTGAAATATGACAATTATCTCTTTGTCTCTGAAACACTTTTCTCATAAAACAACAAAAGTCCTGCTGACAGTAAACAACGATCTAATCAAGAAGCCTCGATAATGGTAGAATTAGCAAGCAACTCCATCAAAGCTCAAATCAGAGACATCATCAATGAATCTAAGATATCTTGAAGACATACTCTCAAGCTGATATGGGTCAACCAATATGTACAAGGATCTTTAGCTGAATTATATGTCTCATCAGGGGTAGCAATACCCTGATGACCTCTCAAATCTTTGATTAGACCAACAGAGCATAGCTCTTGTTCTCTGAGATTTAGGCGGGGCTTTCTCACCAAAACATTTAAGCTGTATAAACCTTGGGAAGATAAATCATTGCTTCTTCCTAAGACACTAAAGTAGCTCATGGGTACACGCAACTGTCAACTCCGGTAAACCAAAAGGACATTCTAGCTTAAAGTCTAGACACGCGCCTATCTACATCAAGTTGAAAAAATTACTATTCCCACGTGACGCAACAGTAATTCTACAGCTATAAATACTCGTTACAAATATGAGAAAAGTAAGTAGCGGAGAGCGATTTCACACAAACGATAATACAAAGTATTATAGTAGTAGAAGTCCTCATCACTTAGAGTTCAACTTAGTTTGAATCTTTGTGAGTTTTAGTTGTCACTCAACAGGGATGGTATTCCGAAACTATCCCTTTGAAAAGCTACCCAAGTATTGTTAGTATGTCAAGTGGGTTCTTGAGTAACATTGTAATTAGTTTGTTTTAACGTAATCATAAGCTCCCGATAATTTTTGCATTAATTCATGGTTTTTTCAAGACGTTTTCGGACCAACACTCTTTCACACACATACATATCATCTACCAGATCTTCGACCAGATTCTAGACACGAATCTGATACCAACGAGGTGATGAAGAATCGTTTACCTAAAAACGAGGAAAAAAATGTTGTCAATCTGATTGTTCATTTTTAGTTTTGGTTAACTTTTTTTTTCAAATCAAGAACCAGTGTATATGTTTTTTTACTATGTTTTATTTGTCATTTGGTGATATTATGTGTCTGTGTTTTTAGGCATTTGAGTTGATGAAGAAGCAGGAAGACGTGAGGTGCGATGAGTGGTACAGGATTATATGTTTTTAATGGATCAAAAAAAACACACACACAAACCAAATTTCGGTGCCCCAATCTTGGCCACCGGAAATTACTTCCTATGAATCAGCTTTCATATCGCCAAAGAAAAAAAACACAAACATCAGTTGTTATTATTTTTTTATAGTAAGTTTGTACTTTTATTTATGGGTTTTGTTTAATTGCAGGTTCCAACTATTTTGAGTGAGATCCATTGATTACAAAGAAGGCTAGAGAAAATAATAAAATAATAAAAAAAGCTTGACTTAAAATCTTATTTATTATTATTTTTTAATAAAAAGTCTGTACTTTTATTTATGGGTTTCGTTTAATTGCAGTTTCCAACTATTTTGAGTGAGATTCATGGATTACAAAGAAGGGTACAGTAAAAAAAAGTTTGATTTATAATTGTAACACCCCAACCCGACAAGGGTCAAAATACTACATTATGGTGTGAACAGAACAAACGCAAACGAAATATTTTTATTAATAATAAGGTTACATAAGTTTAAAATGAAACTAAGGAAAATAAAAGTCTAAATTATAATGAGTTCCCAAAACTAAAATACAAATCTAAACTAAATCTAACTGAAGATAAATCCAAAGTCTAATCTAGAAGCAAAAGGCATCTATCATCAGGGTAGTCTACTAGGAGCTCCTATGCACTCATCACTCAATCCCAGCTTCCAATCTAAAACCTGCCGCATGAAAAGAAATGTGGCTGAGCTTAAAAAGCCCAATGAATAGATATAACCAAAACTAATAATCAAACATATATAAGTATAAGGAAAGGGAAACATAAGTTCCTTCTGAAATGAATATCATCTGTCAAACGAATAAGAGATCAAGGATCAACAGAACACAGGGTTTTCCTTAATTGTAGCATGAAAAAATGATGTGTAATCAATGTTCTCAATCTGTTATTAAGTCGGTTAGGGCTTGCTATGTTTTAGGTCGATTCATATAAAAGGAAACATAGGTCGAATTCAATTATAAGCAATGTCATATCTATAATTTTATGTGGCGGTTTTCATATGGTTTCATGTTCATATTATAACGAGTCAATCAAGACTTCAAGATGGACTAGCAACATGATTCTGATTATGTTATGAGTGTGATAAAGAGAAACACGGATGAGTACCTTGGAGAGGTTAATGAGACAAACAAGAGTACAAGGGCACGAATTCAATCACCAAACAATTACAGTCCATCCTTGGAACGACTCCAACACCAACAAATGATTAATAAGTCTTCAACCTTCTAGCCTTGGGAGAAAATGGATTGCCAGGAACTCTTGAATGTGTGTTTGCTTTTTGTGTTGAATGCAAAAGAAAGAAACAAAGGCCAAACCTTCTAAGATGGAAAGGAGCGTATGTAAACTTGGAAACAAATTAATACGAATCAATGTGTTTAATTGTGAGTGTAGTGATTTTAGGCAAAGAATGGGGAGGGGCGGTTTTGATTAGGATAAGGGTAGGATTATGAGAAGATTTGGTAATATATTTTTATTATATTGTTATCTTAGTTTATTTTCATATAATGTAATATCATCCCATAATATATAGTCTTAGCATAAGGTTCAAATTAAATGGAAAATGTGAAATCAGAATTTAGGGTTTTACAACAATCATGTTTATTTGTTATTTTGATGTTTTTCTGACGTGTTTATTTGTTATGTGGTGATAATATGTATTTGTGTAATTAGCCATTTGAGTTGATGAAGAAGCAGGAAGAGGTGTCGTCGCTACACCAATGTCGTCGCTTCCCAACCGCCGCGTTTTTTTTATTTTATAAAAAGGTTAGCTCAAGATATGATCTTTTAGTGATTTGGACAAAAAAATGTTAGCTCATATTTTGAGTTTTGTGATTTTCATGATTAGTTGCTTATTTAGAAGCACTTATAAGCCATAAACATATGCTATAATTATGCAATCCCAAACAACGTGGAAGTATTAATAATGCAAATCACAGTTTTTAAAAAGTAGCCTCGGACATGCTTTGTAGAATCGGGCTTTTGTTGTGTGGTTGACTTTTGGTTTTCACTATATGAACAATTGCAGAGTGATGGAGTTTTACTGATGGCTAATGATTTGAACACTCTAAAAAATTATTTGCACACTCAAGGTATAAGAAGTTGAAGCAGAATGTTTAATGTTGTACAAGTATTTAATGCAAAGATGGAGTGTCTCAATTAATCCTCCAAGTATGCAAATCAATTCCCTTTACTGTTTATGTAATGAGAACACACTGCAAATAGAGGAGATTGCACAGAGATATCAAACATAATAGGAAGGAACTGGCTTTTTCTTACTCATAATGAATTGGTAAAAGGGAAGCAGGAGAAATGCTAGATGGCTTAATATTTTCTAGTCGAAAACTTTTAGCAATTCATATTATCGATCTTTTCAAAGCATAGCAACCAATTTCTTTTGTGTGTGCAGTTCACAAGTACTTTATAAGAAAAAAATGCAGCAGATTGGGACTAATGTAGTTGACCGAATTTTTCAAAGGAAGGTCATAGAAATCATCAAAATCTTCAAAGAAGAAATTTCGTTCGAAGAGATAACAACAGGTATTAGGTCGTAATTGTTTCTACAAGATGATAGAAAAGGGAAAAAGACAGCAAAACAAAATGGTTCCGTGATACAGGTTGAAACATGTTAGGCTAAGTGACTAGCAACACTTTCGATCTAATAATTTTATATATTGTATTCTTTGATAACCTAACTTTCCTTGGTTTCCAACTGTAATATGAAGAATAGAAAGGTTTATTTGACATTTTTTTTATAGGAAACAATGCATGCCAACGAACAGATTTACTAATTTTTGTGAAGTTAATTCATACCTTTTGTGTTGTTCACTAAAGTTGATTACATAGTATCAGTTATTGAGTTCCTTTTTTAGGCTTTAGTCGAGCTCAAATTGTCAGATATAATGTAGCAAGCTTGATGCAGGTTTTACTGATCAGGTTTTAATATTTATAAAGTCTCGTTATACCTATGGTCTACCCTAATGCACTAACGGGCAGTGTACCCGGTCGTGTGTAGTGTAGTAATCGGTAAAGCCGAGGTCGTCCCAAGAGCTATGTGCGAGGGATTATTACTAAGTCTAAGTGTCACAGATTAATAATGGTTTCGATAGGGATTTAATTAATTAAACTACTAATGCAGAATAAAATAAAATAAAAGCAAATAAATGATAAAGGCAAATCAATAGAGGAGAGTGGTGCTAACCTAGTTAATCCTCCTAGCTAGTTATGTCTACGTCTACTTACTTCCAATTACTTCAGGTGGGGTCAAAGTCGAGAGGACAACATTTGGTCAATTAGCCCTAACCTATCAGCAAAGATGCCACCACAGGAGAAGTCAGGTGTCCTCTCATAAGTCATGTTGTTCCTGGTCCCCTAAGCCAAGTCATTAAGTACCACTACATGCTAGATTTATAATAGTGAATGCCCGGCCGTTAGGAACTTAGACAAGCACCCCCTAATTTCTTAAGTTCATCCAGACGATAGGTGATCAGTTGGTCAAATCGCACAAGTAGAAAGGGTCTTGAGTTGGTCATATCTTACCCTTCCCGTCTCAGTCCGCTCACCTAGGGTCAGTTGGTCATATCTCCTAGGCAATTGGCCTCTATCGCCATTCAAAACTACCGAACCAAGGGTGGCTACCAATAAACTATGCATGCATACACTTAGAAATAATTGTACGGAAGTAAAGTAAACGCAAACTGAACAATTAAAGAATCATAACTAGGCCAACACCAAGAGGGGCTTAGCCGCTCATATTAATCATGCAAACCAATTCAATATTCAAAGGTACGAAATACATGAATTGAAAGTAAAAGAAATATAAAACGCTAATGCTTATCGTAGGGGAGTGATTTCTCCCTTGGAGACAGCTCTGTATGCTCCTCTAGACCTGCCGTGAGCTTTTTCCCACGTTCTCTGAGTGTTGTGTGTGGAATGGAATGAATAGAAATGCTGGAATTCGTGGGGTATTTATAGGCCAGATATGGGTTATGGCGTAACCATAACAAGAGTTACGCCGTAACCCTCTATTTCATCGTATTTTGCACTAGATCTGCTGGTTACGGCGTAACCTAATGAGTGGTTACGCCGTAGTCTTCAATAAACTTGGTTACGTCGTAGTAGATGCAGTAGTTACGGCGTAAGTATCAGCGGCGTGGAACCTCCTTTGACCTAATATAGTTAAGTCGTAACCTTTGGGAAGAGTTACGCCGTAACCTTCTGATAAGTTGGTTTTCTGAGTCGCGCAATAGTTACGGCGTAATGTGAGAGACTAGTTACACCGTAACTTCTTCAAAGTAGCATACTGTGATAAATCTTTAGATATTTCTCCAGTTTCGCGTCTCTTTAGCTCCAGTGCTAGTAATTTACCTGAAAGTGGAAAACAATGGAAAACAAGCGCAAATCCATATAATGATATAAATTACAAGCATTATCGGGGGGAATTGACACTTAATATTCATGACTATATGATGTTATCAAATATCCCCCCACTTGAACTCTACTTGCCCTCAAGTAGACCTTATTAGAAAGATTCCTAAAAAGATATCTCCCAGAACCTGGAAAATATAAGTTTACAAATCCCTTATGCTAGGATAAAACAAAGCCGAACACCTTACGAAAGGGAAACAAAACACTCAAATCTCTCAACTATTCTAAGTGTCAATTTCGGGGTGATCACTCAATCGCACAGTCATATCATGTATTCTATCATAAGCTTGGCGGTGATCACTGATGAGTGTGTAAATACTCATCATTTTTGGTCAAATCTGAACTGCAAAACATTTAAAAACACTCAGAAATGCATCAAAATACTGAAAATATCCCAAAATTGCGTTTTATATGTTTCAGATGCAAAATGTTTAAAATCAAATGAAAAACGAGCTAAGTTTGCATAATTGGCAGTTTCAGTCCCCCGACTTTCAAATCTTGACAAAATCAGTCCCTGAGCATTTGTTTTGAAATAAAAGTCAACCCAAGTCCTTTCAAAATCAAAATTTATCAAAAATGATCCTTGGGTAAAAAGTTTGGAGAATTTACAAGTTTGGCCCTTCAAGTTTCAAAATTGGCAAAAATAGTCCTTGGAAGTTTAAAAATGGAAAATTATCTTTTATGGTCCTTGTACTATTGAAACTTGGCAAGATTGACCCTTGGAACAACTTTGAAAAATTGGCAGATTTGGTCCTTGGTTTTTGTAAAATTTACAACTTTGGTCCTTGATATTAAAACCCTTGACCCTTGCTTAACCCTTGAGCCCTGCCAAAATAACCTTGACCCTTTTTTGTGAACCCCCTGCTTAATATTAATAACACCCGGTCAACCCAGTCATATCCTATCCACCTTTTCCCTCCAAACTCATCACCTTCCTCACCCATTTCTCTGAAAAACAACCTGCACACTCAATCCCTGCAACACCAGGAACCCATCACCAACCCATCACTCTCAGTCAAGAAAGAGAAGACACACAAGAGAGATGAAGACCCATAGCTTGTAGTATAAATAATAAATGTATGCCATTGATATAGGCAGTTTTTAGTTTTTTTTATTTTCCAGTCTAGAAACTGTGTTCTAGTTCCATGTTTTATTTTCATTGTCATTTACATTCTCGTAATTTTTAATTCCAATGCAATTTAATTGTTGTCTTTGATTCTAGTCATTTAAAGTTTATGCAATTTTACCTTTTTCTCATTGTTCTTCAATTTCTGTTGAGTTCAAGTTTTTGCCTTCAAAGTGTGGCTTAAGAGCTCAAACTCAGTTGAGCTTTTGTTGATGATATCAAAGTTTTTCTTTAAGCTTTCACTTTCTCAAATTGATTCAAAAAGTTCATTTCTGCCCCGTAGGGGCTGTTTGGATGTGCTGTGTTCTTGGGTCAAAAACCCCTTTTGACCCACTTTGACTCACAAATTAGTGTTCATGCATTTTGTAAGGTCTTTGGTTAAAGTATCATTCACTAGTTTAGTTCTAATTCAGCTTTGGTAGTTTTCATTTTTATTTTTTTTCTTTCCTGTCTTGCAGTTCTGAAGCAGTAGCCACCCCCTTTTGTTTGCTTAGATTTAGGTAGTTTAAGGGTAGATTTAGGATTAGATTTTGTTTATACTAGGAGTTAGTAGGACTAGGGCAATTTGTGTAAGCTTGTTCTTCATTTTTAAGCTTATTTTCTTACTTGTTTATGCCCTTAAAATGTCCAACATGTCCATCTGTTTCTATTTTGCTGAACAGCAGCCCCCCATTTAGCTTTTTGGAAACCCCATAGTGCCTAGTTACATTTTCTAAGCTTATTTTTCATTTGGGAGAACTTGTGACTTCTTATTTTCAAGCCTAATTAGTGCCCTTTAGCCACTGTTTTTTTACTTTATCAGGTAGTAGCCAACTGCAGTTTTTTTTGTCTTCCTTCTTGCGCTAATTAGATCTTATTCTCAACTTATGTAGTTTTCTTTTATTGCTCATTTGGTACATTAGTTTAGGGTAGATACGATTTAGCTTCTTTAGTGCTTTTAGTCCTATTTTATTTACTTATTTGTGCTTAATAGTTGGAAGAGAGTGTTTGGTTGTGACTGGTCAAAACAGCAGCTAAAAAGCTGTTAAAACAGCTTATTTCCCTTTTATTGTTGCTTATTTTTAGTTTACATGTAGAGCTTTTATATTTTTAGTTTAATCCTTATTAGTCTTAGCTTTTTGAAATCTTTTTATAGCTTATTTTTTCCCCTTCGTAGCCTAGATGAACCAAACAGCCCATCCATAATTTTATTACCAAGTATGCTGTTACTAAGCCATTTACAGCTTATATGTAAGTTTTTCTAGGCTTAAGATTTTGTTAAAAAGCTTTAGTTCTTATTTTATTGTGCAAAAAATAGAAAAACTCAAAAAGAAAATATTAAAAAAATGTGCCAAGACCAGGATTCTAACTCCGTATTCTGTCCAGTCCCACTCGCACAAGCAACACCACATGACCATTTGTGCTCAAAACCTGCTAAGGGGTGTTTGGTCATTGTTTTTGCAAAGTGATTTTTGCCAAACTTTGTGGAATTTTCACAGATTCATTATAAGTCCATTTGAGCTGAAATTTGGGATACGAGATCTTTGGTTGGTGATCTACATCTAGGTATTTTTAGTTTATTTTTGTGATTTTTCTAGATAGCTTAATCTAGTGCTTAAAGTAGGGCCTTAGAGGCCGTTTGGCATATAGTTATTAAAATCTGATTGCGAGTTTTTTTTCTGTAGCTTGTGCTTTTTACTTCCCAATCAGTTGCATTAGCTCATTTTAGGTTAGATTTAGGCTTTAGTAGCTTATAGTTAGCTTTTAGCTTATTTCAAGTGCTTATTCAAACTGCTTATTTGCCCAATTCAGCTTATTAGTGGGCTTATCTAACTTTTTATATTTTTCCCAGGCTTAGAATAATATTTTAGATTTTCCTGTAAAGTCTCATAATTTTTACTGTTCATTTGTTATTTTTCTTAATTTTAATTAGTTTAAATTAGTTTTTAATTAATAATAATTATTTAAAAAGTCTAAAAAATATATTTTCAGTTTTAACATTAGTTTTATAATATTTTAGATTTTTCCAATTTATAATTTCATTTTTTAGGTTAATTTCCTATTTTCTTGTATTTTAATGTATTTTTAAATAGTTAAAAATAGTTTTTAATTAATAATAATTAGATAAATAGTTTTAAAAATAATTTTATTTTTCTTAAAATTTTCTTTTATTATTAGAATTGTTAAAAAGTAATTTTCATTTTCATGAGTCTTTTAGTTTTCTGATTTCACATTTTTATTTTACACGTTTACGTTTGTTTTAGTTTAAGTTTTACGTTTTTAGGTTTTAATCGTTAAACCTTTTTTTTAGAATAGAATTAAAATGACTTCAAAATCTTTATTAGATTTAATTTCCTTAGTGTAATCAATCATCACCCATTTCCTGTTCAATATTCACCCGATCACAGATTCGTTGTATTACAGTTTACACACCTCGTTGGGACTTAACGACCCGGGGATACTCTGTACTCCTCTGGACTTAATTGCTTTGGTTTCAGACTGTTTGACTTTTATTACGGTTGACCATTCACAAGTGGTTGACTTGTGTAATAAACCTGACCGTTTGGAGCCAATCAATCACTCAATCGCACAGTCATATCATGTCAATTTCGGGGTAAACAATTCTCGAAGGCAATATGGGTAGACACGACAAAGGTTAAGGGGTGACTCGTCATTACTAACATGTCACGGCGAAGTGGACAAAATCAATGATACATGACCAAATCCATGGCCAAGACACCAAAGATTGCTTGTTGCATCACCTAGACACGCTTCATGACTAATGGGTAGGATAAGACATGAGATATATAAATGGTGTAAAATAAAAAACAAGCAGGTAGTCTAAATCTATAACCAAGTCATCACTACTTACCGTCCGCCCAAAGTTCAAGCTTTGAAGTCAAGAAACCGGATCATGAAATACAAGGTAGATGTGTCATTAGAGGACGTCGTGATGGGCACACTACCTATTCTCCAATTGTTGGCATAACTACCAACTCCAATCTTCAAATGTGACCGAGGTGGCCTCCTCGATACTAAATCTATAAAGCTCATAACATAGTGCTTATAACATCAAACTTTACAATAACATAACAACTATTTTTTTTCAACATAACAATAAATACTAAACATAATATCCCTTCACTTGAGATGAACAATGGGAATTCGGGGGGTCTTCAATGATCTTCAGAAATGTTGTCGATGAAAGCGTGATTTCCGAACCTTTCCACTCGAACCTTGAACTTATGCAAATGATGACTTCCCAATCACAAATAAAGACTACAGGGTAGGCTAAGGTGTATAGGTTTATCGAAACAATATATCGGGTTACCAAAATGAAAGGAGTGGCTCAGAAGGGTGTATCTAGGGGTATCTTACACTAAAGGTGAGTGCAACAAAAGGGTTTCACATGGGGGTCGACAAGTCGAGGTGACTAATCGATAGACACACAATGGTAGGCTGTTTGGGTGATAATCCTATAATATTGCCTTCTAAAACTGAAAAGTCCAAATACATCGAGCTAACTCAACATACCTCGTCTATGGTCTCGAAATGATGCAAAGGCCACGTTCTAAAGTTTACAAGCTACCGGCACACTCATAATTTGATGGATTTGGGGTAAAATATTGGAAACGGATAAGGCTAATCTCACCATATATATCAAGGCTTGTATGTGCTCGGCTAAGGTCTAATCTAGTTAGGTTAAGAAAAACATGTCAAAATTTTAAAAATGGCATTATTTTTCAAAATAAACTAGAAAAATGAGGGCGAAATAATGTTCAAGAGATAATTCTACTCCCGTCCCCCCACTTGAATTGTACAAAGTCCCTTTTGTACTAAGCATTAAATAAAGGTGAAGAGAAAAGTAGAATTAGAGCGAGAACTTCCCTGAAATTTGCTCCATCAAGAAAGAAGGCCCACGAAAAAGAGACGTGCCTTCGTATAAGCATCATGAACAAACTTCAATCCCTGAAATCACACTACCAACAAGCATAATTCTAAAAAGAAAAAAAAATGAAAAATAAAAAACAATCCTAACTCACTTTCGTAGGATTCACGGTTGCATTTAGCGAATGCAACAAGCCTTTTAAACCACTTGGTGTCCCAAGTGGACGAGTGAAGTCTCGTGAGGGTTTACAGGGAACACACCCACAAAGTTCATTTAAAAATACTAATACAATGTTATTGTGTTTTAAAATGAAAGAATTAAAGCAGAGGAAGGTTACGTCGTAACTCTTTTGAGGGAGTTACGCCGTAACTGGCAAAACCTGACATAAGCTGCAAAGCGAGTGGTTACGGCGTAACCACAGAGATGGTATTACGCCGTAATTGTTAATGCGTCAAGAATTCTGCTGCTAAAAGGTGGGTTACGGCGTAATCACATAGATGAGTTACGCCGTAACTTCAGGTCAGATCAGCAAACTGCAGTAGTAATTACTTCCTCGTTTCCTGCAAAAATGATTAGAAAACACAGAACCCAACAGAAATGGAAATAAAATAAAAGAAAGGGATAATTCTGGTTGTCTCCCGTAAGAGCACTTTTCTTTATTTACGAGTCTTTAAGTTAGACTCAGAGCCGCGGGGCTTCTATGGGGGCCTTTGGACTTCCCCGACCTCTTCAATATCTTTCATCAAGTTATGCCTCATCCAGGCGACATTCGTGGCTGTTCGGAGGTATTCATTAGTTTTGATTTTCCGGATTTTACAAAATTTTTCCTCCGGTCCCAAGTGGTAGCGAGTGAATTCGTATTTTTCAACAATAATAGGTGGTGGTCTCTTGTAGGGAATCCCAAGGAGTTTGCACCTCCTTTGCTCATAAGCTTCGTTGTCGGGATCAGTAAACTCCTCATTACCTTGCAACTCAATGTAATCTAGGATCCCTTCAATGTCATCATCATCAGAAGCTGTACCTTTGAACCATTCTTCATCGAGCAGATTCTCTACTAGTACGCGCTTGCATTCTTCTTTTTCATCTCTAACCAACTCCTTGTCATCTTCAATTGTTATTTCACTCGTGTTGTTGAGACTTTCGTTGTTTGAATTTTCTCCATCCATGTACTCCTTCCAAATCTTCTCTTTGTTTAGCGTGTCCAGATATCCATACTTAATCTTCACCCAACTATCAAATCCTAGGTTGTCCAGCCAAGGCAAACTCGTTCTCTCCTCATCATTGGTTGAGGACCAAAAGAATTCGTCTTTTCCTATTCTCCCAGAGCTGCTTCCCCCGTTACACATATCGTCATAAGAGTTGCATGACGCCCAGAAAATTCTCCCCAGGAGATTTTACTCTTTCGCACCAGTGACTGCGTATTTCCTTGTTGTCAATTTCACTAAAATGCTCATCCATGCAGTAGATGTCTTTATTAGCCACTTCCTTTTTCTGAATGTGCTCCTCGTAATCAATTTTTAGCTTCTTAAGAAGATTCAGGTTAATCTTGGCATCCCAAAATTGTATTGCGTACCAGTCATCAAATGCCAAGTCACCGAACTTTATACATTGTCTTTCATGCTCATGAGGGCATGTCCATTCTTCCTCTCTTTCACTATCCCTGCCGTTGCAATACTCGCGGAAGGGGTTGCATGTAGGCCATGCTCGTGTGGACTCCTCGTCAGTTATTGTTGGGATATGAAAGTGCTGAAGAATGTTAAAGTACTGAAGATTGACAAAGTACTGGAAAAGTCAAAGTACTGCTAAAGAGAAAGTCAAAGTACTGCTGTTGAAGTCAAAGTACTGCAAAGCTAAAGAACTGCTATATTCGTTTATGGAAAGCTTTGTTTATTCTAGATTATTCTTTGTTTAGAGTACTTGTCGTACAAGGATACAAATTGTAAACCGACTAGGGGTATCCTTAAGCCTATAAAAGGACCCCTAGATTGGCATTAGATGTACGAGTTTTTAGAGAAGAGTTTTAGAATCATAAAGTATGATTATTATTAGAGTTTTAGAGTTGTTAAAGAATCTGCATAACAAGCAGATTTAGAGTTATTAATAAAAGTTTATGTTATATTCTTCGTAGATTTATTAAGTAAATTCCGCGTACTTAATAAAGATTACTCAGTGTTTCATTGTTAATAACTTAGGATTTATCCGAGGTTATTAAACCTTAACAAGCTATTTAAGTTAGTTTGGTTAGAGTACATCGATCCAACAAGTGGTATCAGAGCTTGTGAGGAAACTCTGATTAAGAAGAATGGCAGCTACTTCACCAAGTTCATCCACTATCTCTGAGGTATGTTCTAAGTGTCATGATGTTTATCAAAAAGTACTTAATGCTTATGTTATTGAAAGAGATAACTGTGTAAGGGCTAGGTCTGAGGTATCAGGTTATCAAATAACCCTAGAGTCTATGGAAGCCAAAATTATAACACATGAAAATAATGAAATGGCTTGGGCAGAAAAATATGAACAACATGATTATCAGTTAAAATTAAGTGAATGGAAGTTAAATTGTAAGATTTCTGAAATTGAGAAACTGACTAAGGAGAGAGATGAATTGTTAGCTAAGTTTGATGCCTGGAAAGAATTTGGTCTTTCTCATGTTTCTTATGTTCAAAAACAGAGAAGGGCTTACAATAGGACTGGTCTAGGTTTTGGTATGGATTTCAGTAGTGTAGATGAAAACCCAGCTAGTGATAAGGATGACCTTGATTTTGAGGATATAACCACTAGTGATGATGAGCTTATTAACTATGTTGACACATCTAGTAATGAGGAATCATTTAGTGAACCACCTCCAGAATATAACAAAGACAAGGGTTATCATGCTGTTCCACATCCCACTGGTAGTCATCAACCCATAAGACCTGATGTTTCTCGTTTTGGTATAGACAACCTAGAGTTTAGAAAGAAGCTTATTGGTCAATCTAGGTCTGACACCCAACAGGAAAAGTTGAGACACCTAAGGTAGATGATGCTAAAAGTCAAGCAGTACTTTCACCTCAAAGTACTACTACACCTCAAAGTACTGCTACACCTTCGGCAGTACCTTTAAGAAAACCTTTTCACAATCATACTAAACCTTTTTGGGATAATTTTGGTCAAAACAGCTTTAATCATTCACCTAGAAATCATGATAGGTTTGGTAATACACATAGAAGAAGAAATTTTGGGATTACAGAACAAAAACTCTGTTTTGTCTGTTTTAGTCCTGATCATTTGATTAAGGACTGTGACTTACATTCAGAATACCTAAGTAATTTCCCTAACAACAGATCTGTCAACCAAAAACCAAGAGAGAATAGACCAGCTTGGAACCATTCAAATAGGGTCAAACATAGAAACTTCTCACCAGACTACAGGCACCCTCACCAGAGAAGACCTTTTTCAAAACCTACAGTACCTTCAAACACTTTCCAAGGTACTGTTAAGCAAAATACAGTACTTTCTCAAAGTACTGCTCAGTTTTCATCAAACACCTCTTGGAATAGGAGCCCTAGGAGATCTAATTACTATCAATCTAGAAGGCGTTACAACTCCAGAAGAGTAGCTAGATCTAGGGACTCTACACCAGAAGTTAAAATTAAATGGGTTAAGAAGGAAAGTACTGATGATGAACAAACAGTACTTTCAACAAGTACTGGTGAAACAGAGATTTTTGATAAAGATGATTTTGTGGTGAAAGAAAAGGAGATTTTTGTTGAAAAAGAAAGTTTTGCTGAAGATCCACCACAAGTTTTGAATCAAAAGATAATACTGGATCATGCTTTAAAAAACAGTGGAGACTACTTACTTACAGAATGTAAGTATGTCACTTCACAAGGGGAACACAAGTCTGTAATGACTTGGGTTCCTCAAAGAAACTAACATTTTCATCTTATTAGACAGGGCAACCCAGAAGAAGAGCTTACAGATTATTTTATTGTTAATAGTGGTTGTTCTGTGAGCATGACAGGAGACAAAAAGATTCTGTTAGATGGGTATTATTAGTTAGTAAGCTATATTTGAGGGGAGGACTATTCCGTGTAAGTATAGTCCTATGCATTGTTTGAGGGGAGGATATTCATGTTTATCTGCTGTATTTGCTATTGAAAAGAGGAGAATGAGAAAGTACTGCTTTTTGGTTTTATGAAAGTACTGCTTGGAAAGTACTGCTTTTTGGAAGTACTGCACACGTGTCGTATCAAAGTACTGTTCCAACGGTGATATTGAGGGGTAACTACTACTAACGGTAACTTTGTTATTAAGGGCTGTGATTTTTTAAATCTCACCTATAAATAACTACTCTCCAAATTTCTCTCTCATATTGATAACTTATAATCTTTTCCATATCTCTCTCTCTTTCACCCATATTATTTGCTATATCACTTTCTGTGAACACATATCATAAATGGCAAATCGTAATACAGTTTCAAAACACAACATGGTGGCGAATTTAGAAAAGACTGAAGCTAATGAGATCTTTCATGATATCATTGATTTTCTCACTGGGTCGGCGATTAGCTATGCACTTTTAGTGGAACCAGATATCATTGAGCCATGGATTCAACAATTTTGGGCAACTGCTAGGGTTCATATAGAGAATGATGATTCGTATATTCAAGCAACAGTTGCTGGGAGAACTGTGAAAGTTACTGAAGCCTCTATTCGTGAAGACTTATTATTTAACGATGAAGAAGGGGCTATTCGTTTTGATAAGCAACTAATTTGGGATACATTCAGCAATATTGGATATGAAGGGTCCTTAACTAAACAAACATTCAAGAAACCCTTATTTTGTCCTCAATGGAAGTATTTAGTTCATGTACTACTTCATTGTATTAGTGCTAAAAGTACATCATGGGAGCAATTTGGGTCTAACATAGCATCTGCTATAGTGGGCTTAGCTACAGATCGAATTTTCAACTTTTCAAGGCTGATCCTAGATGGAATGCTCTCACACATCTCTCATGGTTCAAGATGATTTATGTATCCACGGTTTATTCATGTGTTTCTGAACAAACAACTTGCTGATATACCTAAGCCTACTGATCTACTACATGTTGTGGTGCAACCAGCCAAGATCTTTACGTTTATGGCAAGGAAGAGTGATTTATTCACTGGCAGGGATACTCTATTGACTACTTCAATGATGGAGATTGTTCAAGCTATTAAAGGTGAGGCTGCAGCTAGTGATGAAAGAGAAGGTACTGCTTCTGAAGGTACTGCTTCTCACAGTGCTGCATCTCAAGAAACTTCAACCCAAGGTACTGCTTCACAGGGTACTGATGTTAATGAAGGTACTGAAGTTTCTCCTACCTCATCCCACCATACTACTTCTCCTATGGCATCACTAGAACAAGATGTTCCTATATTCTCATCATCTACTGGAGGAGATACTGTTCCTATACCACCTGAAAGATTAGTGTTAGATAAGTATACTCTGACAAGGGCGATGGTCAGATTGCAGAAATCTTTTGATAAACAGGCTACTCAGATTAAAAAGTTGAAGCTTATGTTTAGAAGATTAAAGAACTTTGTATGGCCATTGGTTACACATCACAGGTTATGGGTCAAAGCTGAAAAGAAGAAGCGAAGGCATTTAAAGAAGACCACCAGAGGCAAAAAGGTTAAATAACATTCTTCTGTCCAATTGGGGAGGAATCTAGAAGAAGAGAATTTGAAAGAAGATGCTGAATTTCATGAAGAAAAGGAGAATGAACCTCAAGGTACTGAAGAACAAGTCAACATTGAAAGTACTGAGGAAGAAAGGACTAAGGTTCAAAGTACTGATGATCAAGGTACTGCTGATAAAAGTACTGCTTTTCATGGAACCTACATGCAAGAGTTGATTACTCCAAGGTTGTTAGATTTTGAGGAGGAAGCTGGTCCTTCAACTATTTTACATGAAGAAGAAGCTGGTCCTTCAACTGTTATACCAGAAAAGGAAGCTGATACACCCAAACCTATACATACAGCAAGTGATGATGAAACTATTGCTGAAATTTTGCATGATTTATCAAAGCCAAGGGGTGTTAGCATTCCAGGAGTGCAAGAAGAGGAACAACCAAGAACTTCTCAACCTGCTATAGATCCAAAAGATAAAGGAAAGGGTAATATGATTGAAACAAAGAAAAAGAAGCTTACATTGGCAGATATTAGAGCAATTGAAGTTGCTAGGAATGAGGAAGCAGCTAGAAAGGTACAAGCTGATCTAAATGCTGAAATTGCTAATGAAGAAGATATGAATGAAGAAGCAGCTAGGAAATTACAAGAAGAATTGAATGCTGAAGCTACTATACCATCACCTATTCCTATTTCTTCTCTACCAAGAAGACCAAATCTTGCTAAGGAAAGGAATGCAATGATGGCGTATTTAAAGAAGCAAGGATATATTGGTTTGAATAAGTTAAAGTATGTTGAGATGAAAGAGTTATATGAAGCTGTTAGAAAAGATTATCAGAAACAAGTTGATAGTATTAAAGATTATAAAGATGCTGATACTCAGAAAGAAGAAGAAAGAAAAGGAAGCTTAAAAAGAAACAGAACTACTGAAGTTAAAGATCAACAGCAGTCAAAGAAAGTTGAATTAAGATTTGAAACAAATGATGAACTGAGGAATTACTTAAGGATTGTAGAATTTGAGTATTCTAAAGATGATGATGTAATGAAGATGAACAAATCTCCAATAACTACTTTTGAAGTTGTAGAGTCAAAGGATGGAAGTTATCTGATGTTTCACAGAGAAGATGAAACCTTCAGAACATTAAACATGTTATGGGATCTATTGCACATAATAGATAGGGTGGATTTATTTCATTTATATCATTTGGTGCGAGATTATTTTGAATATAATACATCAGAAGAAGTTGGTTTAGTCTTACTTGGGGATCTCACAACTGTTTGGGAAACTGAAGAACAAAGCACTGCTTAGATTTGGAAGAACCAAGAAGATTGGGAGATTGTTAGCTGGAGATTTTTTGAAGAATCTGGAGTACATGTTCTAGAATTAGAAGATGGGACTATGATTCACATGCTAGCAGATAGAAGATATCCACTTATAGCAGATCTTATGAGAAGAATGCTAGAGCATGGAATGGAAGTTGAAGAAGACAATGAAATTGCTCTTATGGTCATAAAATTGTTTATCAGATGGACTACTATGGCTGATGATGATGAATAACTGGTATGAATTTTAATTGAATGAATTTTTGATATATCAGTACTTTATTCAAAGTACTGCTGATCAAACAGTACTTTCATCAAAGTACTGCTTGCAGCTTTAAACCAGTTAATGATTTTTGAAAAAAAACTTTTGTTAAGTGACAAATATTTTGAAACAAAGGTTAAAAGAAATAAATGGTTTTTGAGATGGTAACACCAATAGGTTATCAATCCACCATGGTTATAAAAGGATTGACTAATCCATGAGCAAACGGCTCTGGTAAAGATATCTCAAATCTGTTTTATAGTTGACAACTTGCTAATAAGTTGGATGGTAATCAACTCACCATATCAGTAAATGTGAAGAGTTGGCTAGCCCACAAGAAAATGGCTTGTGGTAAAGGCTGTGAAAAAACCATTATATGGTAATTAGTTCACCATAGATGAAAGAACTAACTAGTCCAAAAGGGTACAACTTTTGGTAAAGACAAATCAAATCTTAGCTATTGATTTGCTAAAAATCATATGGTTATCAATGTACCATGATCTTACACATCAAAACAGTTGGCTACTCCAGAGTTAATGGCTTTGGTAAAGAGACATTAAATCCATTAAATTTTCAATGATTCACCTCTCACAGGAGTTTACACACCTGGATGTGATGAGAATAGACTGAAACTTAAAAATGAATTAATGTACAAACTGTCTTATGTTGCTGAAAAGATGAAGTATTGCTGAATGTTGCTGAAAAGAGATTACTGATCAAGGATGCTGAAAAGAATAATTTTTAAAGAATACTTTGATAATGATGATATAAGCACAGAGTCTACAAAGATACAATCCAAAGACAAAGACACAATCTTTCCTTGAAGATGGAGCTGTTAAAGATATGTTTACAAAGGAACTTGAAGTCAAGCAAGTAGAATTCAAGTTAGGGGAGGATTGTTGGGATATGAAAGTGCTAAAGAATGTTAAAGTACTGAAGATTGAGAAAGTGTTGGAAAAGTCAAAGTACTGCTAAAGAGAAAGTCAAAGTACTGCTGTCGAAGTCAAAGTACTACAAAGCTAAAGAACTGCTATATTCGTTTATGGAAAGCTTTGTTTATTCTAGAATATTCTTTGTTTAGATTACTTGTCGTACAAGTAAACCGACTAGGGTTATCCTTAAGCCTATAAAAGGACCCCTAGATTGGCATTAGATGTACGAGTTTTTAGAGAAGATTTTAGAATCATAAAGTACGATTATTATTAGAGTTTTAGAGTTGTTAAAGAATCTGCATAACAAGCAGATTTAGAGTTATTAATAAAAGTTTATGTTATATTCTTCTTAGATTTATTAAGTAAATTCCGCGTACTTAATAAAGATTACTCAGTGTTTCATTGTTAATAACTTAGGATTTATCCGAGGTTATTAAACCTTAACAAGCTATTTAAGTTAGTTTGGTTAGAGTACATCGATCCAACAAGTGGTATCAGAGCCAAGGGGTGTTAGTATTCCCTAGACGAAGTAGAGAAATTGAGATCAGGGATCTCACCATGAATGAAACAAGTATGTCTTCCTTTGTCTTCCCCTTAATCCATGCCATGTCACTCAAACATCTCTTCCCCTTTTTGTTATTATCCAAATAGGGAACGTATGCAAATAATGATCTTGACCACCACGAACCAATATCATACTTCCAATATAAGACTTCCAATGCTTCAAATTGCCCACCATTACGCATCATAAGAAAAATGGATCCAAAACAGTAGAAAACTCCAACTAGTAGTAGTAATAATGATCAACAGTAGTAAAAATCAAACACTTCCCCTTGAGTGATGCATGTAGATGGTTAAACATTTAACAATAAGCTTCCCCTGAAACCCATATGTTAACCATCTTCTTGATTCTTCAAATCTGTAGGCTTTATGTAATGATTACTTGTGAAGAAAACCGAGTATAACGAATTTGATGAAGAAGTAGAATTTCCCAAACTTGTGTCTTAAATCTTGTACTATCCACGGAACTCCATACTTATACGAATCACCAAATATAAGTAGACCACAATCCCATAAAAAAATCCTCAACTAATATGAGACACTGAGCACTATAATGTAACTCCTTTAAGTGATAGCCAATGTGTGAATAGAGCATCATAAGAACAATCACACATTGCTAGATTCATCAAGCTATATAATAAGAACACAAACCTGTGAAACTCAACTACAACATCAAATAAATGATATTCAACCTTCTTCGTAATCAATTAATCCATAAGAATCAAATACGAGCCTTTTTGAATCATTTAAGAACATAAACTTCTTCCTGTGTGTGTGAACCAAATAACCATTCTGTGTGTGTAATCCATAAACCATAACAATAATTATGCTCAACTTCCCCTCGAATCCAGAACCAAAAATCATGTATAACATTAAGCAGTACTTTGACTTAAGCAGTACTTTCAAGGAGGAGCAGTACTTTCAAGAATACACAGCAGTACTTTGAGCAATTTAGGGTTTCAACAGCAGTACTTTCGAATAACAACAGTACTTTCAATAATAACAGTACTTTCAACTTGGATAGAGCAGTACTTTGCATAAACCCTAACAGTACTTTGAAAACTCACAGCAGTACTTTGAACTTAGAGCAGTACTTTAAGCAGTACTTTCACATAATAGCTCAGATCAAAAATCCCTTCGGTGGAAAGTTAGATGAGTATATAGAGAACATCCACCAAACATTTCGTCACGATCCAACGGTTAACGAAAAAGTTATGATCGTTTCAAAACAGTGTTGTAGTAACCTTATTTTTAGTTTCTGCAGCAGACTTCGACAGCTTATAACTTTTGATTGAGAGCTCAGATCAACAATCCCTTCGGTGAGATTAAAGATAGATATACCAAGAAGCTCCAGTTCAAATTTTAGCCCGATCCAACGGTTCATTAAAAAGTTATGCCCTCTTGAAAACTGTATTGTAGAAAAGTTGCGAATTTTGCAAAAAATCGATTTTCTTCATTCTTTTTCGCCAAGAAACCTTGTGAATCCCTAGGTAATGAGCTCCTAGAGCTCTGATACCAATTGATAGAAACTAAGAACGTGATGAAGATAGTTTCTTGATCGTTTATGAGCCTTAGGGTTTAACAATAACAATGACAATAAACATGGTACGTAGCGGATAAATCAAAACATAATTGTTATTAACACAAGGTTTTCAATCACTAACACTAACTAATTTTAGACGTTTATAGGAACACGTCTACTAACTAAACTAATAACCTAGGCGTTTACAAGACTATACGCCTAGGACACACACACCCCTTTACTAGACGTCTACATTATGGAAGACATAATTAAAACCTACACCCCATGTCCTCTTTATATACTAGAGGATTAGAGTTTACAAATCTTCTACGAAGGAATAATAAATAAAACTTCTTTTACAAGCAAGTCCTTCCATCTTTTTGTAGGTTTCTTTCTTGTCGTATTGAGTCCCTCTTGTTTCATTCTTTTTGTCTTATCAACTCAAACGTATAATTCCCAACAGTTATGATGACCGGAGTACACCAGTGAGCGATAAGCGGCTCTTCTTCATCTTCTAGGGAGAGTTTCTCGAGTCTTTCATCATCAATATAAGCAGGCCACATAAATTTGTTATGGTTGTTCCTATCCTTATTTCTTCCTCCATCACAAACCTCATTTCTCGGGTCACACGAGGCCCAAAGATCATACCAATCTCCCTTAGCAACTGGTATCATTTTGCACCAGTGATATTTCTTCTAAGATCTGGGCAGAGGGCACAAGTCAATGTTGTGCGACCATTCATTTCCTGATTCGTCCACTTCGAGGAATTTTTCTGCCCACGTATCCCAGTTACGCCGTAACTGAGATTCTTGGTTACGGCGTAATTCGTTAGAGTCGTTTTCCTCAGTATTCTTCATAACCCCGTTATTGCTGTCACAAACATAGTTACGCCGTAACTCATTAGGCAAGTTATGGCGTAACTGAGATCTGTCGACGAGATCAACCCCTGAATCTGTATTATTGGCCTGAACCTTCGAGTTATCATCAGCAAAAATCACTTTACATTCCATAGCTGGTTTAGATCCTTCAGGTTTATTGTTATTCATCCTTACTTTTTCACTGAGCTTTTCCACCATAGATTCTAGGTTTTTTAGGGTTGTGTCGTGCTTGGAAAGGTTTCTGTCAGGGTTTTCCTAGAATTCTTTTAACCACTCATCTTGCTCCTTTTGTCTTTGGGCTGAACTCTCCAGGAACTTGTTGATTGTTTCTTCAAGACTGGGCTTTCTTTCTCCATAAGGCACACGGTTTTAATTTCCACGATACCCGTTATCATTTCGATTATCTCCGTAAAATGGTCGATTTTCACCATACTTGGCTTCTTCAATATTTTCTTCGTCTACATGAGGACAATTCTTCGTGAGATGTCCTCCTCCACAGCTTTCACAACCCACTTGGATGGCATGAACGGTTTCTCTGACCTTCAGCATATCTCGACTGAGATTTTCAATTTTACTAGCGATTGCTGCAATTCCATCAAAACTTCCGCCTTAGTTTCTTTTACTTTCTCCGTCGTGCCATTTCTGAGAATGATCCACCTTTTTTTGAATGGCTTCAATTGCAAGAGTAGGAGTCATGTTCGGGATAGGTCCTTGATAGTCCAACATTTGCCTTGTAGTTACGTTAATTCCTTTGTAGAAAATGTTGACCTTCTGCTGGTTGTTCAGATCATGTATAGGACACTTGTAAAGGAGATCGTTGTATCTATCCCAGGCTTGATAAAACGTTTCGCCGCCTTCTTGCTTGAAATTATGGATTTCCAAAAGCTGGTTAGAAATCTTCGATGGCAGACAATATCTCTGAATAAAGTGTTTCTTAAGTAGAGCCCAGGTATTAATTGCCCCGGCTGGCAATCTTTCGATCCATCTTCTGGCAGCTCAGCATAACAGCATCATGAGACACGCCCGGAATGTTGAAAAGGCTTATGATGTATAGGACATTTTCAACGTGCTCATATGCATCTTCGTCCCTGTTTCCTGAAAAAGGGTTAGCACGAAGCTCCCTCATAAATTGGTCTTTGATTTCGAAACAGACATCCGCTCCAATTGCCGGTCTTACGAGACCCGGCCCTTGTTTCGCTCTAGTCAACGCCAAGTATTCCTCAAGAGTGAGGTCATCGATGTTAACAACTTCCATAGTACCTGAAAACTCGAATAATGATCGTGAGAATAATAAAACGGAATGAAAGACTTAATATTAATCCTAAAATAACTCCCCGGCAGCTGCGCCAAAAACTTTATGCAGGTTTTACTGACCATGTTTTAATATTTATAAAGTCTCGTTATACCTATGGTCTACACTAATGCACTAACGGGCGGTGTACCCGGTCGTGTGTAGTGTAGTAATCGGTAAAGCCGAGGTCGTCCCAAGAGCTATGTGTGATGGATTATTACTAAGTCTAGGTGTCACAGATTAATAATGGTTTCGATAGGGATTTAATTAATTAAACTACTAATGTAGAATAAAACAAAATAAAAGCAAATAAATGATAAAGGGAAATCAATAGAGGAGAGTGGTGCTAACCTAGTTAATCCTCCTAGCTAGTTATGTCTACATCTACTTACTTCCAATTACTTCAGGTGGGGTCAAAGTCGAGAGGACAGCATTTGGTCAATTCGACCTAACCTATCAGCAAAGATGCCACCACAGGAGAAGTCAGGTGTCCCCTCATAAGTCCTGTTGTTCCTGGTCCCCTAAGCCAAGTCATTAAGTACCGCTACATGCTAGATTAATAATAGTGAATACCCGGCCGTTAGGAACTTAGACACGCACCCCCTAATTATTAAGTTCATCCAGACGATAGGTGATCAGTTGGTCAAATCGCACAAGTAGAAAGGGTCGTCAGTTGGTCATATCTTACCCTTCCCATCTCAGTCCGCTCACCTAGGGTCAGTTGGTCATATCTCCTAGGCAATTGGCCTCTATCGCCATTCAAAACTACCGAACCAAGGGTGGCTACCAATAAACTATGCATGCATACACTTAGAAATAATTGTACGGAAGTAAAGTAAACGCAAACAGAACAATTAAGGAATCATAACTAGGCCAACACCAAGAGGAGCTTAGCCGCTCATATTAATCATGCAAAACAATTCAATATTCAAATGTACGAAATACATGAATTGAAAGTAAAAGAATTATAAAACGCTAATGCTTATCGTAGAGGAGTGATTTCTCCCTTGGAGACAGCTCTGTATGCTCCTCTAGACCTGCCTTGAGCTTTTTCCCACGTTCTCTGAGTGTTGTGTGTGGAATGGAATGAATAGAAATGCTGGAATTCGTGGGGTTTTTATAGGCCAGATCTGGGTTACGACGTAACTATAACTAGAGTTACGCGTAACCCTCTATTTCATCGTATTTTGCACTAGATCTGCTGGTTACGGCGTAACCTAATGAGTGGTTACGCCGTAGTCTTCAATAAACTCGGTTACGTCGTAGTAGATGCAGTAGTTACGGCGTAAGTATCAGCGGCGTGGAACCTTATTTGACCTAATATAGTTACGTCGTAACCTTTGGGAAGAGTTACATCGTAACCTTCTGATAAGTTGGTTTTCTGAGTCACGCAATAGTTACGGCGTAATGTGAGAGACTAGTTACGCCATAACTTCTTCAAAGTAGCATACTGTGATAAATCTTTAGATATTTCTCCAGTTTCGCGTCTCTTTAGCTCCAATGCTCGTAATTTACCTAAAAGTGGAAAACAATGGAAAACAAGCGTAAATTCATATAAATGATATAAATTACAAGCATTATCGGGGGAAATTGACACTTAATATTCAGGACTATTTGATGTTATCAAAGCTTAAATTACATTATAACCCGAGCATATCATTTTTATGGATCTGTGATTGGATGCTCTTTATTGCAGAATATTGTTGGACTTACATGAGGAGGGACATAGAAGGTTTAGACGAGAAGTTTTTGAAGCACACGATGCAACAGATAAAAGGATCATTCATGTTAAAGTTGTTTTTGAAGACGACGTCCACGACGGCCCAGACAAGGGTCTCAGTTATCGGTAGGTTCAAGCAAGAAGAGGTAAAGATTCGAGCTTTGTAGATTCATCGAAAGAGAAAAGCCTGAAATGGAAGTGAAAGTAATGGAGCTAACAATTTTGTGTTTTACATTTTAACATGCTATTAAATATTAGTAGTTAAAGTACATGAAGAGAAGCTTTGATAAAAGAAAGAGCCAAATTATATGGTGTTCCGGATTGGTTAGTCCTAAAGTACTTATGTGCTTATTAACAGTTTGACATAAGCTGGTATACAAAGACTATTAAACTTTTAATATTTTTTAAGGAAACTGTATCCTGATGGATTTTGAATATGGGGATTGGTAATCTTTTCGGAAGAATTGGTGCTACGAACCTGTAAGGTTCTAGATATGGGGATCAAAGAGGTGCATGGTACCAACAAGGGGGGTATCCATAGATGAGTCAAGGCGGAAGGCCGCAGCAAGACGGTGGATGTACATGGGCCAGGGTCGCTAGGTATATATCTTTATGAAATATTGGTGTGCGAATTATGCTTTTATGCATATTTGATGCCATATCCAACTAACCATTAAGCCCAATACCGATTATCTTTGGTGCTTGATGTACGCTTTTTTAAACACATTGTAACAAGTCTATTATTCAGTTTTCATATATGCACTTTCTTGATTAAATGAAGAGTGATATAATCTTGGTAATATTATGTAAGTTGTATATTTATCTATGTTAGATGACTTATATAGCAGAGATGTTGTGTAATGATTGTTCAACTTCTTAAACGCCTTTGGCATCTTTTCATGCTTAATGTATTTCGTATAAACATAGGTAGACTGTCAGAACTTTGAAGTTTGAACCTGCACACCATAAGATTTCTTGATGTTTCTAATAGTGAAGCTGCTTGAATAATTACAATATGCATGAGTTTGTGGGGATGGGCTTTCTGTTTTGTGTTTTCTATAGGTTTCTGCAGAAGCTGCAGGAGAGAAGAAGAGGTGGAAACTTGCTGACTTTGACATTAAGAAACTGCTAGGAAGGTGAAATTCAGACATGTCTATATAGCGAGAAAAAAAGGGTAAGTAGATTAGATCTAGTAATAACCATGATTAACATAATATATTTTGATGTATTAAGCTAGATTTCCATCTTTATATTTTTATCAGTTACGAGTTATCATCTTTGTTTCGATTATCAATTTTGTTTAAGATTTTATATGAATAACATCTCTTTGTTCTAGAATAGAACAATCATGTTGTGGCATTGAGGGTGCCATTTAAAAGGAAACTAAAACAGTCTCAAGTGGAGCACCTACTTCTTCGTGAAGTTTAAGGTTGCTGAGTACTGTAGAATGGATCCACTTGCTCAGTATTTGGTATTGCTACAAATTTTACAATGATGGTGAATTTTAAGGTTGTTGAGTACTGGAGAATGGATCCATTTGGTTTTACAAGATTGCTAACAAAGGCTACTTACAGGTGCATAAGGGGTGTTTGGGATACGATTGTATGGATAATATGTTGCATAAGGGGTGTTTGGGTATTGGCGTGGAGGGTTAGGATGGTATTTACCACTTAATGTACTAGACTGAAATGTATGGCGCAAAGAGTTGTTCGTTTGCTTCGGCTTCAGAATGCAAGAGATAGACTTTTTAATGAACAAAACATATAGACATACAAAGTGTAAAAGAATCTTATATTCATTATGTTTATACCGATTTTATAGTACTTTCAACAATGCTTGATCATGTTATTAACATTGTGGTTGAAACTGGAGGGAATTATAATTTGTAAAACAGATTTAAGTCTTGTTTAAGTCTGTTTAGTATTAATTCTGTTAGTATAATAGTTAAGTCTGTTAAGACAAAATTAAGTCTGTTAGTGTTAAGTCTGCCAGTGCTAATATGGTTAAGTCTGGCAAAACAAAGTATTGATAGTTAAGTCTGTTTATTATAAAAACATAATAGTTTGTTAGATTTATATTAGGAATAGATATGTACGCGTAGAGATATCTTAGGAAGAGATATCTTTACCCTTCTACAAGTCTTGTAGTCAATTACGGTTTCCTTAGTGTATAAAAAGATCCCTAAGGTATTAGGTTAAGGTACGAGTTGTAAGCCTTAACCATTGTTAAAAGCTATTAATAGAAAATACGAAGTTAGTTTATTATTGTGTTCTTCATACTTATTGTGTTAAGATTCCGCATTAGCACATTAAGGTCTTGTTAAGAGTTCTTCACATAGTGAGTTCGGATTTATTCAAGTTTGCTATAAGTCATACAAAGGCTATTTAGATCCATATCTTTAGGACCTACAAGTGGTATCAGAGCCTGTAGAAGGACTCTCCTGTTGAAGATACACAAACAGAAACACTCATTCCAAACCAGAAAACATGAAACATGTCTGAAAAAGCAAGTGAAAAAGCAACTGAAACCTACTCTAACCATCCCAGTGATGAGAATCCAACTATGAAGATAGAGCAGACAACTCTCAACCTAAGCCACCCCAAATCACAAATACCACAACCATCTCCAACATGAAGTGTTAATACAAATATCATCATTAAACGTTATTTATATTTTATGATCGTTACCTAAGTTTTGTTAACGACAAAAGTAAATTTAACTTTTGTAAAGCATAAAACTTGTCAAGATTAATAGACATTAAAACAAGCTTTTCCTTAAATAATATCTTCATCACTCAAGCATTCACATTTTGATTAGTCATATATCAATTAACTTTGATATTCCTCTAAACCATAATGTATGTTCACACTTTTAGATCAAGCATGTTTTAGTTTCTTAAAACAAAACATTACATATGTATTTCATTTAAACATATTTCTAAAAATAGAAAACAACATATGACATCATGTGGTGCATCATTGAAATCTCTAGAGGATTTCATAAGATATCTTGTGTGGATTTGGACTTTAAATATCTTACATGATCTAGGTTGGATTTGGTTGACTTTGGTAAGATTTTGGTAATCTTGTTGTCAGACCCCGGTGGCACCAAAAGTTTACACGGGCGGAACCATTTTTATGGTTCCGTGGTCCGTGGTGACAGCAGGCTGTTTTGGCTATAAATAGCAAGCCAGCCAAGTTGCTTTCTCATCCCTTTCTAGCGTAATCACATACATTCCTTCTCTCTAACATTTCTAACTCAGTTTCATATCATTATAGTGATCCTCTTTTGTAGCAAAGAAGATCAAGGCATATTCAAGCTTCAACAAATAGTTGGAAGTCTTGTTTGTTTTGTTGTTGTATGATCTAGTCTTGTTCATATATCATTGTTGTACCAAACCATCATAAACTTGTGAGTGTGAGTGGTTAGTATTTTAGTCCTTAAAATACCTTGTGTGTGGGAGTGGTTGTACCCTTGGAAAAGAACTCGACATCTAGCTTAGTGTAGGAAATAGTGTGTAAGTGAAGTGTAAAGGTTTCTCCGCCGGTGAAAGGAGCTTGTTGACTAGTGAAGTTAAACTTTCGAGTTAGAGACTCGGGGAGTGGAGTAGGGCAAGGAAAAAGAGTCCTTGTAGACCGAACCACTATAAACAACTTGTCGTGGTTTGATTGTTTCTTTCCTTATTTATTCTTTATATATTGCTTGCATATTGTTTGATATTCACTAACATATCTTTGATCAATATCAATTGATCATTACAATAAGTTTCAAAACAAAGATTTTAATCAGTAACCTATTCAACCCCCCTTATAGTTTTCCACAATTGGTACCAGAGCCTCGTTGCTCAAGAATTTCTAAAATATATTGTATTTTATAAACTTGAAACGATCCATGGATTCTGAAAACTTTAAAGAAGGGCAATCTATGCAAAGACCACCATTCTTTGAAACCAATGGATTTATCTATTGGAAAAACCGTTTTGAAACATATGTAAAGTCAAAAGATATAGATCTTTGGTTTGTTATAATTAAAGGAGACTTTAGTTATACAACAAAAGATATTTCTAGTGATGATCAAAGAAATTAATAGCTAAAAATAATGAAGCTAAAATGATGCTTTATAATGCTTTACCTAGAAAAGAAAATGAAAAATATTTATGTGTGAAACCGCAAAAGAGATTTGGGAATCTTTAATTATTACACATTAAGGAAATTCAAAAGTCAAGGATAAAAAAATTGATCTTCGTGTTCAACAATATAAACAATTTGTTATCCCTGAAGATGAAACCATTGATTGTGGATTTGCTCACTTTAATACTATTATTACTTCTCTTAAAGCACTTGATGAAACTTTTCGTAGTAAGAATTTTGTCAGGAAATTTCTTAGAGCACTCCATCCGAAGTGGAGAGCAAAAGTAACGGCTATTGAGGAATCAAAAGATCTCTCAATAATGTCACTTGACGAGCTAATTGGAAACCTCAAAGTACACGAAATGGTGATGGAGAAAGATTTGGAGATCATCAAAGGAAAAAGAGAGAAAGTCAAATCCGTTGCTCTAAAGGAAAGAACGGAATCTAGTGATGATGACGAATCTTGCTCTGGTAGTGAAGATGAGGAGTATGCTATGGCCGTTAGAGATTTCAAAAAGTTCTTTAGAAGAATAGGAAAGTTCGTAAAGCAACCCCGAGATGAAAGAAGCCATTCCGAAAAGACCGAGATGACAAAAAGGGAAAAGGTGAAAGGAAGTGCTTTAGATGCGGAGATACAAGTCATCTAATAGGATATTGCCCCAATCCACCTAAAAGCAAAACTCAACGAGCTTTTGTAAGTGGTGCTTGGAGTGATAGTGAAGATGATGAAGAATCAAGCAAGGATGAGATCGCTCTAATGACACATGAATCCAACGAGGTACATTCCGACTCATCTTACTCTTCAATTCGCTCAAGTGCTAGGAATTCCTTGCCGTGGTACATGTGTTTACTCGGATAAGGGGGTCATTATCCTTGATTCTATCCATGACCGCTCTCTTCCCTACCAAACTCCTTTGGTAGACAAGGACGTCATTCGTGAGCACCTCTTCAATGAAAGGGTATCACCAACCCGTGTCACTCGAGCGGGAAAGGAAGTCAACCGAGATCCATACGGTATGGAACTCAATGAGCTCAAGCCCGAATTCAAAAAGTGGGAGGAACTCCTTAGAGCCAATGTCATTAGCACCATAGGAAATAGAGACCATATCAATGCTTGCCTTTGTCACATGCTCTACAACTTAGCCTACTACATTGCTAGGAGAATGGTAGACATCCCTACTCAAGGCTCCGTTGCTCTTCTATACGGGATGCTACTCACCCGTCTCTATAGAGCATTTGCACCCATTCCACCAAGTCCAAAAGGGTTTAAGCTAGATTATTCTCTCATCCCTCACATATTTGTGCCCTTGAGTAACGAGCGAGTGTCCAAGACTAAGGCAAAAGGTAAAAGGCCAAAACCTCCAACTCCTTCATCATCATCATCAAATAGCTCCGAAGACGGTCTCCCTAATTCTCGGCTACAACCTCATGAGTACTATGCTTCTCTTCCCGAGATTGAGAATAAATCAGCGGAGTTCAAGCAAACCAAGGGGATGTTCAAGTGCCTTGGAAAGATGATGACAAAGATTTACAAAAAGTTGGATAAGTGAGGTTTTAAGAGAGTGTTTGGAACAAGACAAAAACAATGATGTATGATGTTATTTGGGTGTTTTTACTTTGTAGGATGATAAACTAACTTGAAACATTGATGTATGCTAACCGGTTCTTGCAGGGGGATAGCACATGAGTGTTATCAAATTTTACCCATTTTCACTTATATGTGAAAATCATTAGCCCTTGTTGAAAGTCAATGCTCCACTATGTTTGTGTATGCATTATTGACTGTTCCTAACTAGAAATAGTTATTTGCATATGTTTTAAGAAAAATTTCAGGCTTCGGAAAAGTCCCTGATGGTCAAAAAAGTGGTCTGTGAAGAATTCAGGGCACCACAGACCAGACGGCACCAATTTATTGGTTCCGTCTATTGAGCATTTTGGTGCCGCCAGACCTGTACAGGTGGACCAAACGGCACCAAAATTTTGGTTCCGCCTGTGTAAAAAATTGGTGCTGTGGTGACTGCAGGTAATTTTCTTAATTTCTCTAATTTCAACATTCCAAATTACCATAATTTGCTTCTAGGATATTTTTTACTAGTTTTTATCCATATTAGAACTAGTTTAACACACTTAGACATATAGGATATCCATTTCCCACCAAAATTCAAAAATTTCAAAAATTCAACCTAGGAACCCTTTTTTATAAAGGAAGGAACCAAAAATTTGGTTCCTTGTAATCCGTGGGTGATCTGATTCTCAAGATCCTACAATCATTAGAACACATTTATTGCATATCTTTGTCTCTTCACTCCATCCTTCTTATATGGCTTGACTTAGATGATATGACTAGCATTAAAAACACTTCCAGATCATTAGAAACCTCCTTTCTTCTATGGTTTAACATCAAATCAAACACATTTCTCCATAATCTCATAATCCTATAAATTAAGACCTTCTAAGATGATCATCCTCATACCTTCTCAATTCCTCTCATCTACTAGAACAAGCTTAAGCAAAAATGACGAAGTCTTCTCCATCAAACAAACCTTGCAAGAGAACGGCTAGAATGAGTGTTAGACCATGTTACTTTGTCAACATTAGCTCATCTTCCGATGCCTCTCCCCTAACCATCTCATCTCCCATACGAGATGAGAACTTTCTCACTTTGACTACTCTTACACCACCTCTAAAATCACCTATTGTAGTCACCACTACACCACCAACAAAAACCCCCATTACTAGCTCTCCACCACCGGCTCCCATCCAAACATCCAAGTCACCGTCACCTCCTAAATCTCCAACTCTCATACCATTAGAGCTATTCTCCACACCACATACATCTCTAAACCCATTTTTGGAGGACTTGGAGGACTTGCCTCCTAGGCCCAATAATCTACCACCACTACCATCCTTTGGTACAATTGAGCGAATAGCTCATGAATCTCCACGTCCATCCTTTGACCCAAACACCCCGTTAGGGCCTCAACCTCGTCTTTTCCATCCTATTCACAATGACATTCATGGACCTTTGTATGGGGACCATGCCCTACCTCCAAAATCCTTGTCTCCTCATATAGAGGACATCGAGGAATCCATGTGGGAAGATCACCCACATTCTAAAGCAGAGATAGAAGCCGAGCTAAACCATCTCCACAACTTCTCCAATATGGTGGACTCTCACCTTAGTGAAACTATGTAAATGCAAAATGCTTTGCTAGCCTCCCTAATCACCACTCCAACCACCAACATCAACAACTCCACCATTCCACCACCACAAAATCAAGAACCATATTACCCATAGACACGGTTGCTCAAATTGTGAGCGGACCGCCCACATTAGCGAACGGACTCGGGTGATGATCCATGAGCTCCAAGATGAAATGAGGTTCATCTTCAACCACATCCTAGAGCGAATCAACACTCTTGCTCATCCACCACCTCAATAGGAGGGTCCTAGTTTATCCTTTAAATTCTAAGTTTTTTTTATTCTTCTAGGATTTTATTTGTATTTTTCTAATTTTCTAGGATTTTCTTTTTTAATTTTCTAGGATTTTCTTAATGTACTAACACATCATTGTGTTCCATTTCATGATTTTCATATCATGAAAAATTTTAACAAGTGAATGGTGTTTCTTATATTGTTATTGATTGTTACTTGGTGATTGGAAATGTTTATATACTTGTGCTGATGCTTATTACTAACATCTTTTTTGTAGTTTTTTCATAATCCATGTATCTTTCTCTTGGCACCCAATTTAGGGGGAGCACTGGCCAAGGGGGAGATAATGGCTCGTGCTCATTACATCTTCCGCCTCGCCTCTTCTTTTTGTTTCGACAAAAAGGGGGAGAAATATTATAGAACTTGGACTTTGACTTTTTAAAAAGTCAAATGCATACTTTGACTTTTTGAAAAGTCAACATCATACTTTGACTTATGAAAAGTCAAAGTTGGACAAACTAGTCATAAGATAAAATAAACTTTTTTTATTATCATCTTTATCTAACTCACTAGTTCTTTCAAGTTCTAAAATTAATTTCATATTTTTATAACCCTTGTACAAACTTTACATCTTTTATAAAAATAAAATTTTTGTTTTGTCCTCAACAAAAATGGGGAGATTGTTAATACAAATATCGTCATTAAACGTTATTTATATTTTATGATCTTTACCTAAGTTTTGTTAACGACAAAAGTAAATTTAATTTTTGTAAAATATAAAGCTTGTCAAGATTAATAGACATTAAAACAAGCTTTTCCTTAAATAATATCTTCATCACTCAAGCATTCACATTTTGATTAGTCATATATCAATTAACTTTGATATTCCTCTAAACCATAATGTATGTTAACACTTTTAGATCAAGGATGTTTTAGTTTCTTAAAACAAAACATTACATATGTATTTACATTTAAACATATTTCTAAAAATAGGAAACAACATATGACATCATGTGGTGCATCATTGAAATCTCTAGATGATTTCATAAGATATATTGTGTGGATTTGGACTCTACATATCTTACATGATCTAGGTTGGATTTGGTAAGATTTTGGTAATCTTGCTGTCAGACCCCGGCGGCACCAAAAGTTTTCACGGGCGGAACCATTTTTATGGTTCCGTGGTGACAGCAGGTTGTTTTGGCTATTAATAGCAAACCAACCCAAGTTGTTTTCTCATCCCTTTCTAGCATAATCACATACGTTCCTTCTTTCTAACATTTCTAACTCAGTTTCATATCATTATAGTGATCCTCTTTTGTAGCAAATAAGATCAAGGCATAATTAAGCTTCAACAAATAGTTGGAAGTCTTGTTTATTTTGCTGTTGTATGATCTAGTCTTGTTCATACATCATTGTTGTACCAAACCATCATAAACTTGTGAGTGTGAGTGGTTAGTATTTTAGTCCTTAAAATACCTTGTGTGTGGGAGTGGTTTTACCCTTGGAAAAGAACTCGACATCTAGCTTAGTGTCGGAAATAGTGTGTAAACGAAGTGTAAAGGTTTCTCCGCTGGTGAAAGGAGCTTGTTGACTAGTGAAGTTAAACTCTCGAGTTAGAGACTCGGGCAGTGGAGTAGGGCAAGGAAAAAGAGTCCTTGTAGACCGAATCACTATAAAAAACTTGTCGTGGTTTGATTGTTTCTTTCCTTATTTACTCTTTACATATTGCTTGCATATTGTTTGATATTCACTAACATATCTTTGATCAATATCAATTGATCATTACAAAAAGTTTCAAAACAAAGATTTTAATCGGTAAACTATGCAACCCCCTTCTAGTTTTCCACATGAAGCTTTCACCATTGAAGAAAGATAAATATGACATCTGGGCTATGGAGATGGAGCACTATCTGGAGTACACTGATAATGAAGTGTGGAAGGTGATACAAAAAGGAAACTCTAAAAAGAGTTCCAAAGGAAAAGATGGCACTTACTATGTGTTGCCACCTGTTACTGTTGCTGAAATCCTTGCTATAGAGAAGGAGAGGAAGGCCAAGAACATACTGTTAATGGCACTTCCGAATGAGCATATGAGACGTTTTCATGGGATGGATGATGCAATGGAGATCTGGGAGGCAATCAAAGTAAGTTTTGGAGGGAATGCTAACTCCAAAAAGATGCAAAAGGCTGTCTACAAACAACAATTTGAGGCCTTTGCTATTTCCAATTCTGAAAGATTAGAGAAGGGCTATGACAAGTTTCAACAACTACTATCACAATTAGAGGCCTATAGTGCTGGTGTTTCTGATGAGGATGCAAATCACAAATTCCTCAAGTCTTTGCCACAAGAATGGTCAAGTATGGCAATGACCATGAGGACTAAGCCTGAAATTGACATCATGTCAATTGATGATCTGTACAACAACCTAAGGGTTTTTGAACAGGAAATCAAGAATGTGTCAAGACCATCCTCTTCTAGCTCTCAGAATGTTGCCTTTGTCTCACATGGCAAGAACAGTACTAACCAGGTTAAGTCTGGTGGTAGTTATAGTACTTCCTCATTAAGTACTATAGAAAGAGGGGCACCTGCTGGTGTTGCTGATCAAGTTATCTACTCTCTCTTTGCTAGATCATCAGAAGAGATAGATTTGCTCAATGAAGATCTGGAGCAGATCAATGATGCAGATATTGAGGAGATGGATATAATTTGGCAGATAGCTATGATTGCTATCAGAATGAATAGGTTCTTTAAGAGGCATGGTAGAAGAGTTCGTTATGATCCAAAGACTCCAGTTGGCTTTGATAAAAAGAAGCTTGAATGCTACAACTGCCATCAGCCTGGGCACTTTGCAAGGGAATGTAAAGCTCCTGCTGCAACTTATAGAAGAAGAAGGAAACTCCCTTTCAAACCAAGGAAGCTGAGAAGAAGGAGAGTCAAAAGGTTGGGCTGCTGACCATGGATGGAGGTGCTATTAATTGGGGAGAACATGCTGAAGAAGAGTCTACTAGTCACCCTGCTTTCATGGCCATTGGCTCAAACAATGAGGTATCCCGATGTTCCAAACTATGTGTTGATTCATATAACCAACTTAAAACACAAAGTGATGAACAATTAACTCAGTTGAGAGAACAGGAAGTACAAATTCTAGCTTATACCAATGCAGTCAAAACCTTAGAAGCACAAATTTCAAATCTTCAAAAACAAAATTCATCACTAAATGAAAAACTAATTTTTCAAGCTAATGATAATTTTGCTAAGAATGAAAAGCTAAGGAAATATAGAAGAATTGGTATGAAAGCTCAACAAGAAAGAGATGAGCTAAAGAAAATAGTTGGGTCTTGGGGAGAGTTTTCTAAAAATATACATAGGCTAATTAATTCTGGTATGAGATCTAACTGTAAATTGGGTTTAGGTCATGAAATTAAATCAGATAGTGAGGTTTTGAGTTATGAGGAAGAGATGAAACCTGGAATATTTTGTAGTTCAGAAGAAGACTATGTTGGTAAACCACTTTATAAAAGATTTGTTAAAACTGATAATTATTAAGGAGTTCCACCACCACTTAATGAAGACTACACACCTAAACCTGAACAAAAGTTTGATGAGTCTTTACTTGATTACAACAAATGGAAAAACCCTAAAACACTTGTGTCTCAAGACTATTCCATTGAATTCTCCTGTCAATCCAATGACAGTGAAGGATCCTTTGGGAAAAGTCCTGGAACCAGTGTCTCAGGAGACAAATCCAGTGAGTATTCTACCTGTCAATCTAATGACAGTGAAGGATCCATTGGGAATGTCTCTGAATGTTCTCTTGAGCTTCAATCTGAACCCATAAATATTTCCAAACTAGTTTCAAACAGTAAGCCTTATGTACCTAAACAAGCTGAGTCTGTCAAAACTATTGTGTCTAAACCAGAAATAATTAAACCTAAATGTGTCCAAACTCCTAGGCAACAGATTAAACCTGAGACACCTAAAGTAGATAGAAAGAATTGGAATGGGTTAATGCAAAGAGGATTTGGGGATGGATACTCTTTCACTAAGAAGAGTTGTTTTGTGTGTGGTAGCCTAAGTCATTTAATAAGAGACTGTGATTATCATGAGAAAAGAATGGCTAAAGAGGCTGAGATTAGGAGAAAACTGGCTGTAAACACTGGTAATGGTTTAGTTAGACCAGTGTAGAATAATAAAATAGAATTAACCATGCTAATCAGTTTGTCTCATGACCAGTACCTATTAATACTGGTAGTTCTTTTGTTAATTTTGTTAGGCCAAAAGTGGGTACTGGTGTACCAATTAATTCTGGTAGGCAAAATATTTATACCGGCAACATGTCTAGAGTTAATACTGGTCGTGTTAATTCTGGTCAAGCCAAAGTTAATTCTGCGTATATGAATGTAAAATCAAAACAACCAAAACCTACCAGTCCTTCACCCACTCCCAAGTTTAGAAAACCACAGGTGAACCAATTCAACCAAAGACTTCGTTATGGTTCACATTCACCTATGAGAAGACCCATATTTCATAATGCAGCCCTAATGTTTAAATCTTATGGTGCAAAGGGAAATCGGGGGACTGTTGTTAAGCCCTCAGCAGGTTATACTTGGAGACAGACCAAACTACACTCCAAGAGTAATAGTGGACCATCTTCAACTTATGCTTTGAATTCTCAAGGTCCACAAGGCAGACCCAAGCCTCTACAGGCCTGGGTCCCCAAGAGAAACAAATTTCTCTTTTTGATATGCAGGAACATCCACACTGTGGAAAACTAGAAGGGGGGGGGGTTGAATAGTTTTGCCGATTTTAAGTTTAGTTTCAAAAACTTTAGATTCGATCTTATGTGAATTCGTTTGGATGGATAGAAAGTATAAAGCAATAAGTAAAGTAAATAATGAAAGCAAGTAAAGTAAAGGATAGAGAGTAGTGACACAAGTGATTTATAGTGGTTCAGCTACAAGGACACCTTCCTTGCCCTACTCCACTACCCGAGTTCCCCACTCGAGAGTTCAAGCACTATGTCAACAAGCTCCTTCAACACGGCGGAGAAGCCTCACAACGTCGCTTACACTTTATCCGGTTCAAAGCTAAATACCGAGTCCTTAACCCGGCGGACCAAACCAACACAACTATAACACAACAACTATGTGAAATATGAAATACAAGATCTTGCTACAGAAATCTTGCGGAGGAATAAATCAATCAAGGACCCCTTGCTTGGATGACTTGTAGTATCTCGTGATCTCTCCTATGAGAAGGACCTATATGAGAATCACAACTAAAGAAAGAAGAACTACTAGATAGATCAAGAGATCTGAGACTAGAAGAGAGAAGTAATATATGAGAGAGTTTGTAAGAAGAGGGGTGAGTAACAATGCAGAAATGGCTCATTATTTATAGGCAAAAAACTCTACTGTAGCCCGGTTCCTACGGATCCCTCACTTGGGGGATCCGTCCAGTGCAATCCAAGGGATCCGACAATCTGGATTGTACCAGTCCGGGTTTTGGGGTTGCAAACCGGGTCATGGGTCATGGGTATGAGCCTTGGGTACCCAACAAGGTACAATGTATCTAGACATTGGGTCATGGGTCTTGGGTTATAGGTTATGGATTTGCTCCATGGGTATGGGTCATGGGTCTTGGATAATATCAATCCTATTAAACTATTAGAACAAATGAATTAATAAAACATTTTATGTAAATGACCAAATATATATATACTTTACAAAAATAATATGTATCTTATAATTTTACTTATGATAACTTTATATTTGTTATCAACAAAACACAAAGATATCGCTAAATATGAATAAATATTTTTACGGTTTATTTGTATTAACACACACCATAAGTTAGGAAGCAGAGGAATTGTTGATAGTGGATGCTCTGGGCATATGACTGGTAACAAGGATCACTTGGAGGAGTTTGAGGAAGTCCAAGGAGGTTCTGTTACTTTTGGTGATAGCATAGGCTACTCTATGGATAGTCAGATCATTATGAATGTGTTAGTTTGATTTGGTGCATTTGGAACACTTTGAAATAACTTTGATTTATGTGTTTGCTACACTATGTTTGATGTGCTTAAACAATTCCTTTTCAGTTGGTTGTTCTAAGGATTAATTCTGGCAGATAATTTGAGTTAATTCGGGTTTAAAAAACTACCTATTGTATATTTCTTGGTTTTTGAATTAATTTTCTAGGAATTACATGGATGAAAGCAAGATTGAAGCTGTGTCATTTTTAATGTAAGTGTAAAATGGTTAATTCTAGTGATATCATACTTAAGTCTGTTTGACTATTTTAAGTTTGGTAGTGTAAAAATATTACCGTTAGTGCTGGTCGACGAAAAATCCGTTTTTACTGTATCAATAGTACCGTTACCTACTCTTAGGCGGTAAGAAGTATATATATGGATACTTTTTATTAATAAAATTCATCTTTATCCATTATTTACTTTCTCTCAAATCTTGAAAAGTTTAAATCTTTTCTCTCGTTTAAGTCTTCTTACCAGCATTAACCCTAACACCCGTCGTACTACCAGAACCTACAATTCACCTCAATTATAGCTCAATTAAAGTTCAATGATAAGCACAATCAAGTGGGATTTCTCAAGAAGCCAAATGAAAGCACCGACTTCGAGCAGATAGTGGACTTTTTGAAGGGTACCCACATTAGGTATGCCTTCACTCATAATCCTACTATCTATATCTCCCTAGTCAAACAGTTCTGGCAGACTGCCACTGCTAGAACTCTAGCTGATGGGACATTAGAGTTAAGTGCAATAATTGATTCCTTAGAGTATTGAATCACTGAGGAATTAGTCAGAAGTTATCTTCAATTGGATGATGCCTCAAGGATCACAATGTTGCCAAATGATGAACTTTTTCAAGGACTTAAAAATATTAGATATCCAACTGATGGATCATTCACTTTTTGGAAAAGCACTTTTACACCACAATGGAGGTTTCTGTTGCATCATCTCTTTCATTGTATGAGTTCTAAAAGTGGAGGATTGGATCAATTTGGTAGCAATCTTGCTACTGCATTGGTCTGTCTCGCCACTGGCATACTCTTCAATTTTTACAAAATGATTTTTGATGTTATGGTTGCAAATGCCAAAATTACAAAAAAGTTTTTGATGTATCCAAGGTTTTTGCAAATGATTTTAAATGTAGAAACTGCAAACAAGCAACAATATATTGTTGTCCCTTTCACCAAAAAGATTTTTGGTAATATGAAAAGGGGATTTGAAGGGGCTCACAGGCCACTTTTGCCTGCTATGTTGCCTGTTGGTTCTACTAACATTGCAGGTACATCAGATCAAGTTCCATCTATCTCTGCTACTTCTGCAACTCAAGATCAAGAAATACATGGATCAAAAGAACCAAAGTCTGCACAGAGGTCACCTACTCCACCACTTCCTTCACCTCCAGTGCATGAGGAAGACCCACTATAGATTCCTCAAACACAACCTCCCACACCCACCCCTACAGCAGATCCTAGCTCTTTATCTGTAGAAGAACTCCTCTTTCTAGTTCCATAATTGCTAGAGAGGATAGATAAGCTGGAAAAGGAACTGAAGAAGTCCAAGCAGACCCAAGTAGATGCTGTTATCAAAATGGTCAAGAGGGTTAAAAAACTAGAGGGAAATTTCAAACAAAAGGGGATTGATATCACTGATTCAGAAGGTGAAGAAAATCCTCCCAAATAGGGGAGGAATATGCAGGAGGGTGGATCAAACTATAGAACTCCAACAAAGAAATCCTCTGAGGAAACAATTAGTCCTCAAGGATTGGAAGCAGGTGAGATCTTAACTAAGAACCTAAGCTAGAAGAAGAAGAAGAAATATGAGAAAGAAGCTAAAGTTAAGTCTGCTAGTGATGAAGAAGTTAAGTCTGGTGGTGATGTAGCAATTATGTCTGGTAGTGAAAACATTAAGTCTGCTAGTGTTCTGGTTAAATTTGGTGATGAATCTGTCACTCAGAGAGAAGGTAAAGGAATTATGGAAGAAACTTTTAAGCCTAAAAGGACTAAAAGACAGATTCTGGAAGATGAAGCTAGCATGGCAGAGATTTCCAGAATACAAGCAGAGGATGCAGCTGCAGCAGCTAAGCTAGCAAGACAGAAGATGGACGATGAGCTCATTGCTAACAACTTGCAACAACAACCAGAATTTGTAGGATCATTATTTTTATGTGTTTGATGATTCGGGTGGTCTTGGGAGATCAAAATACATGTTTGCCATAGTTAGAGAGTTAGTAGAGAGAGAGGGTGTTGTTGCTAGAGACTTGGTTTACAAATTATGGAATATTAGATTGAAAGCACCACCCCTTCCATGGATGCAAGGGGTATTTATACTTACAGACTACACGACCTCCTATCGGCCTGTGGATCAGGCATACAGTGGGTAAAGACCCGTCCTTCCTCCACGGTGTTACACTACGCTAAACTACGTTACTAAATAACTAATAAACTACTAAACAACTAAAATAACGACACGTCTACGAGCTAATTTATGCTAGATCATAATTGGGGTGACCGACACTTTAACATGGAATTTTCTAATTCCTAACAATCTCCCCCTAAGGGAGGTCACCCCATGTTTTACATTTCGAATCCTAGCATTCTATTCTTGACTTCGGTCTTGAGCTCGTAGACTTGAATTCTTCATTTCCGCAATCTTTGTGCTTTAGCAGCGATTCTTCAAAGTCCGCATAGATTAGTACTTTTAGTGGAGGTCTTTGGTCTGATCCACATCTTTGATGATCTTCGAGCTTTCATTGAAATCATCAGCTACAGTAAATCTCTGGATCACCCTTTATTGTGTTGCCATCATGTGAAGTTGTGACTTTTGGACCGACATGCTCACACTTTTTAAATCAAGACATCTTTCCATCAGAGTAGCGGAAGCTTTACTGGTTCATGATATTTGCAGCAGCGTAGCAGAAGCATAGTATAAAAATATCAGAACCAGGTTATGTAGATATGCACCAGTCATGATTTCTTCAATTAAGTGTGGTTGTTGTGAACATGCGGCTTTGGATTGACTCCTCAATTCTGATCAGCTGCAATCGTCGGGGTGTACCTGCATACGACAGTTAGCAATAAAGCGCACGAAAGTGTCTTTGATCACTTTCGTTGAATTGAGGTACACGGCCCACGGTTCCCCGTTGATCAGTATAAATACTACCTGTGATCAGGTAGGATTCCTAAGAATCTCCTTGACAGGGTTTCGCAGCTGTTCTAGCTGTTCTCAAACCGGAACGTCTCAAAGAAGACAACACGGAGTGAGTGAACCAGCAAATTGAGATTCACTGATTGATGAAAAATTATTTGAAAAACAATCGCGTATTGCTTGAAGAAAGAGTTTTGCAATACGACGAAGGTTTTATGAGAAAGATCAATTTTTCAATCAAAATACTTTTTGTATTCGAGAATGAGTACACATTCGACGTGCTAGCGAAAAGAAGAGATTCGCACATCGAACGGTTTTTCTAAAAGTATTTTTTCAATCAGAGATACTTTTTGAATTTGAAATGAATACACATTCGACGTGCTAGAGAAAAGAAGGTTTGCACATCGAACGGTTTTTCCAAAAGTATTCGTCAATTCCATTCCTGGACCAAGGTTGATTCAAGATTGAATCTCCCCATCGTTTCTATCCAGTTGTCACAAGCTTGATCTTACGAGAAGATCTCACATGTCACCCACCAAGAGCTTGTTTGTTGGCTCTAGAAGGATTTCCATCTTCATCGTGAATATTTTCATATCACTCGGATGTTCAGGCAACACCACAAGGATAATGCGTAGGACTCTTAATATATTCTTACTTTCCACATTGTGTGAAACAGCAAGTCTTCAAGAATTTAGTGTCCTAACGAGATATTGTGGATGGTCTCTTGGCTCTAGACTCAATAGTGCACATTTGGTTCCTATGTCGGAGACTAGGGAGAGGGTCTCCTTCTTGAATATCAACAATCTCTAAGAGAAAGTCGATAGATAATGTCGGTTCCCCGTGAGAATGAAACAAGCCCTTTTAAGAGGAACTTGAGTAGCTTGGGAAGTTTAGTGCAGTGCATCACTGGGTCCATGATGTCTTGTCTTCAATACCGGCGTTACCTTAGTAACCACCAGTAGCATATGTATTGAACCCGGTTTCTGCCCTAAGGTTGAATTGATGGAGGGCTATTTCTTTTCACCCTTTTTCACATTCAGTTCTTTTTCATTCTTCAACCCCTTCAGTGTTTACCGAGACTTCATAACTAGAACCTTGTTGGGTTTATTCCAGTTCTAGCTCAATCTCAGTCGGCACTCTTCCCATTTTCTCATTTTTTCTCCTTTTTGCAATATTCCTAAGGACTCTACACTATCTAGTGGATTGTCCCTGGGAAGATCCCTCCGGTTCTGGCGGATCGTGGGAACAAATACCTAACCTCACCATCCTTATAACTCCATGCATAAAGTAAATTGGTCGGTCTTTTGGTACAGTTCATTCTTCCTTAAAACCAATTGAAAAATCATTTGGAAAAACAATCAAGGTACTTGTGATACGAGATCAAAGCATTTTGTACCTTAATAGTTTTGATCATTTAGAAAACCTCCCCCTCAACATGTGCGTGTGATTTAGAAATTGTTTGGCACATGGAGGCAAGAGGACTTTGAAATATTTTCTTTGATCACAATTTTCATACGAAAAAGCCATTTGATTTTCTTGGTAAAATTCTCCCCCTCAATATGTGCATAGGATATTTTAAAACATTTTATCACATAGAGGCAAGAGTTCTTTTGAAGCACATCCACAATCACAAAATCCATTAAGAAAACCATTTGAAAACACAATCAAGGTACTTTATAATCTCTTTTAAAAAACTTTTGTACCTCGATGGTTTTTCTCCCCCTCAATATGTGCTTCGAGATTCGAAAGCGTTTAGCACATATGAGAGAGCAGCCTGCACAACTGAATCAAAACGATCAACTTTTATCAAATTTCATTATTAAATCACAAATTCTCCCCCGATCAAAAATATCAAATCCTTTGAGATTTTGGATCCCAAGTGATTTAATTAGGTTTAGAAAACATGGGAGAACATGTGGCCTTGTTTAAATACTCATCTGGTTTTTGGGTAAATCCTCCTCCTCAACATGTGCATTGTGTATTTGAAATCGTTTGGCACATGGAGGCAGGAGTGCCTTTAAAGGACTAAAACCAATTCCATTTAAAACAGATTTGAGATTTAAAACACGATCTCAACCCCGATCAGAAATATCAAACCATTTGAGATTTGTGATCCCAACTGATTTAAGTCATTTAGAAAAATTTGGGGAAAGACGTGGCAAGATTTAATTTTGAAAAATGATAGATAAGGACCAGATTTAGACATTAAAGATTTTTAGTGTCAGGTATGATAGTTTTTACGAGATCTTTAAGTAAAATAAAACAATTTCACAATCAAACAAGAACAGAAAAAATTTCATTTTGACAGATCTTTGAGTTTTAAAGAAAAAATCATACCATGACATAACATTAAATCTTTAGATCACCACTTATTAACGTACAGACGGACTCTTTTGAAGATATATTGTTTGAAAATACTTTAAATTAAATCACACTCCCCCTCAATCGATGACCGAAGTCGATAATTGAGAGACTTAAGTTTTGATAAAATGAAGTCCGGTGATTTTCAAAATTTAGTCCAATTTATTTTCAAAACAATATTTTTCCATTTTCCAAAACAATATTATTCAAAGTTTTAGAAAAATTGTATCATTCATTACTTGTCCTGCACAAAGATACATTATGTGGTTGAGAAGCTTCCGTTGTTGCTGTAGGGCTTGGAAGAAAACCGTCTGCCGATGCAGTGAGACTTCTTCTTACGTTGCATTTTGAATGCCAACTGAGGTCAAATTAAGCTCCGTTTCTTCAATCACTTAGAAGAAAACCATCTGTTGATGCAATGATACCTCTTACGTTGCATTTATGCCAACTCTCCATTGAAGTCCAATTAAGCTCCGTTTCTTCATTTGTCAACCCAAGATATCGTTACCCTTTCCTTGCGGCATCCAATCATGTTCATTTATGGGATCCGGATCGGGAACATTCTTATATACCAATATACCTGCATATGTTAGTGAACACACATACAAATATATGGTGGTCGACAACACCCAAACAGCAATCGACTAATAAAAGTCAATCCAACATATCAATCAGATCATGTAAGGTATGGGAATAGTGTGTTTCTCAAACTCTAATCATCTAAACCTAACAATCATATCCTAGAAACCTAGTCCTTCAACATAGGCAATTATCAATTTTAATTAAGCACGTAGGATAATTAAGAAAGCCCGTTAGATGAAATAGATTTGAAAACATTCTCCCCCTCAATCAATGACTTATTTTCTGAAAAGATTAAAAGCGCTGAAGTCATTGATTGAGTTTTCAATTTTCACAAAAACTCTGAATCTGATAGATTTACAAGCAACTCATTTACCACCATTTTAGAAAACAACAAATATTTTTCTGAAGAATTTATAGACGGAAAAATATTTGAGTAGGAACAGCAGTCCTTCGACATACTTTCCTCATTTGTTTTTAGGATAAGTGCACGAAATATTTGAAAAATTGGTTTAGCGTAACACTTTCCTTTCTTGAAGAATGGGTTGCTATCTGAAATAATAGCAAGCCATGGTTTAAGCACGGGTTACAGTCTGAAGTAACTGCAAGCCATATTTTGAAGCGCGGGTTACAGTCTGAAATAACTGTAAGCCATTAGATTTGTGACATGTTTAGAAAGAAATATTTACACCTCCTGCTCGAACTTCATCTAAAGTCCCGTGCCATTATTGAATGACATTTCTAAGACCGTAGATGTTATCGATACCAGAAGACATGTCTTGGAAAACATATTTTTGGAATTTTTTGAATTTTTCTGATTTTTATGGGATTTTTGAAGGTTTTATATTTTTCTATTTTCTTTTGTTGGTTTTATATTTTTCTATTTTCTTTTTGTTGGTTTTATATTTTTGTATTTTGTTTTTCGAATAAATATATACAAATATAGAGTAGATGATATAGTTAAAGAAGATGATGATACTAGTACCGAGATAAGGATATCGAACAGCCCCGTTGTAGAAGATAGAAGTCATCATCTCTTAAACATTCACCACCAAAGCTTCCAGGGCTCTTGCATTGAAAAAAGAAATTGAACCATCTGAAAGAGAGACTCTGGCAGCTTCCCCCCAAACCGAAAATCCTTTGGATGAGCAGATTCGAAGCTCTATTTCAAGCTTTCCTTAGCCAGGTGCACAGAGAAGCACACCATTATCATAAATCCCGCTGCTCCTATTAAGACCGATAATCGAGATTCTCCATTCGGGGTTATATCATCCAATAGAACATCAGCAACGTTTCATCCCACACATAAATAACACTTCTCAAATTTCCTTTCAACTGACGTCTGAAGCGATCCATTCCAAAAGGTGTCAAGAGAACAATTTCCCCCAAGTAGTTGAATTGATGCAGACAGTCTCTTTGTATAATGCTCAAGAACTCTCCAGAATACACATCATGAGGGTAATGAAGAACAACTCCCCAATGTTCACATCTTTCATCCCTGATGAATGTGTATGAAGCTCAAGAACCCGAAGTACACCAATATCCAAGAACTCTCCCAAATACACATCATGCCCGGAAGGAAAACACCTCCCCAATGTTTGTGGTAAACAATGGCTTTCTTCCCTGATGATCGTGTATGAAGCTCAAGGACCTGAAGTACACACATTCCCCAAAGAGAGAACAACCGATAACATTGAAGAAGCAGGCCGAATCACTGATTATCTCTGCGGGTGACAATCTCTGCGGATGTCAACACCGGAATAAGTGATTATATCTCTGAATCACAGATTAAGCCCTCAAGTAAAACAGCTGAGCATCCCCAATGTTCACAATTCTCTCTCCCCTGATGATTGCGATAACATCGAGATCATCACACACCAATGTACCTCTTATATCTTCAGAAACATTTTCTAACATCTCTTCCCCCACATAGTTGAAATAAGAACACTAAACGCCTTGAAGAGTAAAACCTTGAGTTTCTCTGCGGTCATGACATTTGTTTTCCCGGGATAACTTCAATCACTTAGAAGTATTAAGTCCATCAAGTTTACTCGCCATGAGTCAAACCTTGAGTTTCTCTGCGGTAATCACATTTGTCTTCCCGGGATATCTTCAATTACTTAGAAGTATTAAGTTCATCAAGTTTACTCGCGTTTAGATACGTGTCTCCTTCCCCCTTGCTGGTTTTGACACTTCAGAATCAGCAACACTTTGAAAGCCCAAATACAAGAAATCTGTTGAGAAGAACCTTAGAAGTCTTTGTGAGAATCAACTTGCTAAAGAATATGAGCAAGTCTAATTGGGGATTAAATTCGACATATCACTCTCCCCCAATTAGTGCTCTCCCCTAAACCGACAATCTGTTTGATAAATGCCATGAATTAAGAAGAAGTCTTTAGATTGTTAAATGCAACTCGTCTTTAGTCTTCTAACATGTAGCAGAAAATGTAGAACCGACTGTAGACTCGACCTTCTTCAAGATTGTCCAGTTGGGGAATAGAAAGTTAACATCTTCAACTCACCAAAAACAAGAACATCACCAAAAAGCATCCCAATCAACTTACATCTTGCAAATCTCCTTAACTAAAATCCCTCCCAATCAAACAAGAACAGAAAGATGTTCATCAAGGAAATCAGCAATCAGGCCGCAACGAACACATAAGATGGTAACACCAAACTACCAATCACATCAAACAAGAACAGAGAGATTGTTCGGAATCATCATGTTGATGTATACGTGTAGCATTAACCGGAAGCACTTTGTCGATAAACTCATCAATCCGAGTGAAGATGTCAACCAATGGCTCTTTAGAAGAGAAAAACACCATGTGAAGATGACCCGATAAGAATAAGCTTGGTTCTTACATGTGTTTAGAGCCGTATGACCATTTATATTCTCAAATGTCAATCAACAATGCAAAAAATTCACACTTCTTCTCCCCCTCAAGAATTGCATACGGAGATGCCATTCTTGACTAAATAAGTGAACATCATCCAAATGTAGTCTATTCACACTTCTCCCCCGCAAAATTAGCACAGGATGTCGCCATCATCATTATAGTTGAGAAAGTGGAATCAGAAAACAATCTACAATAGCCCGGTTCACTTGATGACTGAAGCGCATGGAAAAAGTATGAAGCATGTTGATGAGAATGGTCATAAATAAGAAGATTTCTCTTCTTCAGAAGATAAAGCGCATTGACACGTACACTTTTCTTCTCTTTAGAGAACGAGGCATGAACTGATGTGTTCATACGTCATAATCTCTCTCTTTTCATCATCTATTTTGGCAAAACATGTAATCAACCCCATTATCATTCAGTAGGCACTTTATCGTGACAGCTGATGGAGAAAACCCGATATAATGAATTTGACCCTGAAGTAAACTACCCCGAACTCGTGACCTAAGCTTGCACATATGTAACAAAGAGCGGTGCCGATTTCCATTAGCATCTCTAAGTACTCTCTATGTACTCTATACTCTTCAACCAACCAACCATCAAGTATAAGACGCAGATTACCTCTTGAAAATCCACAATTGAATGTGACACTGAGCACTACAACGTAACTCCTTAAAGTGATAGTTATTTTGTAGTGGTATGAGCCCAATTCCCCCAAGTGGTAAAAGAAAAGGTAAAAGACACCCAACAATAACTAGATTTCCAAGTCTTCGTTTTTGATAATAAGCTCGAACAAGGATCATGAAGAATCTTCATCCAACCATCCCCGATACCTTCAGATACTAAGTACACTCGCCCGTGATATTTTACTTCAACCTCAAATAAATAATACTGAATTAACGCCGTTGTCACATCTTCTGATTAAAAGCTCAAAACTAGCCTCCTTAGACGTTTTAAGTGAACTCTGATAATGGTTTCATCCCGACCATGATTAAAAGCACGTAACCCCGTAAAACATTGTAATAACAAAACTGCCATGAAGACAACCCAAACACACACCCAATTCATGAAGTACACCCTTTTTTTTCCCCTTCTTTGAAGCAGAAACCGTAGCACCAGCATCAAGTAAGATCCAGAATTACACTTTCTCTTCTCCAAGATGGTTCCATCATTACGGGATTTTACAACTCTATGGTTTAAACCGAGAAATAGTTTCTTTCACGGGATTTTACAAAACCAAGAATAAATCGTAAGATAGATCCGGAAATGCACTTTACTAATACCAGGATGTTTCCATTGTCACGGGATGTTACAAGTCTATGATTTAAACCGAGAAATAGGTTCTTTCGCGGGATTTTACAAAATTAAGACAAGACCGTAAACAATGTCAGCTTGAATGTGTTATGACAACTTTGGTTTCAGTGAATATCTATTTTAGGGGAACATGCAGTGGTTTATCAACAGTTTATTATCCAACATCAACACCATCATCAACCATCCAATCAATACTTTGGTAAACACATCATTCACGCAATCTGTCGGCTATTGTAGTGACCACATGGAGAAGTAAACCCGATATATCAGACTCGAACATGATGTAAAATTCCCCAGATTTGTTACTTAAACTTGTACTAATCCTCGTGAACAAGAAACGGTGTACCCAATGTACACAACCTCTTGACATTCTCAACTGAGTGAGACACCGAAGTGATAGCTACGTTGTGGGTTAAGTAAGAATGAATCACAAACGAATCTAAATAGCCAAGTCTTTATCACCCTCTATAAACGCCCAAACAAGTCATCTTCGCGGAAGGAAAGAAAGAAAGAAGACAAAATAAGTAAGTGCGCCCGAAAAACTTCACATCAAACCCAAATAAGAAATACCAAATACAAACGACCCCGTAGTCAACTGAGTTCCAATTAACAATTCAAGCCAAGACATAATATATTCCGTGAAAATGCATAAACCAAAGTATCAGGTCACATAACACAACGAATCTCATCAACAAATCACAACATGCATGACTCAAATCTCATCATCAAATCTTACAATATCCAAGTCACATATACTTGAGGCTTGGTCCATCTCACCATAACACACACCGGATTCAGTTCAAGTCACACCGCATTAAAACAAACCAAATCCTCACATATCAATTCAAGCATATATCCGGGTACAATCATAGACATACCATTCATTCTTGAGAAATATCAACTCAAATGTAACCGCATTATGAGATAGTAAAACTCGGATAGCACAAATTACTTAACCATCTTCTCATCAAACAAATTGTTTCAAGTCTCACGTATAGGTCCAACAATGAGCCCAAGTAAATTTGTTTGGTCCATTAGTACATACAAGAAACCATGCTCCAATATACCTACCCACATGCAAACCATCGAAAGTCCAAAACAGTTAACAAGTGACGGGCCCAAGTCAAGAAGAATTAGCATTATGGTCGGCCCAAGGGTGAGATAACATCATACGGCCCAATCACAGCAAAGGAATACCCGATCCATGTCTTGAGTCATAACCGGTTATAATAAACACGAGGTATCCTAATTTTTTGGACAATACATCATAACCCTAAACCTAATCTCAGAATGGTCCGCCTACCATACATTCTCTCCAACCAAACTTTTTATCTCCCACATCTCATCTCAAATCATCCTTATTATCACAGTTCTAATTACATCATCATCTCCTTCTTTTCTATCACAAATCAGATCATATCAATATCATGTTAAACCAAAAAAATAAACGAAACTCACAACCTTAACATAACGAACCATGATTATCAATTACAGCTCAATACTGAATCAAGAAGGGTGAAAAGTTTCAAGATCCTTTAAAATGGGTCTCGGGTAGGTGTTTTAAATATGTTTTTCGTTTTTGGTTTAATCAACGAACGAATCAAGGAAATAAAGTAACATAATTGTTACATTTATTTCTTTTATATTCGAATAGTATCACAAGAGAGAGGATCGATGATGATTAAGTTTCGTGATTAAGGACTCTCGTTAGTCTCGATTTATCATTAGTGGTCACGAAATTGATTCTGAGATTATATTTATTTATTTTTTTTCATTATGAGTCGAATGAGTAAAGTGGTTGAGTTGAAGGAGATTAGGATAGATGAGGGAGTTGTTGCTTTTGGGATATGGAAGTGTTGTGTGGTCGAGTCCTGTTGTTGTCACGGTCTTCTCATACTTCATTTCTGTTCATAGTCAAGTCGCTAGGTCAATGGTCTTGAGCCAACTCGCTAGCCAACTCGCTAGCCAAGTCGCTAGCCAAGTTGCTAGCCAAGTTGCTAGCCAAGTCGCTAAGCTAACTCGCTACGACTTGTTAAATAACAAGTCGCTAGGATGATATTTGAAATATAGTAGATGAGTTTTCCGTTCATTATTCCGACCATATTCAAGGGAACCCAGAAGAACTCAGAAAACAGCACAAAAAACTGCATCTTATAATGCCCATTATGACCCAGTTTGACCACAAAGAGTGACTAGATGACCCATTGACTTCACAAAAACTGATGATATTAACGTGACACTATGGACAAAAGCTTGACACTTAAAAACAGATATAACAAAGATGTTAGCAACCAATAGACCACATGAATATTTTGACCAAAGAGGATACAAAACTGAATAACTTGTAAAAGCTGTTTACCAAACATAATAAACTGAAACGATTTTCCAGCCAATAAACCTACAAAACAGTTTTTCCAAGATACAAAAACCACAACAAATCAACACAACACCATAACCTTGGCTCTGGTACCAATTGTAGGATCGTTATTTTTATGTGTTTGATGATTCGGGTGGTCTTGGGAGATAAAAATACATGTTTGCCATAGTTAGAGAGTTAGTAGAGAGAGAGGGTGTTGTTGCTAGAGACTTGGTTTACAAATTATGGAATATTAGATTGAAAGCACCACCCCTTCCATGGATGGAAGGGGTATTTATACTTACAGACTACACGACCTCCTATCGGCCTGTGGATCAGGCATACAGTGGGTAAAGACCCGTCCTTCCTCCACGGTGTTACACTACGCTAAACTACGTTACTAAATAACTAATAAACTACTAAACAACTAAAATAACGACACGTCTACGAGCTAATTTATGCTAGATCATAATTGGGGTGACCGACACTTTAACATGGAATTTTCTAATTCCTAACAGAATTAACTGGGGAGCAAAAGAAAAGACAAGTTGAAGTTCTGAAATCTGCAAAGTTTTACACTGATGAATAGTGGGATTCTATCAGAGCTAGAATGGAAGTTAATAGAGACATCCTACCAGACATTGGAGCTGAAGATTTTACAAGAAAGATGGTGGAGATGATCAATGAGAAGAAGCTTCTCAGGGAGCAGAGGCAGAGAGAGAATGCACAGACCATTGACTAAAGGGGAAAAAAGGGAATATATGATCAACTATATCAAAAGTCAAGGTCATCCTAGCATGAAAATAACTCAATTAAGGAAGCTAAAAGCTAAAGATCTCAAAGCAGAATTTGAAAATGTGGTCAAGCAGGTTCAAAGTTTTGCTCCAATGGACTCTGAGCTGGAAGCATCTAAGCTTAAAAGAAAAGACATACATCTTCAACCTAAAGAAGCTAAAAGGCAAAAGACTGCAGAGGTTGAAGAAGTAGCTGTTATTCCAGAGGTTAAGAAGGCTGCTGAATCTGAAAGGGTTAAGAAGGAGGAAGAGCCTAAAAAACCAGTACTTAAGTGGACTAGAAGAAAGTCCACTACAAAAAAGCCTGTGAAGAAGAAGGACAAGTCTGAGGCCAAGAAGGAAGTGGAAGCTTACATGAAGGACAAGGTTGATGAACCTTCAACTAAAGAATTCACTATGGGCACCATTCCTGAAGGGCCAGCAGCTGGAGCAAAGATAGCCAAAGTCCAAATCATCAAAACTGGGAGCAAGGGAGCTTACCAGATTGTAAGAGAAAACTATGCTGACACTATATATGTAAACTTTCTTGGTTTGTTAAGTGATGTGTCCAGGGATGATTTGAAGACAATGTATCAGCTTCTAATGGAAATGCATGGTGACAAGAGGCCTGAAGAAGAGTATGAAAGGGTCCTCTGGGGAGATTTGAAGACTATGTTTGAGTCGCCCAATGTTGATGATGAGATGTGGAAGCTGGTTGATCAAGAACAAGTCATCAGATGGAGATATTTCCATACTTGTCAGGTTCACTGTTTGGAGTTAGAAACTTTAATTGTCTATATGCTAACAGAAGTGGATTATCCACTTTCAAACAGGATTTGCAGGGAAATGCTTGACAAGAAATTGCTTGGTGAGGTAAAGGATGATGCTTGCTATAAGATTTTGAAATTAATTGAATCAAAAGCTCAACAACAATAGTTTTAAGTGTTTGAAAGAATTTTCTAAGTGCTGTTGAGTCTATTTTAAAAGCTAACAAGAATAAATGTATTTTGAGGGAGTTTCACTTGGTGAAGGTGCATAGCACCAACACAACAAATGGTTATCAGTCCACCATGTCTAATCCACATAAGGACTGACTAATCCATGAGCAAACGACTCTGGTAAAGATATCTCAAATCCGTTTATGGCTGAAAATTTGCCGAAAATTGTATGGTGCTCAACTCACCATATTTGTGTTGATGAAGAGTTGGCTAGCCCACAAGTTCATAGGTTGTCGTAAAGGCAGTGGAAAACCATGACTAGTCCAAAAGAAAACGGATTTTGGTAAAGACTAATCAAATCTGTTGATAGCTGCTGGTTTGCTAAAAATCAGATGGTTATCAATGTATCATGGTCTTACACACCAGAACATTGGCTACTCCAATAGTAATGGCTAATTGGTAAAGAGACATCAAATCCATTAAGTTTTCTATGATTCACCTCTCACAGGAGTTTACACACCTGGATGTGATGAGAATAGCATGAAACTCTTATGAATTGATGTACATACAGTCATTGTTGCAGAAAAGACCATGGAGTGCTGATATTTTGCTGATTGGATGCTGCACTGTTCACACAAGGAAGAATATTCAAAGATGCAGCACAAAGATAATTCCAAGATCCTCATAAAGTACAAAGAACTTGAAGTTAACAAGTGAAGATCAAGTTAGGAGAGGATTGTAGGGAATTATAATTTGTAAAACAGATTTAAGTCTTGTTTAATTATGTTTAGTATTAATTCTGTTAGTATAATAGTTAAGTCTAGTAAGACAGAATTAAGTCTGTTAGTGTTAAGTCTGCCAGTACTAATATGGTTAAGTCTGGCAGAGTAAAGTATTGATAGTTAAGTCTGTTTATGATAAAAACAGAATAGTTTGTTATAGTTATATTAGGAATAAATATGTACGCGTAGAAATATCTTAGGAAGAGATATATTTACCCTTCTACAAGTCTTGTAGTCAATTAGAGTTTCTTTAGTGTATAAAAGGATCCCTAAGGTATTAGGTTAAGGTACGAGTTGTAAGCCTTAACCATTGTTAAAAGCAATTAATAGAAAATACGAAGTTAGTTTATTACTGTGTTCTTCATACTTATTGTGTTAAGATTCCGCATTAGCACATTAAGGTCTTGTTAAGAGTTTTTCATATAGTGAGTTTGAATTTATTCAAGTTTGCTATAAGTCATACAAAAGATATTTAGATCCATGTCTTTTGGACCTACAGAAACCAAATTAACAATTCATAAGATAGGCACTTAAGTTACTATATTGATTGTTTCTAAGATTTTCACTAAGAACTAGCATTGTAATTTAAAATGGTTGTTGCGTAAGTTGATGTGTATTACTTTGTATAAGCTGTGATTTCAAAATTATATGGTTTTAAATCGAGTACAAAACTGTGATCGGATTAGCTGTATTGAATTCATATGTCATTGTTTTTAGTTTTAGTAATTTGTATCTTATATCATTTTTAACTTTTTTTCTCAAAGTTTGTGTTGGGAATGTCATTTCGCTTCTCCATTTGAAGCATATTATGTAGTTTTGTTTGAGTAGTGTTGTTTTCTTCGGCGTACCAGCAATTATTAAAGGCTTTTCTAAGAACTGTTTAGGAAGTAAGCTCTCACGTAAAAAAAATTGATGAAAAATTTGACGTCTCCGGTGTTTACAATATTATCTTTTACAAATGCAATTGTTGCAACCTATCGTATGCCAACACTCCGCCGCGATTAACATAATACATTTATGCTTAGAACAAACTTAAGGTCAACGCTCACATCCCGACCCAACTATGACTATACAAATGTGCCAAAGAAAATGATATACCCACATTTACATAAAAAAATTTGCACACAATTTACACACCACACATATAACAAAACACATATAACATAAAAATTAAAACAAAAAAAATCATCGCAACGCGTAGGTGCTTCAAATTAGCATAAAATTAACATACTTTTGACATAAAGATCAAAAGATAAAAAACTGTAGCAACGTACCGATGCCTCAACTCGTTATAAACAGTTAGATGTATATTGTTGGATGATTTGAGTCATCAAATTTGTCACATATAACAACACCATATTCTAAAAGACATTTGAGGGCCTGCTAGTCAGTAGCGGAGCTAGAAAAATTTTCGTGGGAGGGCCGAAAATTTTTTTTTTTCGAGAAATACATTAAATGAGAGGGCCGGAATAAATTTTTTTCCGAAAATACACATGAAATCGCAAATAAATACACTAACGGGCTTAGACCTAGGAGGCCGGGACCCTCCCCGGTCCTCACATAGCTCCGCCCCTGCTGCTAGTCACAACTTTTATTCAATTATTTTAGATTTTAGATAAGACATAATAATTGAAGCAATCCAAATATTTATATATAATAACAAAAAAGTAAAAAAGAGTTAATATTTGATAGATAAACAATAATTAATTAATAATATAATAATAAGAAAAAAGATAATGATTAATAAAATCATCTTGATATATTTAATATTAAAGTTTCTTGTACAAATAAAGTTTCTTGTACAAATAACATACATCATATTTTTTTATTCTTTTATCATAATTCACAAAAAAAGTGTAGATTGGTGAGAACACCCTGACCCCGGGTGTCTTTGGGCACCAGCCATTGTCCACCCCACAAGGAATAGCTCCGGCAACTCTCCTGGTCTAGTGGAGCATCAAAAAATGTGGTGTAAATATCACTTCTTATATTAAAAAGGTGTGATTATAAGTACTTTTAAAAAAGTTATTTGTACCCGTTATTGTTTTTCCATTTTTTATTTTTTATTTTTGTAGTTTTATTCATATTAAAAAAATTATAAACCTGAAAGTACGAAACATAAAAATATAAAGTTAAATAAGTTAAAAGTATTAAACTGACAAAAAAATATAAAACAAAAAGTGATAAAAAAAAATGAGTGTCCCAAAGAGGATGGAGGACAAAATAAGATGAGTCAGAGTTACTAATAACATATCCCATATTAAACTGAATAAGTTGATGGTTGATACCTTGGATAAAACAGTTGATGCACAGATGCAACGTAAATTGAGATAGTCTTGATAGCAATATTCAATCAATCATTTTGGAGATTAGCTTTTTCTTTTGAAGGACATGATAATCTATTTACATCAAGTTCTTGACATGTCCTTTCATTTCTAAGTTATTATATAACTAAACATGATTACCAAAACTTGATACTCTATACATCTAACTAAAAACTTTTGCTATAAGCCTATAATCCCACCCACCTCGAATAACATCATCTTATTAAGGCTCGATTCAATCTTCACTCTTAGAGCTTTCACCGAAAAATAAACAAACAAATACAAAAAACCGGGCTCTTTCTCTTGCTTCCTTGGAAGAAGATGAATAGGGATTTGATTTCGACATAAAGGGCACGTTGAACGTGATTGTAGCCATGTATCAACACAAGTGACATGAAAACAGTGTCTACATTGTGGCAGCCTGCGATAACGTTGTCCTTTTTCTACGTCGTGTAGGCATACCGCGCAATATATTGGCTTGCTAGCTTTAAAAGTCGGAAACTGAAGATGGTGGTTGATGGTTTTAAGAATTCGGTGAAGGATTACAACGACGAAAATGGCCATGAAGATGTTTGATTTGTTAGTAAGGATCATGGAGATCGTGGTTGATAGTTTGGAGATAACGTGGTTGATATGGTCGTCTTCCATGATGGACTTATTTGGCTAACGACATGATAATGAGGCCATTGCCATGTATATATAGCAAGAACTTGTAACTTACGTTTTTGTTTTGGAATATTCTATTAATTTTTTTGGTTTGAAAATAAAGGCAACAACTTTTTCATTATATATCCATTTTTTTTAGTATTTGATAAATAGCCCAATATTAATGAACCATGTGTGATGTGCCAAAATAAGTTTTATTATTGTGGGTTTTGGATTAATAAAGAAATTAAGGAATTTGATTTCATATAGATTAAATATCATTTACTTATCAAACTAGTCTCATATACCAAATGATCAATCTTGACACTTCATTTTTCTCCAAAAGGTGAAAATCGGTGGGATCACCCTGATCCCATGCATTTTATAGATGCATCCCAGTGACTGTACTTATCAGGATGTGAGCTTTGAACTCTGTCCATTTTCTTCAATAGGCCCTTTGCTGACGAGTCAATCTGAGCATTTACGGTGGGGGATGATACCAAATGATCTTTAGTATCATGAAAGATATTTGAACCCGGGTCTATTGACCCAAGCCCAAGAGCTCTTACCAATGGACTAAAGCGTCATTGGTTCCACACTTCATCTTTATTTGGTCTTATACATGGGATTAATTCTAACAATTAAAAAAACATATTTTTCATTTTTTCCCAAATATTAACATCTCTTAAACAGTTAATTGTTAAACGAAAAAAAAAAATACCATCACGACAAGTATTTAATTATCTTTCTATATATAGTCACTTTCATATACTTTTGACATTTTTCTTTCATTTTCTTTTGCATAAAGAAATCATATGTAATTAAACACTAATTTGAATATACTAATAAAATCACGTGTGATATTAATACATATCATATATGAGTTAATACTAATATCACATGTGATATTGTTAGAATATTCAAATAAGTGTTTAATCACATGTGATTTCTCATGCAAGTTTTAACAACAAAAAAAAAAACGAAAATAATGACGAAAAAACGTGAAAAAACAAAGAAAAAAAATTGTTGAAAGTGTATCAAATTGTCCGTCTATACAAAATGCTCGTTGCGATGGTGTAATTATTTTCGACTAACTATTAACGGTTTAAGAAATATTTATATTATAAAAAATATGTAAAATATTAAAATAATTTTAATCTCAACCATTGATTTATTTTTGGATGAAGAGTGGGGATGAATCTTTTAGTATGTGAAAAAAATTTAGTATGTAAAATAACTCTCCTCATATAAGATGAAACTGATTTTATTTTTCCTTTTTCTAGCATTGCTAAAGCCTCTTACAATATCATCCTACACACACAACAATATTATATATATTTTGTTATATTCATTCTCTCTTTACATCTAAACCGTCAATTCTGACACTTGTCGAGTAAGATGATGAGTATGAACAATTTATAAGAAAAATAACAATTTTTTTTTTAAGATTGTTGAAAACAATATGATTAGATTTAGAGTTAATTGCATTTTTGGTCCTTGTGGTTTGGCCAAATTGCAGATTTGGTTCCCAAAACTTTGAAAGTGCACCAGAGGTCCTCATTTTCAAGTTTTCGTTGCACGTTTGGTCCCTGGCCAAAGTTAAATGACTAAAATACCCTTATCTTCTTCCCCTTTAATTTTCTAATTACTTTTTCTTTTTATTTCTTCTTTCCACCTCTCCCCTTTCTTCTTTCTCTTCCTCGATTCTTCCTCCCACCCCAAAAACCTGCAACATAACTATCCCAAGTCACCATCACCATCCCACTCTCCAAAAAGAAAGTCACGAGAAAGAATCTGAATAAGTAAAGTGATGGTGATCGATGCTTATATCGGTTATCTACCCGATCGAGGTCAAGAAAGGGGAGGTCAAAATTTATTCTTCTTCCTCTGTATAAACTGATAACACACACTCAAACCCACCCATCTTTCTCCCACTTCCAGCCTCACTCTCACTCCTCCTCTCACTCTCTTTAATTACCGCCGCTGCCACCCTCATCACCATATCAAGCCGCCATCACCATCAAGACACAAGGAGATCGTGGGTTCGTGTAGATCAGGTTTTAAACGAGGGTAACGAGTTGGGTTTTGACCATGGCTTTGGTTGTGTGTCCATCTCCTCATCTTGTCATCTAATGTTTCACTCTCATTCTTTTGGTATAACAACACCTAAAAACCATTTCGTTTTTTTTATTTTTATTTCTTTTATTAAACCGATTATAAGATCGTTGTCGTGTTTTCGTGGATTAATAACGGGTTTAAAAACAAATTCAAAACGTATTGGTGGTACAGATTCGTGTGGTGATAATGGCGACTTAGGATAGTTATGTTGCAGGTTTTTGGGGTGGGAGGAAGAATCGAGGAAGAGAAAGAAGAAAGGGGAGAGTTGGAAAGAATAAATAAAAAGAAAAAGTAATTAGAAAATTAAAGGGGAAGAAGATAAGGGTATTTTAGTCATTTAACTTTGGCCAGGGACCAAACATGCAACGGAACTTGAAAATGGGGACCTCTGGTGCACTTTCAAAGTTTTGAGGACCAAATCTGCAATTTAGCCAAACCACAAAGACCAAAAATGCAATTAACTCTTAGATTTAAATTTATATTGACATAGAAAAAGTCGTAATAAAGTTGATTTTTATAACAGAATGATGCATCTTCAATTTTGTTGAATTTAATCTACATCATTATAAATTTATGATTAAGACCACAGTTACTATTTTGGTAAACTACTCATTCATGCACGCCATGTAACTTTTTCTCTTTTACTATTTTATTCTTAGCTCTCTAGGTTATAACTTAAACTGCTCTTTTTTGACTTTTGTATGCCAAGACAAATTACTAAAACGAAAAGTAATCTAGAACACTATTTATTAAGATAACATTTGGTTCTAACTCTTTCATTTTGGGGGACCTATATGAACTACGTATGAACTACACAGAGACGGAATCAGCATATAATATTACTGGGTGCATAAATATTTTTGAACTGTAATATAATAACATATTTTGATAAACCGGGTACATCTAAGATGCGTTTAGAAAAATTAATGTTTTTAAAAAAAATTAACACTAATCATAAAAGTTCATAAAGGTTCTGAGTACCCGCGAGAACTTCCTGGTTCCGTCCTTAGAACTATTCTATCTAAATATTGCCTTAAATGCATTTTGTTACGTATAAGTATAACAACCAGATTTAGACATGAATACACTCAAAACTTCAAATAGAACAACCCGTTTGGCAGTCTTTGATAACTAGGTCAAGTTACGAAGGCGTTTTGGGATTGCTTAGTTTTTATGCCTATGTATCAGCTTGGAAATAAGTACTTACAAAATGCTTAATAATAAATTATGGAACTAGCTAGTGTTTAAATTTGCTTATTCAAAAGAATGCAATAATATTCGTAAAAAAAAATAATCTGATAGAAATATTGAATCAAATTTATTTATAAAAGGTTTGAAGTTAAATTTAATAATATCAAATGAAAATATGAAATAAGTAGCTTTTAATCTAATAAAAAAAATCGCTTTTCTGTTTAAGAAATGATAAATAGTAATGGAGTGTTTTGATAATAAAAAAAAAGGATTTGGTCGAAGAATAGTAATGTATTTTTTCGGATGTACCGATTCGTTACAATTTTATAACTTAAAAATGTTCACGTACTAGATCGATACACAAAAAAGTACATTGTGATTATTCGACAAAATCCTTAAAAAAACTATTTTACACTTTAAAAAAATAAGTAATGAAACAGAAAAGGAAAAGAGAAAAAAAAAATAAATAAATAAAAAATAAAGAAAAAAAAAATCCCAATCAAACGCTCACCAACATACCACAAATAGTTGCTCGATTAACCCAAGCCAATCCATATTAAAGTTTAAAAAAATCAGTTTAGATACATTATTACTCACTTTGTCTTGACCTATTATATCGGCATGCATTTGTTTTTTTATAATTTTTTTTAGAACGACGGATATTATTAAAACAGGCTAGCAAGTAGCTGAGCCGAAACAATTACAAAGAGATAGCGTCTAACGGGTCTCTAAGCCAATCGACCCAAGTACATTTAATAGCCTTACACCTATTCACTATCCAACCATACAATTGAGATACAAAATTGTCGAAAATCAAACCTTTAAGGGGTTTTTTTTCGGAGAACAAGAAGGCGTTCCTGAAAGTCCAAGTGTGCCACCAAAGGGAAGTAAAGCAGGCCTCAAACACAATCTTCTGCATCTTCTTTAGCCTAAGCCCAGCAAACCAAGACTCCCAATCAGATAAATCCGACATGTATGGGAGATGCAAGTTCCACCAACGACTTAGAAGGCGATATAAGTCCATTGATAAAGAACATCTAAAAAAGAGATGATCTCTGGATTCAATATCCATGTTGCAGATAGGGCAAAGGAGGCAGGGAATCGTGATACCTCTTTGAGCAAGGTTGCTCCTAGTAGGGAGTTTATCCAACACAAATCGCCACTTGAAAACGTTTAATTTGATGGGAATAGCTTTGGACCAGTTGGTTGGCGTTGGAGAAGACACCAGGTAGTGTTGATCAATGAACTCTCTCACAGACTTAACCGAGAAATTTCCATTTCCACAAAGACTCCAAGACCATCTATCCATATTACTTGAGAGAGATACCGAGTTAATCAGATTTCGAATTTCACCAAGCTGAGAATCTTCAATACCAGATCTTGGTTGACGTCTGAAAGTGAGAGTGATATCCCCAGTCTGAAGTTTGTCGGCAACCGTGGCATCCTTTTGGAGCTCCAAATAGTAGCATCGTTTGAAAGCATCTTTAAAAGGGACCTCTCCTAGCCATATATCATGCCAGAATTTTATGTGTTGACCATTCCCCAAGATCAACTTACAGAAATTGAAAAGGTTAATACCTTTCAAATTTAGGTTACTAATAGCAGGAGATATACCAGACCAAACTGAATATCCATGATTGATGTGGGCAGAATTAAGCGAGCCATCACAACCATAAATAGCTTTAATCACGCTAATCCAAAGACTCGGGCGAGAGTCTTTGAACCGCCATATCCACTTAAAGAGTAAGGCATGGTTGAGAGCATACATGCTGTGAATGCCAAGGCCACCACGACTTTTATGAGATAAAGTTTTACGCCAACTCACCCATGTCATTTTCTTTTCTCCTGGATCAGCACCATTGAAAAAGGAGTTACGGATACTCTCCAAACGTTTAATAATCCCCTCAGGAGCCTTGAATAAGGACATGTAGTATGTAGGAATGGCGCCAAGAACCGATTTGATAAGGGTGAGCCTACCACCAATGGACAAGGTTTTAGCTTTCCATGAAGAAAGCTTTGAGTTAACTTTTTTCACAACCACATCCCAAGAGCTAGTTCGCTTCATATTAGCACCAACTTTAACCCCTAAATATGTGAAAGGGATAGAGTTTGCGGTGCACCCAAAACTAGCAGCCATATAATTGACATCAGCTGTTCTAACACCAATACCGAAAATGCTACTTTTGTTAACATTGATTTTCAGCCCGGAAGAAAGAAAGAAACAATGGAGCATCAACATTAAGGTGTTCACATTCTCCCGCGTCCAATTCCCAATAAATATAGCGTCATCCGCATAGAATAAATGCGAGATAACAACCTGACTATCATTCCCGATTGTAAGAGGAGAGAACATACCTTGGTCGATAAGACGCTGAAACGAAATATTAAGGCTTTCCATAACAAGAATGAAAAGGAAAGGAGATAGCGGATCTCCTTGCCTTAATCCCCTATAGAACTTGAATTCGTCAGTAGCAGCACCATTGACTAACACCGAAGCTTTAGACGAGGAGAGACATCCTTTAATCCAACCACGCCAAATATTCCCAAATCCAAAAAGACCTAGGATGTCGTCTAAATGATCCCATCGAACAGAGTCAAAAGCTTTTTGGAAATCTACCTTAAACATAAGAGACTGCTTCTTTTTAGATTTGCACCAAGAAACAACCTCATTAAGGATAATAGGACCATCCATAATTTGCCTTCCTTTCACAAAAGCCGATTGCTCATGGCTAATAATATCTTCCATCACGTTGCTTAAACGGCTGGCAAGGATTTTACCAATAATCTTGTACTGACAACCAACAAGACTAATAGGACGAAAGTCATTGAGATGTTTAGCGTCTAAAACCTTGGGGATTAAAGCAATGAAAGAGGCATTACAACCATTAGGAATCCTACTAGAAGAGAAGAACTCTTTAACGGCACTAATCACGTCACAGCCCACAATCGACCAAAAATTTTTAAAAAATTCAAATGTGAAGCCATCAGGACCCGGGGATTTATCCAGCCCACATTCCCAGACCGCTTTTTTGATTTCATCACTACTAACCTCCAATTCTAAATCGCTAGCAATATCCACACTCAAGCGCTTAGGAAAGTCAGCAACAAAGGGAACCCTAACCGAATCAGGTTTAGAGAATCTGCTAGAAAAGTATTGATAAAATTCGGCTTTGACACAATTTGGATTATCAATCCATTCTCCTTCCTTTAGGATTCCTTTAATAGCCAAGTTCCTTATCTTTTTATTAACGATACCATGAAAATATTTTGAATTCTCATCGCCCTCTATTGCCCATTTAATTTTCGCTTTCTGAGCCAAATCAATAGCATCTTTCTTGTTCAGGTCCCCCAATTCCTTAGCATACTTAGTTCTATTAGAGATATCATCAGGTAAACCCGCACCCTGATCTAGACGAACATCAATGTCAGAGATAGAACCAAGAATATGTTTCCTATCCAGGTTACGCGCTTGTCTTTTATCACGGTTCCAAACTTTAAGACGGGATTTCAAATTCTTAAGCTTATTCTTGAGCGTAATCATAGCATTATTGGAAGAGCCAACATCAGTGTTCCAAGAGCTCTCCACAACTGAAGAGAAATCTTCTTCCAGAAACCAAGAATGAAAAAGCCTAAAAGGAGATGGTCCGTAATCAACCTGAACTTCCTTAAGTAAAATAGGCCTATGATCAGAAACGTTTCGGTCCAGAATAAGACCCGACATGTTCGGGAAAAAATCCAGGAAACCTTGAGAAACCAGAAAGCGGTCAATCTTGCTCATTTTAGTAGCATATTTATCAGTCCAAGTGAACGCGTACCCACCTAAAGGGATCTCATGAAGATGAGAGTTCCCAATGAAATCATTAAATTCTAAAGCATTAGCAGCATGGAAGACTGATCCGTATCTTTCTGAAGCATTTCGGACTTCGTTAAAATCGCCCATAACGATCACTTCACCATTCCATTGATTAATGGTGTTTGCCAAATACGACCAGAGAATTCTTTTACTAGATAGGTCTTGAGGAGAGTAAACAGACACTAAAAGCAGGTCCATGTCAGAAGCTAACCACGATCCTTCAACACATATACAATAATCAGAAACATTGACCCTTCTTTTTCTAAAAAGCAAATTATCCCAAACACAAAGAATACCACCAGATCGTCCTCTGGCAGGACTATAAGCGTAGTCGAAAGACATATTACCCCAGAACGTTTTAACGACAAAGTCAGTAATGTTTCCCATCTTCGTTTCCTGTAAAGAGAGAATGTTGACATTATTGGAATTACACATATTGTTTTTTTATAATTAATCTTTGTATGCGTCTTTTTTGTAATAATATAATAAATGTGAGTAGGAAATAGAGAGGAGTAAGTTTGCGTTACGTAGACTTTTAATTATTAAAGTCAATAGTAAGTAAAGGGTTAGAAAAAGGTGACACCTACGTAAACATATGAGTGGAAGTTTTGGTCTTGCCTAAGTCGTTTCTCAACAACAAAACACAAGTGTTCATTATTCTAGAAGGTTAAACTATATACTCCTCTTTAAGATAAGATATACTAAGAGATAAAATAATGAAAAATGAAACTGCTTAGTAGTAAGGGTTTGTCTAACATGTGCCATAAGGCACATGTTAAGCACACTAAAAGGACACCATGTCCTACAGAAAAGGACATAGGGATCTACAAAAATTGTACTTTCTGTAGATCCATTTGTCCTTTTCTGTGGGACCCAATGTCCTATTTATGTGCTTAACATGTGCCCTTAGGGCACAAGTTAGAAAAATCCTAGTAATAAACGAAAGGTCCTACTAAATTTACCCTTACATTACTAAATTGTAATTTTATTTTTTATTTTTTTATTTTTTTATACTCATATAACTTATTTACTAAACATGTTTTGATGGTTTTAATATGTTTAGTAAAAATATGTTAGTAAACTATTGACTCAAAACTTTTACGTATTTTATTTATTTCGTTAAAATGATTTTACGTTTGTTATTGACAAAACATTAGAAGATCTTAAAATATAAATAAATGTTTTTATGGTTTATTTGTATTAACAATCTCCTTCTTTTTGTTGATGACAAAATATATGATTATTTTAAGAAGAAAATAAAATTCGTAAAAATTTAAATTGAAGTTTTTACTACTGGCCTCACTTCAATTGATTCTCCTTTTTAGATAAAACGAGTGTGGAAACCCGCGCGATGCAGCGGGATTGTTTTTGTAGACGTGAATTTGGATAGGGACTATTTTTGCAAAATTGCTATAAAGGACTTACTTTGCAACGACACTTAAACCTTAAGGACTATTTTTGCCAACTTGGACTTACTTTGCAACGACACTTAAACCTCAGAGACTATTTTTGCCAACTTGCGAAAGTTGGCAATTAATGCTTGACACGTGTCGTGAGAAGAGCGCATGTCTTGGCTAATAGTATATATAGTAATAAAGTAATAGCATTAAATAGGCGGTTTGAGATCATTATATACCTCATATTTTTTATATACTTAATTAATCAATTTTGACCATTCACTTTTTGATCAAATAAAAAAAAATCACTTCAAATTTTTTTTAAAATAAAACATATTGCAAACGGTAAATCATTAAGCGATAAAAAAAACACCATCGCGACGAGAATTTTTATATCTTTCAGCGAACAGGCACTTCGATGAGGTTTTTTTATTTATTTATTTATTTTTTGAGTTTTATATTAGTGTTAAAATTTGCGTTTAAAAAAATCACATGAGATTTTAAAATAACTAATCATATAATTTACTCCCTTCGTCCCATTTTTATTGTCCATTTTGACTTTTACCAGTCTTTCTTGTTCAACTTTGACCATTAATATATTTATTTGTATTATATAATACTTGATGAAAATTATACCAATGAAAATACATTTAAAACCCAATATATTCATATATTTTTCATCATGGTTAAAGTTGAAAAAAAAAAAAGACTAAAAAAGACACTAAAGAACAATAATTTTAAGACGAAGAGAGTATATGTTAGGAATCACGTATAATTTAACAAATCACGTATGAAGAATTTGAGGTCTTTAAATTTTTTTCCACTCAAATAGGCATGTATTAATTACTTGCACATGACGTTGTATGATAAGAAAGTTTAACTACTTGTACATGTAATTTATAGAGAGTCAATATACGAACATACATGTTAACTACCATGTCATCTAACTTTTAGTTTTCATAAAAGAATTGTCTAATTTAAAAAGTAAGAAAACTGATATCCATAACTTTTTAGATCGTCAATCAATCGTAATTCAACTCGGCAATTATGCTTAAATTATGTCTTGCATAACTAATGAGTAAATTTAGAATTTAGTAAAGATGAAATGAGTTAGATGGGTAAACTTAGAATTTAGTAAAGATGAAATGAGTTAGATGGGTAAATGTACGTTTTTCCATGTGCATTTAAATATATACGTTCTCTATTGTTAAATTTAGGATAATAAGATGAATGTTAAGTTAAACCTAACCCGATTACTAAATCAACCACTGTACTAAACATGCAATTTGGACAAAAGAAAATGTCATATAACAACTATATTTTGGTTTAAAATTTATATCTAGACAAAGTCACGTTAACAAAGTAGTTTGCCATAACAAATCTCAGGACCTTTGTAATAAATAATCATATCACAATAGTGATAAAAGAAATTTAATATTGTCATTCGTTGAAAATTATATCAACTTCGGTTACACTTTACCTCAAATGCTTAAATGGGTAAATAAAACACACAAGTGCCTTCGAAAAGTATTGTGTTGTCGTACCCTAAGTTTAGGAGTATTTGTCTAAGCATATATTTTGCTTGGAGGTAAATTGACAAAAAAGATATCAACATCTAAAACTTTATATAAGAATATTAAAATAAATAAAAAATTACACGTTTGGTCCTTAGAGCATAAGGTATGGTGTAATTGTTGGCTCGTTGAAATGACATGGAAGGCTTTTTGAAGGCATTTAATGATAGCCACCATACCAAGTATTTTAGCCACTTTACTTTGTGTTGGTTCTTCAACACATATAATGACAAACATCAAAATGGACCACCATACCAAGTATTGAAATGAAATGAATTAATTTTGTTTGAAAAAATAGAAAAGAAAATAAAATTGAGGGTGGGTGGGGTCCAAATAGTTATGTTGAAGTTAATTGTGAGGGAGGGGTATTTTGATGTTGGAGTGTTGAAATGATGTGCCATGTGATGGGCCCCAAATGGCTAAAAAAATGTAACTACCACACTTTATGCTCTTATGGTTTGCCAAAAATAACAACTTTAGTCCCTAAGTCGTTTTTATTACACCACCAGTATCTAATTTTGAAACTATGTACGCTTTTGGTCCCTATTTTGGATGGGCGTTAGTTAAGTCCGTTAAGTATTTTGCGATGTTAGTCCTTCGTTAATTATTTTTGCACCGTTAGTCCTTATTTTTTAAAATATAGTTTTCCCCAGTTAGTCCCTCCGTTAATAATAGTTATCGCCCGTTTTTTTTACGTTTTTGTCCGTTTTTATCCGTTTTCCCCCGTTTTTTTTTGTTTTTCGTCCGTTTTTTAGGTTTTTATCCCTTTTCGTCCGTTTTTATATGTTTTCGTCCGTTTTTTTACGTTTTTGTCTATTTTTATCCGTTTTTATCCGTATACGTCTTAATCCGTTTTCGTCCGTTTTTTTACGTTTTCGCCCATTTTTTCACGTTTTTGTCTGTTTTTATCCGTTTTCGTTCGTTGTTTATTCGTTTTCGCCAGTTTTTTTACGTTTTTGTCCGTTTTTTTTTTCTGTTTTCGCCCGTTGTTTTACGTTTTTGTATGTTTTTTTCCTTTGCGTTCGTTTTTTATCCGTTTTCGCCCCTTTTTTTGCGTTTTTGTCTGTTTTTATCTGTTTTCGTTCGTTTTTTAATCTTTTTCGCCAGTTCTTTTACGTTTTCATCCGTTTTTCTTACATTTTGTCCGTTTTTCTTTCGTTTTTGTATTACTTCAACATATTGAAAATTTTGTCCAAAAAGAAAAAAAAATTGGAAAAAAAAGTTCCAAAAAAAAAAATTTGAAAAAAAAATATTTCCGAAAAAAAAATTTGAAAAAAAATTTAAAAAAAAAATTCAAATTTCAAAATAAAAATTTTGAATAAAAAGTTTCAAAAAAAATTTTCAAATATATATTTTTTTTAATCTTTAAAAAAAATATGCCCGTTTTTTTTTCAATATTTTTTGTTCAATTTTTTTTTTTAATTTGTTATTCAAAATTTTTTATTTTTTTTCAAAAATAATTTTTTCCCAATTTATTTTTTCAAAATTTTTTGGGAATTTTTTTTTTTGAAATTTGTGAAAAAATTTTAATTTTTTTTTGGAAATTTTTTGTGAAAAAAAACTGGCGAAAACGAATAAACAACGAACGAAAACGGATAAAAACAGACAAAAACGTAAAAAAAATGAGCGAAAACGTAAAAAAACGGACGAAAACGGATTAAAACGTAAAAAAACGGACGAAAACGGATTAAAACGTAAAAAACAGTCGAAAACGGATAAAACAGACAAAAACGTAAAAAAACGGACGAAAACATATAAAAACAGACGAAAAGGGATAAAAACGTAAAAAACGGACGAAAAACGAAAAAAAAAAGGGGTGGAAACGGATAGAAACGAACGAAAACGGATAAAAACGGACAAAAACGTAAAAAAATGGCGATAACTATTATTAACGGAGGGACTAACTGGGGAAAACTATATTTTAAAAAATAAGGACTAACGGTGCAAAAAATTATTAACGAAGGACTAACAGCGCAAAATACTTAACGGACTTAACTAACGCCCTTCCAAAATAGGGACCAAAAGCGTGCATAGTTTCAAAATTAGATACTGCCGGTGTAATAAAAACGACTTAAGGACTAAAGTTGTTATTTTGGGCAAACCATAATGACCAAACGTGTAATTTTTTCTAAAATAAATAAAAAGTAAAATAAAATCAAGACCCTTTTCATAAACCTAATCATCCTCAAATAAGTAAAAAACTTCAAACTTATCAAAACTCTCTCATATAAATTGATAAACTCTATCATATAAGTTTAGCAAGATATTTAATTAAGTTTAACTTAATTATATACACTTATAAACTTGTAAGCCCTTTAAATAAGCTTAAACAAACACCACATTAATAATACAGAGTAAATTAAAAAATAATAATAATAAAATAAAAAAATAAAAAAAATAACTTAATCTATGATTTCACTTGAGCCATATTCGATATATAAAAGGCCACCAATATTACTTTTTCCTCAAAACTTATTATTTTAAGAAAAAAAATTTACATAAATTATACTGTTGTTATGCCAAATGTCCTTATCTACACATCCCATATGCACAAAGAAAGTATCCACTAAAAATAAAGAAATTAGGTGAGGTTGGTTTTGGGGCAATTGGAATTGGACATTCTTGTTGTTGATAAGTGGTTCCAAGATTCCACCAAATCAAATGCAATATCATTTTTACTACAATACTCCGTATGTTTTAAGCATTCAGAAAATACACAAGCAAAATCAAATTTTATGTTGTCCAACCTTTTATAAATGATTTATTTCTAGAAGTAAACTACTTGTACTTTTTAAGGAAATTACAAACCCTACTATTATTTTTAACTTTGAGTTTACTTCATATTAATATTGTTTCCTCATGTTTTGTTCCTTTAAAGTAATGTATTTATAGATAATGTTTAAACTATGCTACACATTCAAAATAATCCTTTACTACAAGAGATTTGTTTGTTAGTAATAACAAAACAATAAAGTGTTAGTTTCATGAACATAAATTAGTAAATGTGTGTTAGAATCGTACTCGAGATTACGGGATTGCACACTTTACGTATGAAGATTAATGATTAATAATTTAATAAAAAGGTTATATTTAATTATTAAATACACAAAACGTCTAACGACCCTTAAATAACAAAAGGAAAGAAATAGAGTGAAAATAGAGGAAAGAAGGTTCCAGAAATCCCTTGGGGTATTAGGGCCGATCGGTGGAGATTAGGACTTTCCTAATCCTCATCCAACTTGTCCTCCAAGTTTCACTTAGTATATATACAAGGCTTAGGGTCATTCTTTTAGATCTCTTGTGCACATACAATACCCTAAACCTTTTTATCTCCTTGTTTCATGTTAGGTCGATCAAACAAACACCCCTATGGGTTGATCGATTTGTTTTTATTAAAGAAAGTGTTTGGTTTTAAGTTTTGTGTTCTTTAACTAGCATTAACATTAACTTGGTATTAGTACGTGTGTACAAGAACGTGATGCAATCACACTATTGATTGTATCTTGGATTGAATTGCAAAATCGGTAAGGGGCAATTCTTATAATCCTTATAAACCCTAATTAGGGTTCATCTCAATTGCTAGCTTGAAATTGATTCTTGTTTAGCCAGAATCAAAGGTACGCGTACTTTTATGTTTTAGTTAATTATACATTATATGTTCCTATTCACTTCCGTATGTGTACTTGATGTTTATTGTGTTTAATTATGATTGTCATGGTGCTAAAATTCTAACAGTGACATCACGAGACTTGGATAATGTGTAATTAATTACTAAACACGCAAAAAAATGGATAATTGTTATGTGTTTGCGATATGATTAATTCTAGGGTTTGGTTTTTTGTGAAACCCTAGTTTTTTTAAAGTTAGGGTCGATTTCCCTATGTTTAATAAAATAATAATAATAATTTCGAACCTTTATTTTGTTTAATTGTCGAATTAATTTTTTTTAGTGTTTGTAAGTTTGTTTTGTTATTAGAAAATTAAACCTAGAATTTTATATATATATATATATATATATATATATATATATATATATATATATATATATATATATATATATATATATATATATATATATGTTTACGTGAATTAATCTATGAATAAACTGTTATGTGTCATGGAATTGTATGCGATCTTGTGACAACGTGTAATAAATGTTATGTAGATCCATGATGAAACATGCATGTTTGTCATGGATTATTGTCTATATGATTTAATTGTTAAGATTTTTCACATGTATCGTTTTGATAAATCTTGAATTGGGTAAAACCTCAATTAAATTAATGAATCAATTATGTGCTATATGGTATATGTTTAACTATGGTTTATGCAATCGATTCATCGATGTATGTGGTTCACTTGCCTTTGTGAGTGAGAGCCTTAGTTAGACATGTTTATAAACAAAAAGGGTAATTTTTGAATAGAAAAATAATACGGATTGAATAATTGTGCAATAAGTTTTGTTTTTTTGAAGAGTTAAATTTTCAAGAATTTAATTGAGTGATGAGTTTTGTACAAATAGTAAGAACGGCTCACCCAATTTTGATAAACTACAAGCGAGGTATAAGCAGGGGAATGCATTAAATTTTGACCCGAAAGAAGAAGGTTTTTAATACGATTCAGGCTGACCCGCTTCTTTGTGCGTCAAATTGGAGCTACCTAGTAAGACAATTTTATGTACAAAATCATCTTAAGGGTGAATTAGATTTAATTCCATGCGCCACTTTGTGATAATTATCCGAGACACTAAGTATTTGGACTTATGTAAAAGTACGATATAATGGACGATAATTAAAGGTAAATTCTTTGATTGGTGAACCCAATACCTCAATCAAAACTTTGTTAATTTAATCTTAGTGAATTGATTAATAAAAAGGTTTTTATTAAAACTATTTATACAAAGTTGTATGCATGCTTCTTCGTACATATTTTGATTATACACGTCAAAATTAGTACCCTTAAAATTAATTTAGTGCCATCTAGTTAAAGAAATACTTGAAGTTGCAATTTACGTCATGTGAGAACTTGGCGAGATTGTAATGGAAAGGTAAATCTTCATGTCGTGTGAGACCTTAACTGGACAGATTTGCAGTTCTTTAAATTAGACGACTTAAATTGAGTTGTAAGTGAGAACTTGGACCAATGACACAAGATTGGGATAAAACATATTTACATTGCAATATTGTTTGGTAATGTAAATCCCATAATGATCCAGGAATTGAAAATGTTTGCCAATTATTGTTTGACAGATTACCTTATTTTGTACTTTCATTGCTAGCAGATCAACTAATGTAATTGAACTATGATAATTTAGATCCTAGTTTTCAAAAAAAATCCTATGGTTATATGAATATTACCTTGGGTATTTTATTTTCTTGAAAAGTTGTATTATCGATAATACTAAAATTGAATTTTACTAATTCTTTATATGTATTAATGCAACATTAAACCGTAAACGTAGGTTATTCTTGTATTGGTAAATTGATCTACACCTATAAAGGTTTTTGGGTAGAATCAACTTTACTATAAGAATAAACCTAGTCCTCTTTTCATGAGAAAAGAGTGAGATTCAATCCTATTTTTTTTCATGAATGAGAAAGGTATGATAGGGAAAGTTAGAATTGTCTAAATTCTAAATACATAACTCATAAGCAAACTTTAATAGTTAAGAAAATTGCACATTTTCTGAGTTATTAAATTAGAAGCTAGACTGATTACTGCAAAAAAAATTGGTAAAAGGCAAACTAGCATAATTTATATAGTTTTTGTGTTTTGACCATTTAAAGATACTACATACAATTGTTGGAATGATAGACCTATTAAGGATGAAATTGCATGCCTAATTTTTCAAGTTAATGGCATTGATGGATAGTCTATCATCTACATAGTAAAATACACTTTTTTAGTACATAAGTAATTGTTATGTATGAACTTTCTCAAAGGTGTAGGGAAGTAAATAGTACACTGTTTTCTTTCACTTGTTAATGAAACACTTACAATGTTGTTAAATCCAGTGGGAGCATTGTGTCTTATTACTGAATAGGTAATTATTGTAATGATCTCTAATTCAGTGGGAGCTACAAACTTTGTCATCTTGGTAGTAATCTACATTATCTCTAGAATGTTTTAAGATAATTACTTTACACTTGTAGACACTAATGTTTTTAAGGGTAGTCACGAACGTTTCCTTACTAGACAGTGACATTCTACATCCACTAGTTATGCCAATATCAATGTCACAATCATATTGATCAGATAAGCAAATGTGTATCGTGTTGTTTATCTGCAACATGATGTTGTTCCATGCACAAGTGGGAGAAATCTGTATTATGTGCAAGGTACAACACATAGAAATATGATTTAAAGAATTATCTTGACTGCAAGGTAAGAGACTAACGTTCTAATATGACTTATATATATCTAATCCAAGAAACACTTGGTGTTGCAATTTACATTATGTGAGAGCTTAGCTAGATTGCAACAACAAAGTAAATCTCCATGTTACAATTTCTAAATTAGACAAGTATATAGAACATGTGTCAAGATAATATATAAGACTACTTCAAACTAAATATTTATGTATTATTGAATGACATAAATAAATAAAGTAATCTAATACTACTTCAATTTGAATATTTATGTATTTTTGGAATGACATAAATAAATGAAAAATAATGTAGTCCTACATTATTGTGAAGTAATAAATTAACTTGAAACTACTATTGAAACCAAGAGGTGGTATTCATAATTACTTTAGTTAAACATATTTATTATTTATTGTAAAGACATAAACATGAAGTCTTTTAAGACTTATAATCAAGTAAGACGTTAAATTTTTATGGTTTTTAATTAATACATATACAAGAAGTCATTGAGCTGATCAATGATTTATAACGTATAATGAGATTATAGCAGTTTATGTCTTCTTGATGAGACATGGGTATGAAGTGACTTGGTCAAAGAGTACTTGTGTTATAAAGCATGCGATTGGCTTGGAAAGTCTATTGTACCATTAAGTTGACTTAGTTGGTAAATAGGTAAGCTAAAAGGAATATGTTTATCTTATATATTGTTAGATTGTCTTACAATATTAATTCTAATGAAATACCACGAGTTGATGGTATGTTCAGTTAGGAGAATCAAACTATATTTGTTTTATTCAAGATAACCATATTTTCTTTCTTAAAAGTAATCAAGGATAGAAAGTTTAGTATGGATCGAATATACTCAATAAGACTCCAACCTAGAAGATTAAAAAAAAACCTATTTTATTATGGAATGTGATGAGTCACATCAAGTTTTAAAATTGAAGTTCTGAATTGTTAAACTTTGTATGAAGAGTGATTATTAATAAACAAGAGTCAGGAACTGTAAATGTGTATTTGTAATGTCCCAAAAAAAGAACATTGTATTGTTGCTGTACTTGCTGAATATTTATAGATAGTCTCTAAATTACAAAAGGCATGTGGGAGTTTTTATCTTGAAAGATAAAATTACAAAATACATAATCTTCTCAATTACACTAGTAAATATCATGATGAGGCTAGACATGAAATGTTAACCTCAAGATAATAGAATTATCATTCATAGATCCACAAAGATATCTCAGATATTTGATTTATATGTTGAGAAATATGAGTTACAGAATTATGGTAAACCTGATGATCATTATGATGGATTACCAAAATTGAATTGGGTAAATTACTCATAATATGAATGTTAAGATGCTATCCATAAAAATAATCAATTTTGGAAGTTTGGTTTATCTTAATAGTTAGACTAGAGAATGAAGATGAGTTTCTTCAAAAAGATGGAAAACGCTATTGGTTTAAATCTTTGTGTAGAAATCATATGGACAAGATTGTACACATATTTATATAAGAGTACTTCAAACTAAATATTTATGTATTATTGAATGACATAAATAAATGAAGTAATCTAATACTACTTCAATTTGAATATTTATGTATTTTTGGAATGACATAAATAAATGAAAAATAATGTAGTCCTACATTATTGTGAAGATATAAATTAACTTGAAACTACTATTGAAACCAAGAGGTGGTATTCATAATTACTTTAGTTAAACATATTTATTATTTATTGTAAAGACATAAACATGAAGTCTTTTAAGACTTATAATCAAGTAAGACGTTAAATTTTTATGGTTTTTTAATTAATACATATACAAGAAGTCATTGAGTTGATCAATGATTTATAACGTATAATGAGATTATAGCAGTTTATGTCTTCTTGATGAGACATGGATATGAAGTGACTTGGTCAAAGAGTACTTGTGTTATAAAGCATGCGATTGGCTTGGAAAGTCTATTGTACCATTAAGTTGACTTAGTTGGTAAATAGGTAAGCTAAAAGGAATATGTTTATCTTATATATTGTTAGATTGTCTTACAATATTAATTCTAATGAAATACCATGAGTTGATGGTATGTTCAGTTAGGAGAATCAAACTATATTTGTTTTATTCAAGATAAACATATTTTCTTTCTTAAAAGTAATCAAGGATAGAAAGTTTAGTATAGATCGAATATACTCAATAAGACTCCAACCTAGAAGATTAAAAAAAAAACCTATTTTATTATGGAATGTGACGAATCACATCAAGTTTTAAAATTGAAGTTCTGAATTGTTAAACTTTTTATGAAGAGTGATTATTAATAAACAAGAGTCAAGAACTGTAAATGTGTATTTGTAATGTCCCAAAAAAAAGAACATTGTATTGTTGCTGTACTTGCTGAATATTTATAGATAGTCTCTAAATTACAAAAGGCATGTGGGAGTTTTTATCTTGAAAGATAAAATTACAAAATACACAATCTTCTCAATTACACTAGTAAATATCATGATGAGGCTAGACATGAAATGTTAACCTCAAGATAATAGAATTCTCATTCATAGATCCGCAAAGATATCTCAGATATTTGATTTATATGTTGAGAAATATGAGTTACAGAATTATGGTAAACCTAATGATCATTATGATGGATTACCAAAATTGAATTGGGTAAATTACTCATACTATGAATGTTAAGATGCTATCCATAAAGATAATCAATTTTGGAAGTTTGGTTTATCTTAATAGTTAGACTAGAGAATGAAGATGAGTTTCTTCAAAAAGATGGAAAACGCTATTGGTTTAAATCTTTGTGTAGAAATCATATGGACAAGATTGTACACATATTTAATGCATGTCTTATGACAAGATTATTAATCATACTTAAGCAATTAACTGTGATTGAATATTCTTTCCTAGGCACATTGAATATATAAATATGATTACTGTCATACTTATTTTCATTAATATAAAAAATGACAATAAATATCAAAACTCTTTCTTAAGTGATTACTTGAGTGATCTGCGCAAAACCGTCAAGTCAAACAGACTTAAAACAGCTTAAACACAAATACAATGAAGATCAGAGAATACAGGGGATTCCCGGGTCGTTTAGTCCCAAGGAGACTCAATGGTGTGTAAAACTGATTCAGATTATGGAATGATCACTAAGGATAGTGATCTGTAAAGGTTTTGATTAGAATTATTACACTACTGATTGATTTGGAATAGAATTGGACACAGAATTGGAAAGCACAACAATCAGAAGAAAGAAACGTAAACGTAAGTTTTAAAAACTACGTATACGCACAAAATAAAAAGTGAAAACTAAGAAATAAAAGGCCTAAAAATATGAAAATAACATTTTTGAAATCCTAAAAATAAAAGAAAATTATTAGAAAAGGAAAATTATTTTTAACACTATTTAATTAATTATTATTAATTAAAAACTATTTTAACTATTTAATAAATACTCTAAACTAAAAGAAAATAGGAAATAAGGCTAGAAAAATAAACTTATGACTCTGAAAAATCTAAAATACTATAAAACTAATTTTAAAACTAAAAATATATTTTTCACACTTTTTATCTAATTATTACTAATTAATTATTATTTAAAATACACTTAAATACTAGAAAATAGAAAATAAACTTGGAAAAATAAAATTTTAACTTTGAAAAATCTAAAATATGATAAAACTAATTTTAAAACAGAAAAGATATTTTTTATGCTTTTTAATTATTTATTACTAATTATTTATTATTTATTAACTATTTATAATTATAATAAATACTAAAAAGAAAAGGAAAAATATGAAACTTTTTCTAAAAATCCTATATGATGACAGAAACCTAAGAAAAATAGAAAAACAAGATTTGCTTATTAATAAGTTGAAAAGAAAAATAAAAAAGCTAAAAAATCTTAAATAAACGCTATCACTATTTTTATATTGATGTTTTTGTGATTTTTATTTTTGAAAACTACTTATATAACAATAATATGAAACTTTAATAAAGACAAAAAATTTACAAAACTCAAATAAGCAGATTTGATGGCTTATGAACCCAACAGTGGCCTTAACAAGCTTATTTGGGTGAAATAAGCTCAAATAAGCTTGTTCACTGAAACAGAAGCTAGAATAAGATGGAATAAGGTACAAGCTACTGAAATGCAACTAAAGAATGAAAAGAAGCACACTGATAAGCTGAGAATAGGCAAATAAGCACTTGACTTATGTAGAGAAAAACAGAAAATGGGACAAGCTTTAAGCTCTTAGCAGCCCTAGCTAATAAGCTCAAAAGTAAAAACTAAGACTTGATAATCCAAGAGGACCAGGTTGGCTTTCCAAAGAAGTAGAGAACACTAGATTTGAAGCTCAAATAAGCTCTCTATGAGCTTATCAATTTGGACCCAAATTCTGTGCACAGGACAGATTCACAGAGCAGGTACCCAAAATAAGCAGCTAAATAAGCACCAAACAAGCTGATAAACAGAGAACTAATATTTTTGTATTTTTCTTTAGCAACTAGACTATAAATCCCCAAGAGCTTTTAAACTGAAACTCACTAATGAATTCACAATGAAATTCCAAAGTTTATTCAAAAACGACCCATTGAGAATTTGACTTTTTTGACAGAAACCAAAAGTTGACCAAAGTGGATTTTGATTTGATCTAAAGTACTTGATATGTTGTTTTAAAGTGTAATGAGACTAACTTGAGCAAGATTAACCACTTTTGAACACAAATCAATGATCCTATATCTAAAAAAATCCAACAGTAGCTCCTAAGATGTGATTAACTGAAATTTTGACTTTTTGCTAATAAGAACTTGATTTTATGACTGAGCTAAGTGGTTTAGACCTATTTAGACAGATTTCCAACAAATCTAAGAACCAAAGAACCTTTGAACACCATAAACCAAACACACCTTTATGTTGACTGTTATGAAGCTTTTCAAACCAATTCACAATTGTAAACCACAAACTTGATTTCAGACCTTTAATAATCACTTGTTATGACTAATTAAGCTTAAAACAACAATCAAAACAACACCAAACTCAGACTTAATGATTATACCATTTCCACTGTTAAAACCAAGTTTTTGTAAACTATAAATTGAGAAGAACAAGCTACTGATTTTAAAGTTTAGAAACACTTAATTATGACTAGATAACACAAAGAAACAGAAATATAAGATAGTTAACCACTACTACAGTAAAATACCAAATTTATCAAAAAGCTTACAATTGCTTCCAAGCTTGGAACTTAGAACTATGAACTGAGAACCAATCCTAAATGCTCTCCACAGAGCTCTAAACCAAGGCCATCCAAGATACACCCTGCTCCAACTTTCTTGTACCTTTCACCATGATTTTTTTATTTTTCAAGTATTTAATTGGATTTTTGGTAATTTTCTATTTTTTTTCTTCTAAACTGAATTTTAGAGTTTCTAATAGCTTATAAAAGCTATATGGGAGCTTATGTGTCTTACTTTAGTCCATATAAACAACCAATAACATCATTTGAAACATTTGAGATTTCTTAAAGAAAAATTGCATAAACTGGTTTAAACTTTAAAACATGGAATTTATACTTGAAAAAGGTTTATAATACAATAATAACTTGAGATACAAAGCTTGTAAACTAAAAAGTACACTAAAATTTAAGTTAAGCTAAAAACGACATGAAAATTAAAAGACTACACTAGATACATTGATTCATTGCATCTCACTTCATCTTTATAGGCTTTTCAGACTCCCCACGTGCTTCTGATTGAATCCCACTTTATCTGAGCCCTTGGATCACTGAAATACATCAAAACCATACACTTGTGTTTTTGGCGCCATTTTAGTCAAGAGCAGTTTTGAGCATTTAAAGATTCTTGGATGTTTATTGAGGTGGAGGGGACATGATTAAGCAAGTGTATACCAAGTGGAAAGGGTGGTTAGAACAAATTAATGGAAACCATGGCTGTTTCTGGTTTTGGCGGGACAGGGAAGTAGGGGATGCACAGTGTCAGGGTTTGACTATTTTGACCGTTGTATTATTAACGAGAGGGGGGTCCAAAATTGGTTGTGGCTGGGGTCAAAAGGACTTGTGGCCTAGCTCAAGGTGCAAGGGGTCAAGGGTCAAGTGATGTTGGGCTAGGGTTTTGGGCCAGCTGCTGTATGGCTTGGATTGGGCTTTGATAGATATGTTGTGTCCGTTTGGTATAAGTGATAAACAAGGACCAAAAGTGCAATTTTGCCAAACTTCAAGGACTGATCTTGCCATTATTCCAAACTTCTCACAAGGACCAATTATGACCAACATTGATAAAACAAGAACCCTTTTTGCATAAAATCCATTTTCAAAGGTCCAAGGACTAAATTTGTAAATTTCCAAAGTTTGAGGACCTTTCTTGCCAATTGACCAAAGAATCATTCAAGGATCATTTTAAACAACTTAGAATACTTCAGGGACCTTGAATGATAAATTTCCACATTTTTGAATTCCAGGGACTAGTTTTGACAACTTTTAAAACTTGGGGGACTAAAACTGCCAATTTTGCAAACTTGAATCATTTTTCATCTGATTTTGATATTTTTGCATTTAAAACACATAAAACACTAATTTGTGATAATTTGATCATTTTGATGTGTTTCTGAGCGTTTTCAGATGATTTTGCAGTTTAGATTACACAAAAATGATGAGTATTTGGACACTCATCAATCCCCCACACTGAGATATTGCTAGTCCCTAGCAATGATTTGAGAAAACTCTGATGGATTTGAAAAACTCTTTACCAAAAGCCATCACTTCTGGAGTAGCCAATTGTTTTGATTCAAGTAAGAATCTTGGTACAACGATAACCAGATGATTTATTGGCAAATCATAAACCATATAACGGATTTGATGTGTCTTTACCAGAAGCCGTACCCTTCTGGACTAGCCAACTCTTAGATAAATTATCAAGGTTATCTTTGGTGAGCTGAATACCAATTATGGATTTTCCACAGCCTTTACCACAAGCCATAACCTTGCGGGCTAGCCAACTCATTATCTTTTGAGGATGATGGGGAGCTGAAGAACCATACAATTTTGGGCAAATTGCAAGCCATATAAACGGATTTGAGAAATCTTTACCAAAAGCCGTTTGCTCCTGGATTAGCCAATCCTTTTGTCTTACAGACAAGGCGGACTGATAACCAAATGAGAAAGTGTAAAACACTTACTCCAAAAAAAAATTTTTGGCCAAAAACGGGGGAATTGGGTAGATAATATATGAAATTCGTGAGAATTCCCCCCCACACTTAGAAATGAATATTGCCCTCAATATTCAAAGTACCGGCGGTTATGCCGAAACAAAGAACGTGAAAGGGAAATACTACGGCCATTATTTAGAAAGATTTTTTTTTTTTTTTTTTTTTTTTTTTTTTTTTTTTTAGAAAGAATGAGAATATACAACAGTGTGGGGAAAACTCCCCCACACTAGGGTGGTAGAAAGGGGTAAGAAGACAGAATTATGGGTGAAAACCCATATGGTGCGTGCTACTGTTTTTGATTTCCGAGTCGCTAGCTTGACTCGACCCCGAATTCATTGGTTCATGGGGAAAGTAACGTGGAAAACCAATCTCGATCGGACTTTCATTCACAATGTTAATAAACATATGAACATCAGAAAGTTCCACTCCGACAAGATACAACCGGTATTTTAATAGTAGCAACTATAAAGGATAATACCGGGGTCAAAAATGGTGTCCTCATTCCCGAAAGAGAAAAGGGAAAGGGCAACCACACCATGTGTGAAGAATGGAATAAATATGTGCATTACAATGCATGTCCATTCATCATTAGAAAGAAGTAAATCACCATTCTTGACATTTTTAAGCTTAAACTTGAAGCTTGTATGGTGATTATCAAAGGAGTTTCCGGAAGGGAGGATTTGGGACGATTCTTCGTTTAATAAACTGTTAAGAAAAAGGATGTCCCCCTCTGAATCCAAGTAATTATCATCAACCCCTGTTGGGATTGATTCATCACTTAGAAAAGCATCGACTTCTTTCCAAAAATTATCATCTTCCTCATCCGGATTGAGGGAAGGAATGGAAAAGTCGGAAACAATTGGATTAGGGGATGAAATGGATGATGGATTTCCATGAAGCAACTTCTCAATGAGAAGTATGTCCCCTTCGATATCAATTGGAGCATGATCAATCTCCCAAGGAACAGAATCACTAGCCAAGTATGCTTCAATCTCATCCAAGATGGAGTCGCTTCCCTCAAACTGAGTGAGAGAAGGAGTAGAATTGGCTATGATATGTTGATTTTCAAATATGATTGGATCCTTGGAAGAGAATTCAGTTTCATCCACAGAGTTAACAAACTCAATACGACAAACTGATTCCGGAGGTGGGACAAGTGGTGTGCTCTTAGAGCTAGCAGTTTCCACCACTTCCGATGAAGTCTCCGACTCAAGATCATCATCATCAAGAATACTCCTGACATCTTTGGTACAACTTTCAAACCATTTGTTTGAACCAGGGTTGATTTTCATAGCTTTTAGCTCAGCACGTTTTTGGTGAACACTCTTAACCGTGAAATTTGAGAGTGTTGCATCGATTCTTTTGGATTTTTGATCGATTGTGGCAACACTATGTTTGTTCAGAGGTTTGGAGTTCTGGTTGATATTCAACGTGAGTTCTTCGTTATCAACCCGTAAAGTCAATTCTTCAGCGAATACATCGATTAGAGCACGGCTCGTTCTCAAGAAAGCTCTCCCTAAGATGAGGGGAACTCTTGGATCCGCATCAAAGTTTACTACAACAAAGTCAGTGGGGAAATGAAACTTCCCTACCTTTACCACGACATCCTCAGCTATTCCAAGTGGACGAGTTATTGTACAGTCCGCTAGCTCGAGAGTCATACAAGTAGGAGTAAGTTTAGGGAGAGAAAGTTTCTTCCATACTGAGAGTGGCATGAGGTTAATGCTAGCGCCAAGATCGGCCAAGGCGGAGCATTGAACCATCCCCAAGAAATCACATGGGATTAAAAACTTGCCAGGGTCTTCAAGCTTTTCGGGAAGCTTTTTAAGAAGGACCGCTGAGCATTGCTCATTGAGAGGGGTTTTAGCCATTTCAGATAACTTATCTTTGTTGCTTAGTAACCCTTTGAGAGTAGATGCAAATTTGGGTATGAGAACAAGAGCATCAACGAAGCTTATATCAAAGTGCAATTCATTGAAAATTTGGAAAAATTTTTCCATTTGCTCTTTGGTTTTGTCTTTAAGCTTCTCATCATGCATTCTAGATGGGTAAGGAAGAGAAGGTTTGGATTTCTCAACAGGAGCTACAGGAGGTTCAAACACAACTCCTTGATTGGGTTTCTGGACAACTTGAGGTTGGACTACCGAAGGTAGGACGTGTGCGGTACTTCGTGGGCTTGAATAATGCACCTTGTCCTTTGGATCCTTGGTGACTTGACTCATTGGCACAAGTGGAGGAGGCATAGGAGTCGTAGGTCCATTATGTTTTGGAGGTTCACTGTCCACTACCTTTGGAAGAGAAGAAGAAGAAGAGGTAGTAGGAACAGCAGGTCCAGTGTATGAAACACCACTTCGGGTTGTGATCGCCTTGGCATCGCCCCTCGGGTTAGCGATCGTGTTGCTCGGTAAACTACCTGAGCCCGAGGGTCGATCATTTAAAGACTTCTTCAGATCAGCAATCTGACTGACCAACAACCGGTTCATTTCATCTTGGGATTTCATAAACTGCTTCAGTAACTCATCAGATGATGGTACTGGAGGAGTAATGACGGGAGGAGCTGGAGGGATAATTTGAGGCCGTATGTTTTGATTATAGCCAAAATTCCCTTGATTAGGATTCATATTCCCATGAAATTGATTCCCTCGATTGAAATTGTTTTGATGAGGGTTTCCTTGATGTTGGAAACCTTGATTGGGTCCAGGATAGAAATTACCTTGGTTTTGATAACCTTGGTTCATTCTTGGTTGGTTCTGATTCCGGTTTTGCATGTTATGATTTGGATTGAAACCGGGTGGTGCCTGATTAGTGTTAGCACGGTAGTGTGGTTCATTTTGAGGACGGTATTGATTACCTCCTTGCTGTGAACTACCGGCTAAAGCATTGGCCTCAAAAGGACTACCATCGGTGGCAGTACAATTGTAGTAAGCGTGAGGACCACCACAAGTGACACAACTCTCGACTTTCTTCACTTCAGCATGTGTTGGTGGCTGAGTGAAGGAAACTTTCTTTTGGTTAGCAAGAACCAAAGCCTGAACAATGTCTGTGAGTTTATCAATCTTAGCATTGGTGCTAGATGTACTCACGGGGGATGAAGAAGAAGAAGGTCCAGCATTAGACTGATATGTCTTAGCTCTGAAAGGACGGACCTGAGATTTGTTCTCAATGATCTGCAAGGCCTCTTTGGTGGTCTTGCTCAGGAAATTACCTCCCGCGGAGGCATTCAAAGAATCTTGATTGGCCTGATTGAGACCATTGTAGAAAGTATCCATTTGCATTAACTCGGTAAAACCGTGATGCGGACACTTGCGAAGCAACTCTTTGTAACGATCCCATGCCTCCCCGAATGATTCATCAAATCTCTGAGAAAATTTCATTATCTCATTCTTAAGACTTGTGGTTCGGGATGGAGGATAGAACTCGTTAACAAACTTGGTGACAAGATCTTCCCATGTCTCTATAGAACGAGGGGGTTGTTTCTCAAGCCAATTCCGGGCTTGTCCCTCTAGAGAAAATGGGAACAGAAGAAGCTTGATAGCTTCGTGTGGGACATTCTTGTACTTGATGGTAGATGCTATCTTGTTAAACCATCGAATGTGTGCATGAGGATCATCCCGCTCAAAACCATAGAATTGGCTTTGGGTTACTAGATTGAGCAACCCGGTTTTGAGCTCGAAAGTGTCAGCCACGATGGCTGGAACGACAATGGCATCTCCGTAACCCTCGATGGGTGCTTGGAGAAGCTCATTCATAGGTTTGTCTTCTGCCATTTCGACAGGAGGTGGTGGTGGTAGACGTTCCTCAGTCACGGCTGAAGGAGCTGAACGTCCTCTACGTCTACGAGGAATGTTTCCAAGTTCAGAAAGTGGACTTGTAGAACTGGAAGAACGAGTGCGCATGCACTATGTATAAAAATCAGTTTTCAAAACAAATGAGGCAAAACACAAGTGAACTTAACCAATAATCACAAATGAAATGGCTTCTTTGAAAAAGGTACACCAAATCACAAGTGACACAAAGGCAAGTTTTAAATCTGATGTTCGGGAACTTATTAATGGTCGCACCCCCAGTTAGGTAGTGCACTGCCTTGATTTGCGGTGGTTGATTTTTATGTATTCAATTAAGTACCACTGAAAAGACGTAGGTAAGATTTGTGCAGATGGGTTTAAAAACTTTTGGACAATATTTTTGTTATCGTCCCGTTTAACCAAATCGTATCTCTTCAAGAATCACCTTAAAAGAGAATACAAAATAGAAAACGTTCCGATTGTTTTGTTGTTTTATATTTTTTTGGTGTTTTAACACTTTAGGAAAAGTGTTAATGACTTTTTTGATTTTCTTATAACTTTACAAAAACTTTTTACAAATGGTGGGTATGTGCAACAATGGATCTGAAAATGGCTAAACACACGCTAAAGCCTCCCCGGCAGCGGCGCCAAAATTTTGATCTGCGCAAAACCGTCAAGTCAAACAGACTTAAAACAGCTTAAACACAAATACAATGAAGATCAGAGAATACAGGGGATTCCCGGGTCGTTTAGTCCCAAGGAGACTCAATGGTGTGTAAAACTGATTCAGATTATGGAATGATCACTAAGGATAGTGATCTGTAAAGGTTTTGATTAGAATTATTACACTACTGATTGATTTGGAATAGAATTGGACACAGAATTGGAAAGCACAACAATCAGAAGAAAGAAACGTAAACGTAAGTTTTAAAAACTACGTATACGCACAAAATAAAAAGTGAAAACTAAGAAATAAAATGCCTAAAAATATGAAAATTACATTTTTGGAATCCTAAAAATAAAAGAAAATTATTAGAAAAGGAAAATTATTTTTAACACTATTTAATTAATTATTATTAATTAAAAACTATTTTAACTATTTAATAAATACTCTAAACTAAAAGAAAATAGGAAATAAGGCTAGAAAAATAAACTTATGACTCTGAAAAATCTAAAATACTATAAAACTAATTTTAAAACTAAAAATATATTTTTCACACTTTTTATCTAATTATTACTAATTAATTATTATTTAAAATACACTTAAATACTAGAAAATAGAAAATAAACTTGGAAAAATAAAATTTTAACTTTGAAAAATCTAAAATATGATGAAACTAATTTTAAAACAGAAAAGATATTTTTTATGCTTTTTAATTATTTATTACTAATTATTTATTATTTATTAACTATTTATAATTATAATAAATACTAAAAAGAAAAGGAAAAATATGAAACTTTTTCTAAAAATCCTATATGATGACAGAAACCTAAGAACAATAGAAAAACAAGATTTGCTTATTAATAAGTTGAAAAGAAAAATCAAAAAGCTAAAAAATCTTAAATAAACGCTATCACTATTTTTATATTGATGTTTTTGTGATTTTTATTTTTGAAAACTACTTATATAACAATAATATGAAACTTTAATAAAGACAAAAAATTTACAAAACTCAAATAAGCAGATTTGATGGCTTATGAACCCAACAGTGGCCTTAACAAGCTTATTTGGGTGAAATAAGCTCAAATAAGCTTGTTCACTGAAACAGAAGCTAGAATAAGATGGAATAAGGTACAAGCTACTGAAATGCAACTAAAGAATGAAAAGAAGCACACTGATAAGCTGAGAATAGGCAAATAAGCACTTGACTTATGTAGAGAAAAACAGAAAATGGGACAAGCTTTAAGCTCTTAGCAGCCCTAGCTAATAAGCTCAAAAGTAAAAACTAAGACTTGATAATCCAAGAGGACCAGGTTGGCTTTCCAAAGAAGTAGAGAACACTAGATTTGAAGCTCAAATAAGCTCTCTATGAGCTTATCAATTTGGACCCAAATTCTGTGCACAGGACAGATTCACAGAGCAGGTACCCAAAATAAGCAGCTAAATAAGCACCAAACAAGCTGATAAACAGAGAACTAATATTTTTGTATTTTTCTTTAGCAACTAGACTATAAATCCCCAAGAGCTTTTAAACTGAAACTCACTAATGAATTCACAATGAAATTCCAAAGTTTATTCAAAAACGACCCATTGAGAATTTGACTTTTTTGACAGAAACCAAAAGTTGACCAAAGTGGATTTTGATTTGATCTAAAGTACTTGATATGTTGTTTTAAAGTGTAATGAGACTAACTTGAGCAAGATTAACCACTTTTGAACACAAATCAATGATCCTATATCTAAAAAAATCCAACAGTAGCTCCTAAGATGTGATTAACTGAAATTTTGACTTTTTGCTAATAAGAACTTGATTTTATGACTGAGCTAAGTGGTTTAGACCTATTTAGACAGATTTCCAACAAATCTAAGAACCAAAGAACCTTTGAACACCATAAACCAAACACACCTTTATGTTGACTGTTATGAAGCTTTTCAAACCAATTCACAATTGTAAACCACAAACTTGATTTCAGACCTTTAATAATCACTTGTTATGACTAATTAAGCTTAAAACAACAATCAAAACAACACCAAACTCAGACTTAATGATTATACCATTTCCACTGTTAAAACCAAGTTTTTGTAAACTATAAATTGAGAAGAACAAGCTACTGATTTTAAAGTTTAGAAACACTTAATTATGACTAGATAACACAAAGAAACAGAAATATAAGATAGTTAACCACTACTACAGTAAAATACCAAATTTATCAAAAAGCTTACAATTGCTTCCAAGCTTGGAACTTAGAACTATGAACTGAGAACCAATCCTAAATGCTCTCCACAGAGCTCTAAACCAAGGCCATCCAAGATACACCCTGCTCCAACTTTCTTGTACCTTTCACCATGATTTTTTTATTTTTCAAGTATTTAATTGGATTTTTGGTAATTTTCTATTTTTTTTCTTCTAAACTGAATTTTAGAGTTTCTAATAGCTTATAAAAGCTATATGGGAGCTTATGTGTCTTACTTTAGTCCATATAAACAACCAATAACATCATTTGAAACATTTGAGATTTCTTAAAGAAAAATTGCATAAACTGGTTTAAACTTTAAAACATGGAATTTATACTTGAAAAAGGTTTATAATACAATAATAACTTGAGATACAAAGCTTGTAAACTAAAAAGTACACTAAAATTTAAGTTAAGCTAAAAACGACATGAAAATTAAAAGACTACACTAGATACATTGATTCATTGCATCTCACTTCATCTTTATAGGCTTTTCAGACTCCCCACGTGCTTCTGATTGAATCCCACTTTATCTGAGCCCTTGGATCACTGAAATACATCAAAACCATACACTTGTGTTTTTGGCGCCATTTTAGTCAAGAGCAGTTTTGAGCATTTAAAGATTCTTGGATGTTTATTGAGGTGGAGGGGACATGATTAAGCAAGTGTATACCAAGTGGAAAGGGTGGTTAGAACAAATTAATGGAAACCATGGCTGTTTCTGGTTTTGGCGGGACAGGGAAGTAGGGGATGCACAGTGTCAGGGTTTGACTATTTTGACCGTTGTATTATTAACGAGAGGGGGGTCCAAAATTGGTTGTGGCTGGGGTCAAAAGGACTTGTGGCCTAGCTCAAGGTGCAAGGGGTCAAGGGTCAAGTGATGTTGGGCTAGGGTTTTGGGCCAGCTGCTGTATGGCTTGGATTGGGCTTTGATAGATATGTTGTGTCCGTTTGGTATAAGTGATAAACAAGGACCAAAAGTGCAATTTTGCCAAACTTCAAGGACTGATCTTGCCATTATTCCAAACTTCTCACAAGGACCAATTATGACCAACATTGATAAAACAAGAACCCTTTTTGCATAAAATCCATTTTCAAAGGTCCAAGGACTAAATTTGTAAATTTCCAAAGTTTGAGGACCTTTCTTGCCAATTGACCAAAGAATCATTCAAGGATCATTTTAAACAACTTAGAATACTTCAGGGACCTTGAATGATAAATTTCCACATTTTTGAATTCCAGGGACTAGTTTTGACAACTTTTAAAACTTGGGGGACTAAAACTGCCAATTTTGCAAACTTGAATCATTTTTCATCTGATTTTGATATTTTTGCATTTAAAACACATAAAACACTAATTTGTGATAATTTGATCATTTTGATGTGTTTCTGAGCGTTTTCAGATGATTTTGCAGTTTAGATTACACAAAAATGATGAGTATTTGGACACTCATCATTGAGCGAGGACGGTAAGTAAAGGATTTTTGAATTCAAATAATCTTTAAAAATATACAAAATGTAATAATTCATGAATGGATTAATGCATGCATCTAGGAGATAAAACTTATGTTTAATTATTAAATCCATGTTTTGATTTATAATTAAAATAAGATAACTCCTAAGTATTCTGAAAGCTAGTTGGAGTATTATGTTTAATTTCCTAAATCATATGTGTTGTATAGCATATAGGAAGTTATATTCCATATAAGTTAAATGTTAAGTCTTAGCTTAAAATGAAACTTCAAATATTTAGAGAATAAAACATAACCTTGAAATATATGTTTATTGTTATTAAACATGTGCGGTAAATGATCCTAATAAAACATGATATATCATTTGGGAAATAGATACATATCTTTTGAAAAGATAGAGCATGAATGAAATCTAAGTTTGACTTGTAGATTCATCATGTATATCATGTTGTGTATTAAAATTGTTGTATCATGCTTGAATGAAAGATGATTTGACAATATTGATATCTAACTGGAAGTTATTAGATAACTTGTATAATGAATATTCTAATAGAATATGTTTAGACTTAGAATTACATTCCTCAACCTGAATTGCTCCTACTTTATAAGAATAAACAATATGACAATTGTTGCGTAATTGTTATAGCTGACAGGAAACTTGAAAGTTTAAAAGGCATTAAACATTACGCAATAGATATTAAAGTTTACAAATTTTTAAAGAGCATATTGTTGTTTATGTACAATGATGCTGGTTTAATTGAGATAACACTCAATACTGGTCATGGTATGATTTCATCCTTGTTAATGGCCATGTGAACTAGTTGTGCTTAACTAAGAGCACAATTGCATTATACATTAAAGAATAAGAATACTTTAAACTTTAAAATGTTTGAAAGTTTAATTGTTATAAAATTGGTGGTAGAGGATGTCACACACTTTATGAATTATTATGTGGCAATATCAAGATAGTTGAATGCACACATACAAGAACTTCACTAATTGAATTCTTGAAATAAGTATTCTTAAAATTACGATAGATCAAGTTGATTGATTTATGCCTTGTCAACAAGTATGATTGTCATTACTTGAGGCATAATTCATCAACTAGAATTTTCATGCATTTATCTATTTAGTATTTGGATAAGGGATGTTAAACAATTATTATAATGAATTAAAATATTTGGTATGTTTGATTTTATAATATATTGTATCCTATATTTGCATGTTTAATCCATGAATAACTTAGTTATTCTAAATCGTCAGTTGTCAATTAATGATATGGGAGTATCATTGAACTAAGACAAATATGAGTGATTGGTAGAATATACTTGAACGTATATTGATGTGTTGCATACCAATTTCAGATGATATTCAATGAATTGAATATAGGACTTATCCCAACTACATGATTTTACTTTATGGATATTGTTATTAAGTAAATCATGAATAGTTATCCTCAGACTTGAGATACCAGATAAATGTCATGAATGTAGTGCATTTCTGTGGAACAACTTAACGCTAAACGTAACTGGTAGTCATAAGGGTTGTTTTCAGAAGTGTTGCAAAGTTTGTGAGTTATGCTTGTAGTCAAGATAGAATTTGTTCCTTTAAATTTATTTTTAAGTTTAATACTGCTGGGCCCCTCGTAGGGTTGACAAGATATTTGCGTGGCCACGCCAAAGATCTACCGTGAATATGTTCAGAAGATTTGGTAATTTTGCTCAATTACAAACAACGAGAAACAAAATGGTTGAATAAAGAATGACTTAGATCCATATCTTTATTTAACATGGTATTAGAAATAAAAGGATAATAATAATGATGAATCATTAAAAGATTTTTCCAGAAGACCTTACTCGAGTTGTACTAGAGGCATCGGCGTGTTGCTAGACGCAAACCGATGTGATCACACTATTAAGATATGTCCAAGTGGGAGCTGTTAGTTTTATGTACATAAATTAGTAGATGTGTGTTAGGATCGAACTCGAGATCACGGGATTGCACACTTTACGTATGAAGAGTTAATGATTAATAATTTAATATAAAAGGTTATATTTAATTATTAAATACACGAAACATCTAACGACCGTTAAATAACAAAAGGAAAGGACTAGAGTGAAAATAGAGGAAAGAAGGTTCCGAAAACCCCTTGGGGTATTAGGGCCGATCAGTGGAGATTAGGACTTTCCTAATCCTCATCCAACTTGTCCTCCAAGTTTCTCTTAGTATATATACAATCTTAGTATATATACAAGGCTTAGGGTCATTCTTTTGGATCTCTTGTGCACATACAATACCCTAAACCTTTTTCTCTCCTTGTTTTCATGTTAGGTCGATCAAACAAACACCCCTATGGGTTGATCAATTTGTTTTTATTAAACAAAGTGTTTGGTTTTAAGTTTTGTGTTCTTTAACTAGCATTAACATTAACTTGGTATTAGTACGTGTGTACAAGAACGTGATGCAATCACACTATTGATTGTATCTTGGATGAATTGCAAAATCGGTAAGGGGTAATTCTTATAATCCTTACAAACCCTAATTAGGGTTCATCTAAGTTGTTAGCTTGGAATTGATTCTTATTTAGCTAGAATCAAAGGTACGCATACTTTTGTGTTTTAGTTAATTAAAGATAAGGATTTAAAAGGTACCTTTTTGAGGGGTCATTTAAGCCCTTAATTGATCACTTTTCTATCCGTTATTACTTAATTTCGTTCCTTTTCACTTTTTAGGTCTCTTGAAGGGAAATAGCTAGAATGACACTTATTCGGATGAAAAGGCGCGAATATACGAAGAAAATGGCCAAAGTCAAGAATCGAGACACTCAAGCTACTGAATTGAAAGGGGACGGCGCCAGGTTCTACTTGTGACGCCGTCGGAACAAGTTTTGTGACGACTCAGTAGCCAAATTGCTTATTTACAAGTGACGGCATCAGGTTTTAAAATAGTAGGGCGTCGCAGCTCAGACAACCTAGATTTGATCCAGACGGCGTCACAGGCATAAGGTGACGCCGTCACAATGATAACGTGGCCAAGACGAAAACCTAATGACGGCGACCCGACGGCGTCACAATTAAAGAGTGACGCCGTCGCAGTTTGTAACACTATATATAGAATCAGAATTTTTCAGTTTTCAGTGTGTAGTTTTGTGGAGTAAAAACCTAAACCGGACCAAGGCTGTCTTGTACAGTATTTTAGGGTTCCATACCCTATCTTACATCAAGATAAGTGTTTTACTTCATTAATTCAATTATGTCTTCAATTGATTGTGTGTATGCTTGCATGTTCTCCATGTCCGAGTAATTTACTTGTGTGTTTGCTTAGGTAATATGAAACCTAGTTATTGAATATTGATTGGTTGTCTCTTATCTTAATTGTGATTGACCTAGTATTGCGATAGGTCATTCGTTGTGCTATTAATGCTTGATTAATCTTTGTTGAACCTTAGCATATAGTTACTAGTGGAATTGTAGGCTAAACATCCAAAGAATACCTTAGTGTTAAGTTTATTAATCCTAGAGATTTCGTAGTCATTAACCTTTGGTAGCTTCAAAGAGTTAGGGATAAACGCATACCCTACGACCTTAGAAACACAACGCGTTAAGAATAAGGACGTGACAATTCAGCCATCAATAGGAGATAACTAGGGAGTAATAAAACCTAAGTAAACGCATTTTTAATCATCATACGAGCACACAACAATAGACATAAGACTACCCCTAGCTTAGTTAATTAGATAATTAGATAAGTAGAGTAATCGGTAGAAATACCAACCCCCCAAATCCAAACCCCGAGATTCGTACCTTTCCATTTCCTAAAAAATATAAAAAAAGATAAAAAAATAATCTTCCTCAACCCCAACCTTAGCGTAGTAACTTCTTACTAGCATTCCTATTCTCCTAGAGAACAATATCAATACCCGTGGCTTACCCTAATACTACACTACAACGATTAGGTTCACTGCCTAGGGTGTTGAAAAACTTGCTCGATGAAAAGGAAGTTCCTTTGACCCCGAACGCGCTGTGTAAGCGTATCAAGTTTTTGGTGCCGCTGCCGGGGAATAGAATAGCTAGTTAGGAGTCTACCTCGTTTAGGTTTCCTTGCTTGATTCCTATTAAGTAAGATTTTTTTTCCCATTTTTAGCTTCCTCGTAGTCTATCCCCCTTCTTCGTGACCTTTGTTAGTAATCCCATCACTTTTCATTATGGAAGGTGATAACCCACCAAACAACAATTTACCACCAAACAAGTACCCACCGCTTGATCCAGCCTTTGCCAACCAACTTCGAACTCGTATTGTTAGTGAAATTGGAGAGCTTAGGAAACTGAATAGGATAATTGAAAATGCACTTGAGGAAGCCCTTAAGGAATCTACTAGCACTCTAGATAGTGATTCGACCTTAAGTGATTCGGAAGATGACTTAGAAGATGGAGATTATAAGGTGTTAGAAATTATGGAGGATAGTAAGGAGGAGGAGGAACTTAGGGAGTATTTCAATTTATACCCTAAAGGGAAGGAAACCGCTTATCACTATAACGTGGTTAATTTCCCGAGACCACCTTTCGAACCTCGCGCAAGAAGGGGTAACCCTAAAAACATCAAGATACCGTGCATGATTGGATACTTATATAGGGATCACACTTACATTGACTATAAGGCACCCATGAATATAATGTCTATGCTCTACTACAATTGGATCATGAGCAAAAAGCTAGGACCTATGAGGGACCCCTTTCGCCATAGGAAAGAGAGTAACTATGTTGGGAGGGTTAAAGGATTGCATGTCTTCGTAGGTAACTTCACTTATAGGTGTGATTTCATGATCTTGGAAAATGTTAAGGGCATCATTGATGGGTTTTTAGGGGATGTGATACTTGGGAGACCATTTATAGAGGAATCTAAGATGGTTTATGATCAAGAGGAAGGAATAGTCAAGTTCTCAAACGGAGCCGAGAGTGTTAAATACATAATGCCCTACAAAAATAAGAAGTTTGAGGGTATTGATGATTTAGATGTGGACAACATTCTGGTATTTGAAGTAGATTGGAAGAACAAGATTTACTACACTGCTTGTCTTGAATTAGGCCCTGAGTATATTCGTGATGAGAGAAGGGTTAAGGAGATCGAATGGGCCTCTAAGATTAGGACAACATAGGGGCACGACTTCGAGTCTAGCTACAAGACTCCTAAATAAAGAAAAGCGCTTCGTGGGAGGCAACCCATACTTAATTGTTTGCTTGTTTGTGTCGTGTATCTTTTATTGATTGTTTATTCTCATGTTTAAATTTGTAAAAATGCTTTATTTTGTCTTTAACCTCGTCTTAATTAATTACATATAAAGGTATTTTACATAAGGGATAAGTGTAAGGAGGATTACACACGTTTTCAAAAGAAACATAAACATGAGAATTACAATTATTTAAAAGATATACATGTGTGTTTGTTCGAGTCAAATGCTTGTATCGAGTCATAATAGATGTTTTGCAGGAAAGTTTTCCAGATTTTAAAGATAAAAATGTTTCAAAATTTTTTTCAGAAAATCGCAGACCAGTTTTTGTCAGGATAACCTGACGGCGTCAGGATCGCAACCTGACGGCGTTAGGAGGAGCAGAAACAACTTATCACCTTTTCTCGTTTTCTGAGCTACTTATAAATTTTTGGAATTTTCCAGTTCTTAATTTTCCAGAAAATCTGTAAACATCCATTCCACAAGCATTATATCCTAGTTTAGTAGAGTCATATATATATTGTTACCGCCGATTTTACGCGAAGGTTTCGTTTGTTTTCTTCAAGTGTGCAGGTTTAATTTATCAAGAAGAAGATACATAAGATGAGAAGGAGCTTTTCACGCAAACATTCTTCTTGAAGAAAGATGTAACCACCACTTCACACGGATCCTACCGAGCTAATCAGGGGAGTACTAGTTTCGTTCATTTTTAATTACCTTCCATTATCATAACTTTGATACTTTCGGGGAACATTGGGGACAATGTTCAGTTTAAGTGTAGGGAGGGAAAATAAAACGGGAACTTTGAAACTATGCTTATCCTTGACTATTTGCCTTGTCCAATTTCATTTTTGTAATAAACCATGAGAAATATCAGTTAGGGTAATTTTGGTATCAAATTAAATTTTTTTTTATGACATATAGGAGTGGGCCAGTAGTCTTAATAATGCGTCTCATGGATAGGAAATTATAAGACTAGCACAAAAACCCTTTACCACTTAAATTCCACCCAAAATGTGAGGACCGCCCTTAGATTTGTTGGAATTAAATCATTCATCTTTAATGCTTAGAGTGTGAACCGATAGTATAATAGATTCTAGAACTTGTTTTGTGATGCATTCCGAGATCGCTAGTAAGACTACAATTGTGTAGGTAGGAATAACTAAATGATAAGAGGCATTAGGATAACCCTTGTTTGATACCCGTAATATAATTACTTCTTCCATATCGGTTGAGTAATTCTCCCACACCTTTGCGTTGTACTCATCTTTAATACATGATACCCCTAGTTAACCCCTTAGAGCCTATCCTTTTCGCGATTCTCGTGATGTTTCGATTTTCCGGAATATCAATGAAGAGCATTGTTTACAATCCACCCCCAAATGTACACCCAAATCGCCTTAGCCTACCTCGTATGCACTCATTTTTAGTGCATTATTATTATCACACTAAACCCTTAGTTCAATTATCTAGTTACTTGCATAAGTTGCTAAGTCGGGTCATATCCTTTGTACACAGTTTTGGGACGATTGGGACTCATGGGAAAAGTTAAATTTTATGAAATGACGGGAAGGGAACGTTAAATTCAAATTCCCTTTATTTGCATAATAATGTACTCCAAGTGTTTTGATCTTTTCAATTCGGGTCAAATTAGTGTTAGAGTAATAAAAACTCAAGTGTAGGGATGTGCCTATAAATCCTTACTATTTTGATGTTATCATAAAGGATGGTTGATTGGTGCTAAACAGTCAAGTCTAAAAGACTAAAAACTGCTCAAACACTAATGCAATTAAGATCAGAGGAGTATAGAGTCTCCCCGGGTCGTTATGTCCCAGCGAGCTATGCAATGGATCAATCAACGTCTAGTGATCGAGAAGTTTGAACGATAAAGGGAATTGTGATTATTATAACTAAGGAAAAGCCAACAACTTAAAAACGCCTAAAATGCAAATTAAAGAAAATAAAAAAGATAAAATCTATTAAATAAACGCTATCACTATTTTTAAAGTGATGAACGTTTAAAACCTAAAACGTATGTTTTAAAACAAAATTACGTAACGTACAAAATAAAAAGTGAAACTTACACAATATTAAACCTAAAAATATGAAAAATACATTTTTACAATCCTAATGATAAAAGAAACTTTTTAGAAAAAGAAAACTATTTTTATAACTATTTAATTAATTATTATTAATTAAAAACTAATTTTAACTATTTAATAATTATCTAAAATACAAAAATTAGGAAATAAAGCTAGAAAAATAAAATTATGAAATGGAAAAATCTAAAATATCAAACTAGAATTTTCAAAACTATTTTTGTATTTTTCTGGTTATTTTTCTATTTTCTAGGAATTAAATACTATTTAAATTATCTAAAAATACAAATTTAACTAAGAAAAATATGGAAAAATACTTTTTTAGATTTTTATATTTATCTAAACTTAATAAAATTGAAAAATTATTTTTTTGAACCTTTTTCTAATTTTTTGTATTAAATACTATTTAAAAGTGCTTAAAAACTAATTTAAATTAGGAAAAATAGCAAAACAACTTGGAAAAATCTGTAAATTTTAGGAAAAGTCTAAAATAATATAAGGAATAAAGGAAAAATAGAAAAGTAGGTGCTTATGTGGAGAATTATGCAACTGCTTTTCAAGTGCTTATTGAAATAAGCACTAGAATAAGCAAATGAGTACCAAAGGCTACCAAACTGATAATGAAGCTCTAACAAGCTAATTTAACTAAAATGCAACAATTTCCAACAAGCTAATACCACTGATTCACAGGCTAGATCAGATTTGATGTTCTGAGATTTTGACAGAAAACAGATCTAGGGTGCTAACTTTAAGCACTAGCACAAGCTTAGAAATAAGCTCAAAAGGAAAACTTTGATTTGGAACTTGGAAAGGACCTGGGTGAGATCACTTGTACCAAAAATAAGACTATGGTGAGCTATTTTGAGCACTGTACACTAGTTGCAAAAACTGAGAAAATCTCAGTGAATGCTGAGAAAGTGGTGCAGGGCATTTGGGTCCAAGTTCACAAGCTTGGTAGAAGCTTAAAGAAAAATTATAAAATTTCACAAAAATGTTAATAAGTAATAAGACCAGATGAAGTTTTTAAATTGCCAAGTTTCACTTGATAAGTCCAAAAATTGAGCTCATGAAAAATGCTTTTAACTGAGCCCAAAACAGGTTTTGTCAAATTTGACTTTTGAAGCAAATGTGAAAGTTGACTTTGGTGAACTTTAGATCCAATTTTTGTGACTTAGATAGATGTAATATGATATGATAACACTGATTCAAGCTATGTTATTGACTTCCAAACTCAAAACACTTATCTGCTAATCCTAAATCTCCAACAGGTAACAGTGAGACAGATTTTGGTAAAATGTTGACTTTAAGCACTAGCAGACCCAATTTAATGACCAAACTGAGTTCAAATATACTTGAGAAACATGATACAACAAAACTTAACCATTGAAAAGACCATTAAGACAGATGGATAAGTAAATCCAAACACCCTTGTAATTGACTGTTTTGAAGTTAAAATCTATTCTAACATTATCAAGCACAAACCATTAATCAAACTAAGATTATATATCCTAAATACAACTTTTAAAACAGACATGAACCAGTTTTAACTACAGATGTTGAGTATGCATAAAAACTTGAAGATGACTTACAAAAGTCCTATAGCCACTGTGGCTTGAATCCAAGAACTATGAACCACTAACCTATTTCAATATCACCCAAATGAATCCAAATCAAACCATTTCCAACTGCATCAACCCAGTTCCCACTTCATTGCCAATTTTTGCACCTGTTTGACTTTAGTTGACCAAGAACACAACTTTGCTTAAAACTTAAATTTAAACTACCCAAAGGCTTTAATAAGCTTATATAAGCTTCTTTGAATCCAAAAATTTAGCTACTACAGCTTTGATATAGAAATTCGAAAATGAAAATTTGCACAGTGAACTAGAAATTTGGAATGTAAACATAAACTGGAATTAATACTTGGGAAGAGTTTTAATACACTTTAAATGACTTAACTTGACAATATGAAGCAAAAGATTACAATTTAGGACTTGATTAAAAACAAAAACATAAAAACGACATAAGGAAATTTAAAACTAAAAATCTACTACCCATCTTGCTTCTTTTCTCTGTCTTTTATATTCCAAAGCTACTCTCTCTCTCTTCTGAATCTTTCCCACCATTCTTGACCCTTGGATTGCTTAAAAATCATCTCAACCGTTTAAACATATTTTTGGCGCCAAAACTCTTTTCTGCCCATTGGAGGTTGAGTGAGGGGTTGGAGGTGCATTTAATGAGGTCTTGGATGTTAGCTAAGGTGGAGGGACAGGCTTGAGTGATTGGAGAGGAGGGGGGATGGGTTTAGCTAAGTTTCAGGGAAGCAGGTGATATGGTGGACTTTGGCGGGTGAGAAGATTGACCAGAGATTTGACCAGGCAAGTGTTTAATAATAGGGGGGTTCATAATTCAAAGTGACAGGGGTCCAAAGTGTGTCAAGGGTCCAAAATTGGTTAAAGGGTTTAAAACTTCAAGGACTAAAGGTGTAAATCCTGAAAATGTAGGGACCTAAGCTGCCAATTCATCAAACTTATTTCAAGGGACCAAAAGTGACATTCTCAGAAAGTACAAGGACCAATGTTGCCATTTTCACATTTTCCAGGGACCAATTCTGCCAATTTCTAAACTTGAGGGACCATTTTTGCAATTTTCTCAAACTTTTAATATTTTTCACCAAAGGACTAAATTTGACAACTTATGATTTAAAAAGGACCTTTGGTGACTTTACTTTTGAAATTATGGCTCAGGGACTATTTTTGACAATTTATGAAACTTGGGGGACTAAAACTGCCAATTTTGCAAACTTGATACATTTTTCATCTGATTTTGATAATTTTGCATTTGAAACACATAAAACACTGATTTGTGATATTTTGATCATTTTGATGTGTTTCTGAGTGTTTTCAGATGATTTTGCAGTTTATATTGTACAAAAATGATGAGTATTTACACACTCATCAATCCCCCACACTGAGATATTGCTAGTCCCTAGCAATGATTTGAGAAAACATAATGGATTTTAATCTCTTTACCAAAAGCCATTACTTCTGGAGTAGCCAAATGTTTCAGTTCAAGTAAGAACCATGGTACACCGATAACCATGTGATTTTGAGCAAACCACCAGCTTTCAACGGATTTGATTTTGTCTTTACCAGAAGCCGTACCCTTCTGGACTAGCCAACTCTTAGATAAATTATCAGAATTATCTTTGGTGAGCTGATTACCAATTATGGTTTTTCCACTGCCTTTACCACAAGCCATAATCTTGCGGGCTAGCCAACTCTTCACTTTTTAGGATATGGTGAGTTGAGAACCATACAATTTTGGGCAAATTGCAAGCCATATAAACGGATTTGAGATATCTTTACCAAGAGCCGTTTGCTCCTGGATTAGCCAATCCTTTTGTCTTACAGACAAGGCGGACTGATAACCAAATGAGAAAGTGTAAAACACTTACTCCAAAAAAATTTTGGCCAAAAACGGGGGAATTGGTATAATTATATGATAAAATTCGTGAGAATTCCCCCCCACACTTAGAAATGAATATTGCCCTCAATATTCAAAGTACCGGCGGTTATGCCGAAACAAAGAACGTGAAAGGGAAATATTACGGCCATTATTTAGAAAGAAGATTTTTTTTTTTTTTTTTTTTTTTTTTTTTTTTTGAAACATGTGGGCAACCCCCCCACACTAGGGTGGTAGAAAGAGGTGAGAAGACAGAAATATGGGTGAAAACCCATATTGCATGCTACTGTTTTTGATTCCCGAGTCGCTAGCTTGACTCGACCCCGAATTCATTTGTTCATGGGGAAAGTAACGTGGAAAACCAATCTCAATCGGACTTTCGTTCACAATGTTAATGAACATATGAACATCAGAAAGTTCCACTCCGACGAGATATAACCGCGGTATTGTTTAATAGTAGAAACTATAAAGGATGATACCGGGGTCAAAGATGGTGTCCTCATTCCCGAAAGAGAAAAGGGAAAGAGCAACCACACCATCTGTGAAGAATGGAATAAAGACGTACATGAGAATGCATGTCCATTCCTCAGCAGAGAAAAGCAAATCACCAGTTTTGACATCTTTAAGCTTAAACTTGGAGCTTAGATGGTGATTGTCAAGAAGATGTCCGGGAGGGAGGGTGGGAAATGGTTCCTCAATCAACAGACTTTCCAGAAAAAGGATGTCTCCCTCCGGATCAAGGTGAGTGTTATCAATTCCCATTGGAATTGACTCATCACTAAGAAAGGCCTCGACTTCATTCCAAAAGTTGTCATCTTCCTCATCAGGAGTGAGAGAAGGGATGGAAGAGTCGGGAATAAGACTAGAAGATGATGGATCATTTTTGAGCGATTCATCAATGGGAAGAATGTCTCCCATTGGATCACAAACATCATCATCCAACTGAGATGAAACTGAAGAGAGTTTGGTTTCATCCACAGAAGTAACAATCTCGATGCGACAAACAGATTCCGGAGGTGGGACAAGTGGTGTGCTCTTAGAGCTAGCAGTTTCCACCACTTCCGATGAAGTCTCCGATTCTAGATCATCATCATCATCAAGAACACTCTTGACTTCCCTGGTACAGCTTTCAAACCATTTGCTTGAACCAGGGGTAATTTTCAAAGCTTTGAGCTCAGCACGTTTTTGGTGAACACTCTTAACCGTGAAATTTGAGAGTGTTGCATTGATTCTTTCAGATTTTTGATCAATTGTGGCAACACTCTTTTTGTATAGAGGTTTGGAGTCTTGGTTAATATTTAACGTGAGCTCTTCGTTGTCAACCCGTATGGTCAACTCTTCCGCAAACACATCAATCAGAGCACGACTCGTTCTTAAGAAAGCTCTCCCTAAGATAAGGGGAACTCTAGGATCTGCATCGAAGTCTACTACAACAAAGTCAGCATGAAAGTGAAACTTTCCCACTTTCATCACGACATCCTCGGCTATCCCAAGTGGACGAGTTACGGTACGATCCGCTAGCTCGAGTGTCATACGAGTGGATGAAAGTTCAGGAAGAGACAGTTTCTTCCATACTGAGAGAGGCATGAGGTTAATGCTAGCGCCAAGATCGGCCAAGGCGGAGCATTGAAACATCCCCAAGAAATCACACGGGATTAAGAACCGGCCAGGGTCTTCAAGCTTTTCGGGAAGCTTATTAAGAATGGCTGCTGAGCATTGCTCATTGAGAGGAGTTTTCGCCATCTCTGATAGCTTGTCTTTGTTGGTGAGTAAGCCTTTAAGCGTAGATGCAAATTTAGGCATTAGAACGAGAGCATCAACGAAGCTTATATCAAAGTGAAGCTCATTGAAGATTTGGAAATTTTTTTCCATTTGCTCTTTGTTTTTGTATTTGAGCTTCTCATCATTCATTCTTGATGGGTAAGGAAGCTGACTAGACTTTTGAGCCGGAATGGAAGTGTTTTCTGGCTCAGGATTTTTCTTCGGAACATCGGGTTCCGGACTTAAAGCTTGGACTACCGAAGGTGGGACGTGTGCGGTACTTCGTGGGCTTGAATAATGCACCTTGTCCTTTGTCTCCTTGGTAACTTGACTAAATGCCACAGGAGGAGGGGGCATTGGAGTCGTAGGTCCATTGTGCGTCTTACCACTACGAGTGGTGACGGCTTTCAACTCGGCATTGGGATTAGGAATGGTATTGCCTGGGAGTCCTCCAGAAGATGATGAAGCTTTGTTCATATTCATGTTCATGAAACTGCTCATCATATTCTTTAACTCATTTGTCTGCCGAGATAATGTGGTATCAATTTCCCTTTTTAGCTCACCTCTCATGTTATTGATCTGAGTTTGCATTGATCGCATGTTTGCCTCAGTCATTTTCATGAAGTCATTTGGCATGGGAACTTGAGGAGGTGGTTGATAACTTTGCTGATTTGGAGCTTGATATGGTTGAGGTTGGTTGAAATTGTTCCGGTTTTGATTGAAATTTTGAGAGTTATTGAAATTTTGTCCTTGATTCGGAACAAAGCGATTTTGATTGCCATGGTTTTGCACAGGAGGAAAACCAGGTGGTGTCATACCGCTAGGTGCACGGTAATGAGGATCGGCTTGTGGTCGGTATTGATTGTGGTTTACCGAAGCTACGGGAGCTTGGTAAAAGGAAGCATCGGTTGCTTGACAATCATAATACGCGTGTGGACCACTACAAATTTCACACACCTTGTTTATGGCTTTGATTGGTTCCGGCTTATGAATTTCGCTTTTGATTTCCTTCACCTCTTTTATCATACAATGGATGATGTCCGTTAGAGCGGCTAACGGAGCGGCTAACTCGGAAGAGTTACCGGATGAAGAAGCAGCAGGAGTGTTCGGAACATTGACTTTGTTGCGAGAAATAGGAACTTTTGATTTACTCTCGCAAATTTCAAGCACATCTTTAGGTCTACGATTCAAGATATTTCCACCCGCGGATGCATTCAAGGAATCTTGATCATTACCGTTCAACCCATTGTAAAAGATATTAACTTGTTGAAGCTCCGTGAATTCATGATGGGGGCATTTCCTGAGGAGATCTTTGAATCTCTCCCATGCCTCTCCAAAATTTTCATTGAAATTTTGACGAAATCCAGAAATTTCATTTTTCAGATTAGTCGTCTTTGATGGAGGAAAGAAATAGTTGACAAACTTTTGAACAAGATCCTCCCAAGTTTCGATGGATCGAGGGGGTTCTTTTTCCAGCCAAATCCGGGCTGCCCCCTCAAGTGAGAATGGAAATAGCATCAACTTGATCACTTTTTGTGGCACATCCTTGAAATTGATAGTTGAAGTCAACTTGTTAAACCAACGGATGTGTGCATACGGGTCTTCTCGATCAGTCCCGCGGAATTGATTCGTAGACACAAGTGTGATCAAATGTGTCTTCAATTCGAAGTGATCAGAGTTGATAACCGGTAAAACGATGGCATCTCCATAACCCTCGGTGGGTGCTTGGAGCATTTCCGCCATAGTACGTTCGTCTGCCATGTTGTTGCTTGAAATAGTACGAATCTCGGGTTCGACTATTTGGGCAGCACGTCTACGAGAACGTCTTCTTGGAATTTCTGCTAGATCACGCAAAGGACTCAATGATCTAGAAGAACGAGTGCGCATGCACTAGAGATAACTCTAAGAACTCTCAGAGTTAAGGAGAGAAATGGAATTATGAAGATCTTTCAGATGAGAATGAGAATTATGAAGACGTTTTATAAAAATGGGGTGAGAAGAATCTTTATGGGTTTTCTGGTTCTGAAACGTCGATATCACAACAAAATCAATTAACACAAGATCGAGGCAAAACAACAGTGAACTTAACCAATAATCCAAGATGAATGGCTTCTTTGAAAAAGGTACACCAATCACAAGGACACAAAGGCAAGTTTTAAATCTTTAGTTCGGGAACTTATTATGGTCGCACCCCCAGTTAGGTAGTGCACTGCCTTGGTTTTCGGTGGTAATCTTTTAAGTTGTTAATTATTAAAGAAAACGACGATTCTTTTTGTATTTTTATTTTTGATACATATATAGAAACAAAAGAGAAAATATTTTTGTGTTTTATACGTTTTTGCTTGTTTTTGAGTTTTTGGATTTTTTAGAAGAAAATAAGGATATATATATATATACAGAGATGGATGATATAAACAAAGAGTGAGGATTCAAACAACTAATCTGCTACACGTAAGATAAATCAGCACAGCTCCCCGGCAGCGGCGCCAAAATTTGATTGGTGCTAAACAGTCAAGTCTAAAAGACTAAAAACTGCTCAAACACTAATGCAATTAAGATCAGAGGAGTATAGAGTCTCCCCGGGTCGTTATGTCCCAGCGAGCTATGCAATGGATCAATCAACGTCTAGTGATCGAGAAGTTTGAACGATAAAGGGAATTGTGATTATTATAACTAAGGAAAAGCCAACAACTTAAAAACGCCTAAAATGCAAATTAAAGAAAATAAAAAAGATAAAATCTATTAAATAAACGCTATCACTATTTTTAAAGTGATGAACGTTTAAAACCTAAAACGTATGTTTTAAAACAAAATTACGTAACGTACAAAATAAAAAGTGAAACTTACACAATATTAAACCTAAAAATATGAAAAATACATTTTTACAATCCTAATGATAAAAGAAACTTTTTAGAAAAAGAAAACTATTTTTATAACTATTTAATTAATTATTATTAATTAAAAACTAATTTTAACTATTTAATAATTATCTAAAATACAAAAATTAGGAAATAAAGCTAGAAAAATAAAATTATGAAATGGAAAAATCTAAAATATCAAACTAGAATTTTCAAAACTATTTTTGTATTTTTCTGGTTATTTTTCTATTTTCTAGGAATTAAATACTATTTAAAACTATTTAAATTATCTAAAAATACAAATTTAACTAAGAAAAATATGGAAAAATACTTTTTTAGCTTTTTATATTTATCTAAACTTAATAAAATTGAAAAATTATTTTTTTGAACCTTTTTCTAATTTTTTGTATTAAATACTATTTAAAAGTGCTTAAAAACTAATTTAAATTAGGAAAAATAGCAAAACAACTTGGAAAAATCTGAAAATTTTAGGAAAAGTCTAAAATAATATAAGGAATAAAGGAAAAATAGAAAAGTAGGTGCTTATGTGGAGAATTATGCAACTGCTTTTCAAGTGCTTATTGAAATAAGCACTAGAATAAGCAAATGAGTACCAAAGGCTACCAAACTGATAATGAAGCTCTAACAAGCTAATTTAACTAAAATGCAACAAGTTCCAACAAGCTAATACCACTGATTCACAGGCTAGATCAGATTTGATGTTCTGAGATTTTGACAGAAAACAGATCTAGGGTGCTAACTTTAAGCACTAGCACAAGCTTAGAAATAAGCTCAAAAGGAAAAATTTGATTTGGAACTTGGAAAGGACCTGGGTGAGATCACTTGTACCAAAAATAAGACTATGGTGAGCTATTTTGAGCACTGTACACTAGTTGCAAAAACTGAGAAAATCTCAGTGAATGCTGAGAAAGTGGTGCAGGGCATTTGGGTCCAAGTTCACAAGCTTGGTAGAAGCTTAAAGAAAAATTATAAAATTTCACAAAAATGTTAATAAGTAATAAGACCAGATGAAGTTTTTAAATTTCCAAGTTTCACTTGATAAGTCCAAAAATTGAGCTCATGAAAAATGCTTTTAACTGAGCCCAAAACAGGTTTTGTCAAATTTGACTTTTGAAGCAAATGTGAAAGTTGACTTTGGTGAACTTTAGATCCAATTTTTGTGACTTAGATAGATGTAATATGATATGATAACACTGATTCAAGCTATGTTATTGACTTCCAAACTCAAAACACTTATCTGCTAATCCTAAATCTCCAACAGGTAACAGTGAGACAGATTTTGGTAAAATGTTGACTTTAAGCACTAGCAGACCCAATTTAATGACCAAACTGAGTTCAAATATACTTGAGAAACATGATACAACAAAACTTAACCATTGAAAAGACCATTAAGACAGATGGATAAGTAAATCCAAACACCCTTGTAATTGACTGTTTTGAAGTTAAAATCTATTCTAACATTATCAAGCACAAACCATTAATCAAACTAAGATTATATATCCTAAATACAACTTTTAAAACAGACATGAACCAGTTTTAACTACAGATGTTGAGTATGCATAAAAACTTGAAGATGACTTACAAAAGTCCTATAGCCACTGTGGCTTGAATCCAAGAACTATGAACCACTAACCTATTTCAATATCACCCAAATGAATCCAAATCAAACCATTTCCAACTGCATCAACCCAGTTCCCACTTCATTGCCAATTTTTGCACCTGTTTGACTTTAGTTGACCAAGAACACAACTTTGCTTAAAACTTAAATTTAAACTACCCAAAGGCTTTAATAAGCTTATATAAGCTTCTTTGAATCCAAAAATTTAGCTACTACAGCTTTGATATAGAAATTCGAAAATGAAAATTTGCACAGTGAACTAGAAATTTGGAATGTAAACATAAACTGGAATTAATACTTGGGAAGAGTTTTAATACACTTTAAATGACTTAACTTGACAATATGAAGCAAAAGATTACAATTTAGGACTTGATTAAAAACAAAAACATAAAAACGACATAAGGAAATTTAAAACTAAAAATCTACTACCCATCTTGCTTCTTTTCTCTGTCTTTTATATTCCAAAGCTACTCTCTCTCTCTTCTGAATCTTTCCCACCATTCTTGACCCTTGGATTGCTTAAAAATCATCTCAACCGTTTAAACATATTTTTGGCGCCAAAAATCTTTTCTGCCCATTGGAGGTTGAGTGAGGGGTTGGAGGTGCATTTAATGAGGTCTTGGATGTTAGCTAAGGTGGAGGGACAGGCTTGAGTGATTGAAGAGGAGGGGGGATGGGTTTAGCTAAGTTTCAGGGAAGCAGGTGATATTGTGGACTTTGGCGGGTGAGAAGATTGACCAGAGATTTGACCAGGCAAGTGTTTAATAATAGGGGGGTTCATAATTCAAAGTGACAGGGGTCCAAAGTGTGTCAAGGGTCCAAAATTGGTTAAAGGGTTTAAAACTTCAAGGACTAAAGGTGTAAATCCTAAAAATGTAGGGACCTAAGCTGCCAATTCATCAAACTTATTTCAAGGGACCAAAAGTGACATTCTCAGAAAGTACAAGGACCGATGTTGCCATTTTCACATTTTCCAGGGACCAATTCTGCCAATTTCTAAACTTGAGGGACCATTTTTGCAATTTTCTCAAACTTTTAATATTTTTCACCAAAGGACTAAATTTGACAACTTATGATTTAAAAAGGACCTTTGGTGACTTTACTTTTGAAATTATGGCTCAGGGACTATTTTTGACAATTTATGAAACTTGGGGGACTAAAACTGCCAATTTTGCAAACTTGATACATTTTTCATCTGATTTTGATAATTTTGCATTTGAAACACATAAAACACTGATTTGTGATATTTTGATTATTTTGATGTGTTTCTGAGTGTTTTCAGATGATTTTGCAGTTTATATTGTACAAAAATGATGAGTATTTACACACTCATCAATGGTAGAGTAAAAGTGTATGAAAAAAAAAAAAAAAAAAAAAAAACAAGCTACCATCCTACATCTATCTTTAAATTTATGTTTGTTTATTTCAGTTATCTAGAGTTTAGAGTGTCGAGTCTTGGCTTAGCAACGCCATTCTTCGCATGCTTGTAACATAAAGATTTTTGACTTGCCACCACTAAATCGCCTATCCCACCAAACCCTTTGTTTCCCTATCGTAAGCCTAACATTACAACCCTTTAAAAGACCTATTGGATAGTCTTTCCTAGGTGCTTACGCCAAAGCTATGGAGGTTTGATCTAGTCTCAAGCCTATGGTAATCTATGTACTAGGACCGGTTAATGAGTGTTTATCTTCCATTTCCAACTTGTTATATTTCATATACACCCGCGAGATGTGAGTATCTAAACACCCCATGTGAGGTGCTAGTATGTAATTTCCGTGCTTGTTATGACTTTTGCGGTGCTTATATGTGTTGTGGATCGTTCTAAACTAATGCTTCATGACCCCTAATTTATAAATCAATTGGCTAAAAGCACATTTGCTTGAGGACAAGCAAATACCAAGTGTAGGGATATTTGATAAGGATTTAAAAGGTACATTTTTTATGGGTCATTTAAGCCCTTAACTGATCACTTTTGTATCCGTTATTACTTAATTTCGTTCCTTTTCACTTTTTAGGTCTCTTGAAGGTAAATTGTTGGAATGACACTTATTCGGATGAAAAGGCGCGAATATACGAAGAAAATGGCCAAAGTCAAGAATCGAGACACTCAAGCTGCTGAATTGAAAAGGGACGACGTCAGGTTCTACTTGTGACGCCGTCGGAACAAGTTTTGTGACGACTCAGTAGCCAAATTGCTTATTTACAAGTGACGGCATCAGGTTTTAAAAGAGTAGGGCGTCGCAGCTCAGACGGCCTAGATTTGATCCAGACCGCGTTAGAGACTGAAGGAGACGGCGTCACAGGCATAGGTGACGCCGTCACAATGATAACGTGGCCAAGACGAAAACCTAATGACGGCGACCCGACGACGTCACAATTAAAGAGTGACGCCGTCGCAGTTTGTAACACTATATATAAAATCCGAATTTTTAAGTTTTCAGTGTTTAGTTTTGTGGAGTAAAAACCTAAACCGAACCAAGACTGTCTTGTACAGTATTTTAGGGTTCCATACCCTATCTTACATCAAGATAAGTGTTTTACTTTATTAATTCAATTATGTCTTCAATTGATTGTGTGTATGCTTGCATGTTCTCCATGTCCGGCTAATTTACTTGTGTGTTTGCTTTGGTAATATGAAACCTAGTTATTGAATATTGATTGGTTGTCTCTTATCTTAATTGTGATTGACCTAGTATTGCGATAGGTCATTCGTTGTGCTATTAATGCTTGATTAATCTTTGTTGAACCTTAGCATATAGTTACTAATGGAATTGTATGCTAAACATCCAAAGAATACCTTAGTGTTTAGTTTATGAATCCTAGAGATTTCATAGTCATTAACCTTTGGTAGCTTCAAATAGTTAGTGTAAAGCCCTTTTTATCACGTATACCTTATCACAACGTTAAGCAAACCCAACACAAACACGTATAACAAACAGATGTATGTTATGCGTATAAGAAAGATGAAGGTTAGAAAGTGGTGACTTGATGTATAGATCGTATGTATGTTTAGAGAGATAGAGAGAAGAAAGAAAACAATAAGATGTTATATTGCTTCAAAGGAAAACACACACACACACACACACTCAAGCACACCCCTCAAATGACCATTTGAGGGGTATTTATACTCTAAATACAAGATGCCCTAATGGGCTTTCCATGGGCTTGGATTGGGTTGGATTGGATAATATCTTTCATAAGGCTAGCTTAACTTGACTAATAGCCATTTAGCTTAGCCCAATCCATGAGCCCGTTGACTATTCTAGTACGATATCTAACACACGTTACAAAGTTCCTAAATGTGAATGACCATCACTTCCAATAAAAACTATTAAGGCTAACAATCTCCCCCTAAGGGGTGGTCATTCAAATGATGCTCTACTTGATTAGGTCTTTACTTTTCTCGAGCTTGAACTTTGTGCGTAGATATAGAATAGTCTTGATTCTTTGTTCCTTCATGCTTTGTGATCAGATAATGTGGTTGTCTGCCATTGTCAACTTCGTTGGTTAGGTGTCTCCACGCATTTCTCCACCATGCTCACACTTCTATTTGACTTTTGGTTACCAATGATGTAGTTCTCGAGTCTTTAAACTTTGTAGATTCTTTGACATTTACGAAGAATCATCTTTAACTTTGTGTTGCCTTTGATTTTGATGAGAACTATCATGTGTTGTTGGTATGAGCATGTGGAGAATCTGCACGATCAATCCGCTCCGGAGCTTCCATAAGAAGAAAACATAAAACAGGTTAGAAATAAACGGATTCCGGCACTTACAAGTTTGAATTTCGAGGGTGTTAACAGCATAGTGTGAAAACACATCTCTAATTCTTACAAAGGCCGTTCCTGAACTGGAGTCCCACAAGTGAGATAACGCGATATACCGAAGTACATCTACAGTTCAGATGAGTCGCTGAGGTACACCGAAGCATCACCTCACGACTGTAGACCGTTTGAGACACACTAAGCGTAATCCACGGAGAGTTACCGAAGTGACCTGCTGTCAGGGCTGCTTGATGTTGCCCCTGGCAGGAGTTTCCATTCAATCACTGAGGATCACAATTGTGAAACCTCTCATAAATGTTCTGGCAGATTGCTAAGATCTGCGTAGGACTCTAAAATATATCACTTGTGCCCTTATTGATGAACAACAAGCGATGTCATGTCAAGTGTTCCTATGAGATCTTTTGATGAATCTCGTGGCTCTAGACTCAATAGTGCATTTTGGTTTTCCTGAGCGGAGACTAGGGAGAGGGTCTCCTTCTTCAATACCAACGATCTCTAAGAGAAAGTCGATAGATTATGTAGGGTTCCCACTGAGAATGAAACAAATCCCTTTTGAGAGGAATTGAGTGGCTAGAAGGTTTAGTGCAGTGCGTCACTGGGTCCATGACGTCTTTGTCTTCAATACCAGTGTCATCTTAGTGACAACCAGTAGCAGATGAGTTGAACACGATTTCTGCCCTAATGGTTGAATATGGAGGGCTATTTCTTTTTACCCTTTTTCATTACATTTCTTTTTAATTCTTCAACCTCTTCTTTCTTCTTTCTCACATTACTCCTTTTTTCAATCATACCTAAGGACTTCTAGTTCTAAACTATTTGTGATGTCCTTGGGTAGATCCCTCCGGCTCTGGCGGATCATAGGACGAATTTCCTATCCTTAGTCACCTTATAACTGCATTACTGTCCTATTGTTGCCATAAAACCAATTTTCTTGAAAATCTCTCAGAGTGTTTATGATAGAAAACATGTTTGAAGCACTCCGTGAGTTTTATATTTTCAGAAACACTCCCCCTTCACATGTGCTTATAAGTTTTGACAGAAATCTGCACATAGAGGGTAGAGTTCGCACTTTTTGAATTGATCGACTTTAAATGAACAAGACCGATTCGAGACACGTTTACATCACTAGAGAACTAGCTTGAAATTATTACCCGTCCTGGTCAAGTCCATAGAAAGTTTCTCGAGATGGTACATGATTCCTCGTCAATGCATTGGTTTCAGCTGAGTCGAGCTCATTTGAGATTCAAGCAACAATCATTAAACTCTTTGATCACATTTTAATCACGTTTCTCCCTCTCAAAAATAGCATATCCATGATGTTTTTGAAACAAAATGATTAAAAGATATGTTTTTCGAAAAGCATTTGGAGAGAAACTGATTTAGCATGAATTTTGGAACAATTCTGGTTTTATACTCCCCCTTAACGAAAGCATATTTTTCATACAGAAAATTTAGAATCAATTAAGGGTTTAGAGGGAGTTATCTTGGTACCAAATGTGAGAGATTTTGAAAAAAATCTTTTTGAAAAATTTCGAATCAATGGTACGCAAGATGAAGATTTTTTAAAAACAAATCTTTTGAAGATATGGAATAAGAATTATCTTCATTTGTTTTAGGATAAGTGCTCGATATTTATGAAAATCGATTTTGCGTAGCATTTTCCTTTCTTTAAAGATCGGGTTGCAAGCTGAAATACTTACAAGCCATTGTTTTTAGGAATAGTGCTTGAAAATTATTTAAAGCCTTTGATTTGGTTAAGCACTTTCCTTTCTTTGAAGCGCGGGTCCTGAACTTGTCACACCCCCAAATTACCTGTTTTGCAGCGGAATGGAATTCCTGGGGATTGACTGTCATAAAAATAGTTGAGCATGTATCTCCCCCAAAAGTAATTCAAAAAAGTTAAAAGAGTAGGGGCTATGACTCACCTGGTGCAATGTTTATGATGATAAAATGGCAAAAGTGGATACACTGAAATGTAGCGTGAATCTCGAAAATGACCTATTATGAATGATATGATATGTAATAAGTCATGATGTAATGTTATGCATGCAATTCGGATGATATTTATACCACTTGTGAATTTTTGAAGATAATACTTCTCGTCGAAAATATAATCTTTTAACGTCTTGACCATTTTTAAATTACTTCACATGTATTTACGTTGAAATGATATCCGACGATAATCATTTGGTGATTTATTAAGAAAATATAACTTTTCGTCGTAAAATAATGTCGTTGAAATTTCCATGAAAGTGACTAAAACGGCCTCGAAAAGCTAGTCGTAAAATGGTGCACGTCGAGCGTTAGGAAACAAACTCAACGGTTTTGGGAAGCTCGTATGATTATCTCAAAGTTTTAGTATTTAAGTTTTCGTCATAGAAGTTCCGATCATAGAGAAAAATATAGGTAAAGTATGGTACTTTTGTCCCAAAATATAGTTTAAGGATGGTTTTTCGGCAAACTTTGAGCGACCGTATTTTAATCATTACAACTCCGCTTGACGAACGGTTGGACATTTTGGAAAATATGGTTGGCGAACTTACTTTTACTAGAAGACATCTTTTTATAATAAGTACTACGTCCATGTTAAAAACGACCCTCAACATGGTCCCTAGTTGCCGAAGTATATGTTTAATAGAAAATATATTAATGTTGCTAATAGAATAAAGTTACGGCAACTTTTGTTTATCGCGTGTAATTTGCTCGTTACAAGTCCGTTTTCTACGTTTTCTACATCCTTAGATTCGTGTCAAAGTATACTAATATATTTTTGATAATTCGACAAAATTTATAAAGCTTAAGACTCATTTTTGACTCGTAAAGAGTGACATTTTCATGCTGAAATTTCCAGAATTTATAGTTTTTGACGCTCAACTTGAAAAATTCATAACTTCTTCGTTATAACTCCGTTTTAATCCGTTCAAGCGGCCACGGTTTCGTTTTAAAGTGTATTTTCTAAATATCTAGCCCAAAATATTATACCCACTGTCGGATTTTCCAGAATTTAATTTTAAGGACAGACCCTTTTCAAAACGTGTCGAAATGAGTTTTTCTCGCGCCAAAACTTTTCTAACCCATTCAAAACAACTCCGAAGCTATTCTAATCCTACCATACACCTTCTTAGGGTGTCATGGGTTCCTAGACATCACCAAAACTAATATATAACAAGGAGTAATTATAGGATGGATTATATATATTTAACACATAAAAACCTTAAAAATGGTATAAACATCATGAGACTTGCATGTTTCTCAAATAAAATGATATGACCATAAAAATGAATGTGAAATAAAAATATGAATATGAATGCTTACTAGTGATATGATGAGGTTTAAGGACAAAAGGTTTTCCTAATCACTTGAGGTTTGTATTACAAAACCTTTGCAACAAATGATACTAGTGTTTAATTAAACTTGTCTTGAAAACTTGGAGATGGTCCTTTCTTTTGGTCCTTGGCTGCCGAATATTGGAGAGAAAGAGAGGAAGAGTTTTTGATCTTGGATAATATCTTGTATGTGAAAAATAAAATGAATGAATTGGTTTGATTAAATTCTTGTATATAACTAGAGATATTTTGTAACTTGTTGATGACTAATCCCCCTTGTGTCGACAAGGGGGTGTGTTTGTTTAGTATTATATTTTTTTTTTTCTTTTTTTATGTATTATGTATAATATTTGTCAAGTTAAATGAGTTAAGTGGTAACTTGTAGACACATTTGATTATTTAGGGTAGCATTGGATAAAAATAAATTTTCACGGGTCAAGATAAAATATATTTTGGTCATAAAAATTATGAAAATACATTTCTTGCAAAATTTGAGTGAAATAATAATAATCGTGTCGTATTTAAGAAAAACGTCGTAATTATATAAATACAACAATTTAGTTACAAAATAAATTTAAAACACTGGGTAAACTCATAATATTATTTTTATAACTTAATATGAGTATAAAAATATATCAGGATAATTTTTGGAAGTAACGGATCAATTGTTCAAAATAATTAATTACGCGATAACGTTTATTTAATAAAAAATTAAACGTTTAACGAAAAATGCAAAACCATGCATAATATTGAAATTAAATGATGACAATGATGTTAATGAAATGTAGACTAAACTTAGTCTATATGAAATGTCCTCGATGATATGATCATGAATTCACAGCTAAACCATTACGGTTACGTGAATTTGATGCTCGTAAACCTAGTTCACGATAAATGATAAATAATGAAGCATGAGTAATGTTTTGAAATATGACCTGAAATTGCGAGTTGTCACATTCGCCCAACCAAAAAGGAATTCAGTCCCTGAATTCAGTTCGTGTTAGTCTATCAAATTTTTGAGTTTGTGATGAATAACGAGGAAAGAAGACATGAAGAGATGTCGTTATGGTTATCGATGATTTAAAGCGTACAAAACATCATAGTAAAGAAAATAGTGGATGAATCTCCCATGAGTAACACTTAGACTTTTATGAATATGTGAAAACCCTGCTTGCACTAAGACTTATAAATAACTGCTCCCAACATAACATGATCCCTCCAGAATTAGACATAGTTAGCTAGGCTATGTATAATTAAGGAACGATATCCCTCCAGAATTAGACATAGTTAGCTAGGCTATGTATAATTAAGGAACGATAATGTGGCGTTCGGTTTAGTTGTTATAACTCTCGATGTTTACAGAGATCTAAACCTTGTAAGTGATAACGAATTAGAAGGAAAAGAAAGTACGCTTAATGAAAATATTTTACAACGAGTGGTTCATCAAAAGTAGTACATCTTAAATCATAAGATCCGAATACGATGGAAGACATAAACTTAGTACGACATAGTACATAAGGAAAATTTAAGACTGTTAGTTTCCGAACTTCTTCAGTCTTCCGCGTTATTGAGACCATGACGAGCTTTTCCTCCTTCTAACATGTATGCATTCCCATGAGCACCTTCGACTTGTTGACCTTGGTTTTGGGGACATTGGTTCCGATAGTGTCCTTGCTCTCCACATCCGAAGCATGTGACTATGGATTTACCTCTACAATCCCTGGCTTGGTGTCCTAGTTTTTGACACTTGTAGCACTTAACAGGGCAAAGACCCGAGTGATGATACTTACATCGATTACATAGTGGGTAGGTTCCAGCATAACCTTTGCCTTCTATTGGTGCAACAACATAAACCATTGCAGTTTCTTGCCCTCTATTCTGTTGTTGATGCTGATTAGTGTTACGGTTTTGGTTGTCGTTATTATAACCTCCTTGGTCATTTTCCCATTTCCTTTTGTTGTTGTTAATTTGGTTGTTGTTGTTGTTGCGGTTATTGTTGATAATGTTTTCCCCCTTCACAACTTGAGCCATGAGTTTTTGAGTTATCCTGATAGTTTCTTCAATTGTTTGTAGATCGGAAGAAGTTACATCTCCTTGAATACATTGTGGAAGTCCTCCAATGAAATTTTCCAGTAGTTTCTCATTGTCCGAAACCATTGATGGACATAGTGCAGCCAATTCTTGAAACCTCCTGATGTAGGTCTCGATGTCATAACCAATAGTCACTAACTCATAGAATTTCGTTTCTAATTTCTTCACCTCCGTGCGCGGACAATACTTCTTTGTCAACAACCTCTTGAATTGATCCCACGTGAGCTTGTAAGCATTTTCGATACCAATAGGTTGTGCATACGAATTCCACCATGACATTGCGCCATCTAAGAGTGTACCGGTGGCAAACTTCACCTTGTAGTCATCTGGGCAATTGCATAGAAGAAACACAGACTCCATCTTCTCAAACCATCGAACCATAGCAGTGGCTCCTTCAGTGCCTTTGAACTTTGTAGGATCACAGTTCTTAAAGTCCTTGTATGTACAATTTCGAACTCCAGATCCTCCTGCAGCTCCTGTGGCAGCAACAAGTCTAGCAGCTTCAGCAGCAGCCGCGGCCTCGGCAGCAGCAGTTACCGTTGCTCGCTCTTTCCTTAGTACCTCGGCTATACTATCCTCTATATACCTTTGGATAGCAGCTGGTGTCATTTCTGGTGCAGCTTTCTTCGGTGCCATAACTCTTCAAAATAAGAGGAAAGGTGAGACGTAGCAAAGTCCTATGTTAAGAATAAGCGCTCTAAAGAAAGGTGATGTGAGGTGATAAGTTTGAGGTTATTTTTCAAAATAATCGATGGTTTCCTAAGAATTGGGTTATGAGATGTTGTAAGCGCTTCAAATGTATGATGGTTTAGTGACTTAATGTGTGAATAACGTGTAACTCGACATGTTAGTGATGAAACAAAGGAGTGAGAGTGACTTCGCCCTACTTAAAGGTTTTATCTCGGCATTCGACGTTATCGGTGATGAATCAGCTGATATTAAAATTACGATAGAGAATGACAAAGCATTCTCCACATTAGAGTATGAGGAAATGATAATGGAATGGGTAATTAAAGGCATCCATGTGACAATCATTTTGAAGTGAAAGTAAATAACTCGAAAAATGTACATATAAACCGCATATAAAGTGAACATGCACTTATGATGAAATGATGAGATGCTATGATGATGTAGTTATAGTCTAGGGTCAATGATGCAACCTAGTTCTCTATAACTGAAGCTCTGATGCCAATCTGTCACACCCCCAAATTACCTGTTTTGCAGCGGAATGGAATTCCTGGGAATTGACTGTCATAAAAATAGTTGAGCATGTATCTCCCCCAAAAGTAATTCAAAACAGTTAAAAGAGTAGGGGCTATGACTCACCTGGTGCAATGTTTATGATGATAAAATGGCAAAAGTGGATACACTGAAATGTAGCGTGAATCTCGAAAATGACCTATTATGAATGATATGATATGTAATAAGTCATGATGTAATGTTATGCATGCAATTCGGATGATATTTATACCACTTGTGAATTTGTGAAGATAATACTTCTCGTCGAAAATATAATCTTTTAACGTCTTGACCATTTTTAAATTACTTCACATGTATTTACGTTGAAATGATATCCGACGATAATCATTTGGTGATTTATTAAGAAAATATAACTTTTCGTCGTAAAATAATGTCGTTGAAATTTCCATGAAAGTGACTAAAACGGCCTCGAAAAGCTAGTCGTAAAATGGTGCACGTCGAGCGTTAGGAAACAAACTCAACGGTTTTGGGAAGCTCGTATGATTATCTCAAAGTTTTAGTATTTAAGTTTTCGTCATAGAAGTTCCGATCATAGAGAAAAATATAGCTAAAGTATGGTACTTTTGTCCCAAAATATAGTTTAAGGATGGTTTTTCGGCAAACTTTGAGCGACCGTATTTTAATCATTACAACTCCGCTTGACGAACGGTTGGACATTTTGGAAAATATGGTTGGCGAACTTACTTTTACTAGAAGACATCTTTTTATAATAAGTACTACGTCCATGTTAAAAACGACCCTCAACATGGTCCCTAGTTGCCGAAGTATATGTTTAATAGAAAATATATTAATGTTGCTAATAGAATAAAGTTACGGCAACTTTTGTTTATCGCGTGTAATTTGCTCGTTACAAGTCCGTTTTCTACGTTTTCTACATCCTTAGATTCATGTCAAAGTATACTAATATATTTTTGATAATTCGACAAAATTTATTAAGCTTAAGACTCATTTTTGACTCGTAAAGAGTGACATTTTCATGCTGAAATTTCCAGAATTTATAGTTTTTGACGCTCAACTTGAAAAATTCATAACTTCTTCGTTATAACTCCGTTTTAATCCGTTCAAGCGGCTACGGTTTCGTTTTAAAGTGTATTTTCTAAATATCTAGCCCAAAATATTATACCCACTGTCAGATTTTCCAGAATTTAATTTTAAGGACAGACCCTTTTTCAAAACGTGTCGAAATGAGTTTTTCTCGCGCCAAAACTATTCTAACCCATTCAAAACAACTCTGAAGCTATTCTAATCCTACCATACACCTTCTTAGGGTGTCATGGGTTCCTAGACATCACCAAAACTAATATATAACAAGGAGTAATTATAGGATGGATTATATATATTTAACACATAAAAACCTTAAAAATGGTATAAACATCATGAGACTTGCATGTTTCTCAAAAAAAATGATATGACCATAAAAATGAATGTGAAATAAAAATATGAATATGAATGCTTACTAGTGATATGATGAGGTTTAAGGACAAAAGGTTTTCCTAATCACTTGAGGTTTGTATTACAAAACCTTTGCAACAAATGATACTAGTGTTTAATTAAACTTGTCTTGAAAACTTGGAGATGGTCCTTTCTTTTGGTCCTTGGCTGCCGAATATTGGAGAGAAAGAGAGGAAGAGTTTTTGATCTTGGATAATATCTTGTATGTGAAAAATAAAATGAATGAATTGGTTTGATTAAATTCTTGTATATAACTAGAGATATTTTGTAACTTGTTGATGACTAATCCCCCTTGTGTCGACAAGGGGGTGTGTTTGTTTAGTATTATATTTTTTTTCTTTTTTTATGTATTATGTATAATATTTGTCAAGTTAAATGAGTTAAGTGGTAACTTGTAGACACATTTGATTATTTAGGGTAGCATTGGATAAAAATAAATTTTCACGGGTCAAGATAAAATATATTTTGGTCATAAAAATTATAAAAATACATTTCTTGCAAAATTTGAGTGAAATAATAATAGTCGTGTCGTATTTAAGAAAAACTTCGTAATTATATAAATACAACAATTTAGTTACAAAATAAATTTAAAACACTGGGTAAACTCATAATATTATTTTTATAAATTAATATGAGTATAAAAATATATCAGGATAATTTTTGGAAGTAACGGATCAATTGTTCAAAATAATTAATTACGCGATAACGTTTATTTAATAAAAAATTAAACGTTTAACGAAAAATGCAAAACCATGCATAATATTGATATGAAATGATGACAATGATGTTAATGAAATGTAGACTAAACTTAGTCTATATGAAATGTCCTCGATGATATGATCATGAATTCACAGCTAAACCATTACGGTTACGTGAATTTGATGCTCGTAAACCTAGTTCACGATAAATGATAAATAATGAAGCATGAGTAATGTTTTGAAATATGACCTGAAATTGCGAGTTGTCACAGAACTGATGTGTTCAGAAGCCATCATATTGAAGTCCGGGTTTCGTACTGAAGTATACGAAAGCCATTATTTTGAAGAAATTTTTGAGAAACGACATGTTTTAGAAAACATTTAAAGAACTCTCGCTCAAGCATCTGTACATGCCCGTATCATTGTTGAATGACATTTCTAGAAACGTACAGAATATCGATTATACGAGAGACATGTCGTGAGAAGAATATTTTTGGATTTTTGATTTTATATTGTTTTTGTATGTTTGAAAGTTTTCTATTTTTGTATTTTGCTTTTGTTGGTTTTTCAAATTTTGTATTTTGTTTTTTCATGAAGATATTTACAAAGAAGATTTGAAGAAAGAAAATTAAGTTGGGACAAGTAAAAGTGGAGTTAAGAGTGGAACTAGAAAAGGATTTCCACATGCGAAATTAGCATAAAGTTCTTCTTTACCACACGGGGTATATGAACCTTCAACACTTTTACAAGTACCTGCATCCACAGAAGAAGAATTTTCACAAATAACAGTGTTAGAAGTACATGATTCCTCACGGTGAGGGTGATCACTATCAACGGTTGTAGTGGATCTGACTTCCTTATCCGAATGATTTTCACTATTATCTGTGTTGGTGCAAGTATCAAAAATTTTTCCTGTGGGAATCCATCTAAGACCTATTTTGTTGAAAACTTTGCCCGTGGGAATCCACCTAAGGTAAGATCTAGGAGTTGTTTTCTTATCAGATGCAGCGGAAGACTCATTTTTAGAAAAAATATGTCCTGAAGAGATCGTCCTATTAGGTGTCTTTTTGTTTGTCTTTTTAGCAACGGGCTTGTTTCTATTTGGTGTCTTAGTGGATTGTGCCTTGGCACGAGAATTATCTTTCTTGAGATATTGTGAGACACATGCATCATGATTTGCTGAAAAGACACATTTTTTACATGTAGTACAGACAAATTCAATATTCTTGTTTAAAACAGCAGCTTTAACTTTGTCACTACAGTCTTTTGGAAATTGAATCTTGTTCGAAAAAGACTTAGAATTCCTAGTGCTGTTTTCTAAGGGCATAACATTTTCTTTTGCGCAACTACTCTTAGATGCAAGCCAATCCCTAGTCTTTTGTAGAGTGTTCCTAGGTAATGGTTTACTACTACTAGCAGTGCCTTGAAATCTTGTAGAATTCATCACCTTAGATGTTGTACCTAAAATTCCATCTTTTCGAGTCTGTGCCTTTTTTCTAGCTTCTTCTAGATAGTGATTGTTGACCATTTTGTTAGAACCAACAGATTCCTTAACTGGATTTTTAGTCACATTCCGTGTACTATTCCTAGAAATGCCAGGTGAATTAACTTTAGGTGTTTCAGCAACTGCTTTTTCTTTGTCAAAACCGTTGATAATTCTCTTTTTAATAGGCAAAGTCTGTGGAGTGACTGTTTTTGACAAATCATTTTTCTCATTAAATTTTGGAGGAGGCATAGAAACAGAAATTTTTGGTTTCTAAACCGGTTTGGGAATATGTGCATTCTCCTCAGTCAATGGTTTTGTAATCTTAGTATCCACAGCCTTTCCTTTTAGACTTTCCAGCTGAACTCTCAAAAGATCATTTTGCTCTTGCATGTCCTTGTAGGCACGCTCATACGATAGTTTGTCATACTTGCATTCCTCGGTTTTTCGATCAAGCTGTTTAAAATAGGACACGTTTTTTTTTCAAGTTTTTCAAGAGCTTTTTCATATTTTGAAACAATTGCGGATGTCTCATACTGGAGTCTTTCATGATCTTCAACAGAATATGTTTGTAAAATAATAGACATGATATCGGTAGTCATAACATCTTCGAAGAGAGAATCATTTAGATTTTCCAAAACTTTGATGTGTTCAACACTTTCATTAGCTTGCTTTATCAGGGATTTATGGTCCTTGACAAAGTCAGTTGTTTCTTTCAAAAGTGCTTGTTCAACATGAATTACCCTTGAGTTGATGTTATTCAGCTGAGGGGCAATTTGAGTTTCAAAAAACTTTTTCTGTTCATTATCAACATGAATTAGCTTGCTTTATCAGGGATTTATGGTCCTTGACAAAGAGAATCACGAACAACGTTTCTGAACTTTTTCAGTATGAAAAATCGGATTTACTTGATTAGAAAGCATCTTATTTGTTTTAGCGGAATGACCCGTTGTAAGAAGCAAATTGTCCAATTTTTTGATAGATTCATTTTTATCAAGAATTTAATCAAGAAGAGAATCTTCTCGTTTTGAAAAATCAGCAATCAACTGTTTCTTCTCTTTTTCAAAATCAGAAAACAGTGCTTTTTGTTTAGAAAGTTGGTCATTTAGTTCAGAAATTTCCTTGTTTAAAGATTTTATTTTCAAGTTCAGATTCACATCAAGTGTATCATACTTGATTTGCAATTGTTTTTCTCTTAAAACAGAATCTCGGTAACCAATTTCTAATTCTGATATTTTGTTTGTATGAAATTCATAGGCTCTGGCGTTCTCTCTGTAACTCTCAAGCTCAGCGGTCAATTTTTTATTCGCGGCCTTAACCTCGCGATTGACCTTACTAACTTTTTCAATTTCAATGCCACAGTTATTGATTAATGATTCAAAATAAGCACGGGTTTCCTCATCAGTCTCAGTATTATGTGCCACACAGCCTCCACTAGGATCCACATATGGAGTTTCAGAGTTAGTATTGCTACAACTCGGATTGTCCATGTATGTATCATAAGTAGGTGCTGATGTCACACAATGCTGTTCATCATGAGTAAACACATCACATATGACATTGTTATAGCATGGATCAATGATTGGTACCTTAGATACTGTATTGGCGTCATAGACAGGAGGTGCGTCAGAGTCAGTGTCGTACTTAGTCTCCTGAAGATTTGCCATGAAGACGCAATTTGCATTGATGTCCTCTCGGTCTTCCAAATCATCCATAATAGACATAAAGTCATGTTCCTCAGCATTCAACTGCATTCTTGATTCTGCCTTTTGTGCTAACAGCATAGCTTTCTGAAGATACGCAAAATCCTTCTTATTCGGCTTGGTAAGACAATTCCTTGCCATGTGACCCACTCCTTGACAGTTGTAACAAGTAACCTGATTACCCTGATTCATATTTCCATAATTCCCAACTACTGGAGCTGCAACATTCCCATTTTGATTACCCACTGCTCTATTCCCAACATTCTGTCCCATCTGATTTCCAACATTCAGACCCAACTGATTACCCTGATACGGAACCGCCTGATTACCCATGCGACTGCTAAATGCTTTATCCAATAAAGAAAATACCTGTAGCAAAGCATTTTCTTGTTCAGTTTCAGGATCAGTGATGTTACACCCGTATTCCGAAATACAAATAGGCCCTACCCTAGATGAATATGGTCTAAGGACTTGACAAGATTGACTAGTCAACCCGATAGTCAAACTAATCATTAATATATATTGTGTTATAGTTATAGAAAGTAGGGGGACCTAAGTTGCCATATTATAACTTGTTATAGAAGTGTAGTGTGGTCAAATTATAAAGAATGGGACTTGAAGGACCAATTGTGTCAAATGGCCAAAGATGCCACCTACTTATCTCTAGATACTTCCCCATTCTTCACTGACTTTCCAGAAATAAGATGAGAGGGAGAAATGTCGGTCTAGAAAGATGGAGGGAAAATGATGAAAGGGTTAATGATCAATTGGAATGGGATTAGTGTTCCCAATCAAGAAATAAGCTAGTACCTATGATCCTTGCAAGGTAAGTATACTTAATTGATGAGTTAATTATGAATTGAAGAGTTAGGGTTCATGTGCCCAAGTTGGGGGTTTTGGGTAATTGTGGTTTTATACACTAATTAAGATGCTATAGTATAATTGGGTGAAACCCCTTTGATGGAATTGAAGTAAATGGGTAAGTTGGGTATGATCATGTTATGATCATAAGGTTTGATTAAAAAGAGTTATAGTAATCTTAGAAGTGGCTTATTATGGGTAAAAGTAGGGATAATTGATGGGTTGGAGTATCACATAATCAATATATGATTATGTAATGATTAGAGGATGTTTATGTAAGCCATGGTTGTATAAACCATGGCTATAGCTAATTAATGATGTTTTAAGTATATTTTGATTATTGTGCTTAAGGATGTTAGCTATGGATGAAGTTGGACTTTATTGATGAAGATGGTGGTGATATAGTGATTGCTTAGCTTGGATTGCTAAGGTAAGTAATCCGGTTACTACATGCTTAATGTGGATATTATTGTATAATGTGTTCATGAATGTCATAGCAAGAATTGGTTATAGTCAAGCTAATAAATTATCATGAGAGTTGATGATGGTTATAGAGTTAATTGTCTAAAGATGTGTTAAGGTATGTGTTATTGCCTTATGTGCTCTTTGTGCTATGGTTTGTGTGTTAGTAATGTTTATGTGAATTGTATGATGATAGAAGCATTACCATGTCTTAGCCGATTACTTACTAAGCGTTATCGCTTACATGTTATAGTTGTTAATGTTATTGTAGGTTCATGTGCTTGAAGCATTATGGCTTGGATTTGGTGTTGGATCATGGAATGAGTATTGAAGATAGTATTATGCGAAAATAGGAGCTAGGTAGATACCGAGCTCGTGTGATGAATTTGTACCCCCGTGAGTCCTTTTCATAGTCTTGTAAAAGTGTTGTCAACCGACAAGTATGTGTCATAGTTATTATAGTATTTTAAATGGTCAAGTTGGAAGTCAAGGTTAGTTTAAAAGGGGTGTTTGGATTAAAGTGTATATCTACCCATTTTGGGTTGGATGGGTCAAACAAGTATTAAATACATCATGGTTGATCTGGTTATAGTTTGTAAGGTCTTATGTGATTTTGGAAATGTTCAAGTGTTAATGATTGAATTGGGTCAAGTGTGATTGTGCAGTTTTGCTGTCAAAAGTGCAGGTCTGTAGACCTGACGGCGTCGCAGTTTTATGGCGACGGCGTCTGGCTTAGTGTAGACGGCGTCAAGTTATAAGTCTTCTGAGCCGTCGCGTGTTAAAGGGTGACGGCGTCGCAGTTATAAGGCGACGGCGTCAGCCCTTATTACAGCAATTAAATGAGGCTTTATTGTAATCTTGGGTCATCATTTTTAAAGGGTAAACAAGTATAAGTTATAAAAGGGTTGTCAAAGGTAAATTGTTATAGTTTTTGTTATTCATTGAAGAGTTTTAGTAATAGTCAAATGTTCCGGGTCAAAGTTTTAAAAATCAAGTAATTTTCGGTCAAACCGGGAATCGGGGCGTAACAAATTGGTATCAGAGCCTCGGTTTAAGTGAATTAGGTTTCCACTATAGGTTGCCTAGCCTTAAACCACTCTTAGAAGCGGAAATGAGTATGTTATGTTATAAAGTAAATTATGCCCTATGCTATGTAAGCTATGTGATAATGTTTTATGAGTTATAGTAACATTGTGTGATTGATGTAGCTCCATGGCGGACCGTATGTATACAGGTGAGTAGATCACCATGAATGTTTTACGATTATGTAATTACATGTGCAGAAATTAATTTGGTATATGTAACGAAAGTCCATGACGGACTAAATGTGTTACGTTATAGAACATCGCACACTTTGGTAGTGTCGATGAATATATATATGATCGTGTAATTGTACGTTATAGTATTTATGTGATAGATTATTGTAGTCCGTTCACCGTGGATGGTGACGGTGGGTGTGAAATGATTATGTGCTTATTAAGTTATAGAAATTATAATGGGACTATAATAGTGGAGTCAAGGTGTCAATGCTTATAGAAGATATGATTTGAACTCATGATAATTAAAGTTATGATTATGAAAAAGATGAGGTATGACTCGTGTTATATTATGACCAACCTATGGTCTTGTTATATGAATGGCTAATGGGTAGCAAATATGATGGTATTAGAGATGGGACAAGTAAAGTTATAGAATGTAATAAATGAGCAAGAATGATTGATGATAAATGAGTCATAGTATAATATTAAGGTGTGTTGTAGCTCACAAGTAAATGTGAAAATGGTTAAGCCAAATGTTAATTAACAAGGAAGAGATAAGCTAAATATACGAAAGAAATTGTGAATTTTAGTTATAAAATAGGACACGACAAGGACGTGTTAAAGTTACAGAATGTGTAAAAGGAATTAATTGAAAGATATGAGTGTGATTGAAATAAAACTATAAGGTTTACATGTGAATAAAGTCAAATAGACTAAAGTGGTAATGGTAAGAATATGAAAATGGTCAACAATGGTTGACGGGTCAATAAGAAGATGAAATGGTTAAACACATAGTAAATGTGTCAATATGGAAGACGGGCTTATAAGCCCTATGAGAATGTATTGGTTAAATGAAAATGGATGTGTTAGTATGTATGATAAAGTAATAATAGCTTGGATCCTATGAAATGTTATAGTATGATGTTACAGGCCACTCGAAAGATGTCACAGTTATTGTTATAAAATCCTACGGGATATATATAATGGTAATCCTTCGGGATAAGTTATAGTGAATCCTACGGGATGAGTTATAGTGCGAGTTGGCAAGAGAAAATTATAGAAATCCTTCGGGATAAATTAAATTGCCTTCACCGGCGAAGAATTGCCTATGACCATGACATATGAAATGGCTCCTTTGGGGAGCGTTATAGTAAAAAGATCCAATGCTACTAAATAAAAATTTTGATTGTTAAAGTGTGTAATGGATATGTATTAGTGATATGTCGGAAGTGTATAAGTAGGATGGTTTATAATTCCTTTATTTGAGTGGATTGGGACGCCTTTTCATTTAAGTAAAGAAATTATGAATCACCGAACTACGAGTTTACATTTCTTGATTTACATTATTTGGGAAGCCTCTCCATGTAAATGAAGAAGTGTAAATGAGTAGGCTTATGTGTCTCCGACGTGGCATGAGAAAGAGTAATAAATTTGAAATTGAAAGTCTAAAACTAATTAGATATTATAAGAAATATGATAGGTTAAAAAGGGAGCTTAATGTCGGACCCTAGGTAAGGGTCATTATGTAAACTTAAGTTATAGAAAATTTAAGCTCAAGTAAGATAAATGAAATCGTTAAAGATGATGTGATGAGTTATGGAAATGATCGTGGAGATCATAAATTGCGTGAAATTAAAAAGCTAAAATGAGTCAGAGCATGCTTTGGGGGCATGTGGTAATATGAAAAGACCATAATGGTCATGAAAAATCGTGAAATTTATGAGAAAGTTATAGTGATAACAATACGTTATAGAAATAGCCATGCGTTATAGTTTAATGTTATTGAAATTATAGAATTATTATGGTAAAATACGGAAGTGTTGATTGAATTTGTCATATGAAGAGTCAAACATATTGAGAGTGATCAAGTGTGTATTGTAATAGTAATAGAATCGACTATTCGGAATGTCTAATTTTGAATAAATGTGTATGTTATAGAGCTTTAAGTGAATTATAAGACGCTTTAGTAGGGTTGATTATGTTAGAGTGGGCCTTAAGTTGCGAGATTAAGGAAATCTTCGCAATAATTTGATTAATTGATTCTTTACGTGACATGATGAAAATAGGATTTACGTAAGAGATAGTAATAGATGAGAGATTTCGGGGACGAAATCTAAATAAGGGGAGTAGAATTGTTACACCCGTATTCCGAAATACAAATAGGCCCTACCCTAGATGAATATGGTCTAAGGACTTGACAAGATTGACTAGTCAACCCGATAGTCAAACTAATCATTAATATATATTGTGTTATAGTTATAGAAAGTAGGGGGACCTAATTTGCCATAATATAACTTGTTATAGAAGTGTAGTGTGGTCAAATTATAAAGAATGGGACTTGAAGGACCAATTGTGTCAAATGGCCAAAGATGCCACCTACTTATCTCTAGATACTTCCCCATTCTTCACTGACTTTCCAGAAATAAGATGAGAGGGAGAAATGTCGGTCTAGAAAGATGGAGGGAAAATGATGAAAGGGTTAATGATCAATTGGAATGGGATTAGTGTTCCCAATCAAGAAATAAGCTAGTACCTATGATCCTTGCAAGGTAAGTATACTTAATTGATGAGTTAATTATGAATTGAAGAGTTAGGGTTCATGTACCCAAGTTGGGGGTTTTGGGTAATTGTGGTTTTATACACTAATTAAGATGCTATAGTATAATTGGGTGAAACCCCTTTGATGGAATTGAAGTAAATGGGTAAGTTGGGTATGATCATGTTATGATCATAAGGTTTGATTAAAAAGAGTTATAGTAATCTTAGAAGTGGCTTATTATGGGTAAAAGTAGGGATAATTGATGGGTTGGAGTATCACATAATCAATATATGATTATGTAATGATTAGAGGATGTTTATGTAAGCCATGGTTGTATAAACCATGGCTATAGCTAATTAATGATGTTTTAAGTATATTTTGATTATTGTGCTTAAGGATGTTAGCTATGGATGAAGTTGGACTTTATTGATGAAGATGGTGGTGATATAGTGATTGCTTAGCTTGGATTGCTAAGGTAAGTAATCCGGTTACTACATGCTTAATGTGGATATTATTGTATAATGTGTTCATGAATGTTATAGCAAGAATTGGTTATAGTCAAGCTAATAAATTATCATGAGAGTTGATGATGGTTATAGAGTTAATTGTCTAAAGAGTGTTAAGGTATGTGTTATTGCCTTATGTGCTATTTGTGCTATGGTTTGTGTGTTAGTAATGTTTATGTGAATTGTATGATGATAGAAGCATTACCATGTCTTAGCCGATTACTTACTAAGCGTTATCGCTTACATGTTATAGTTGTTAATGTTATTGTAGGTTCATGTGCTTGAAGCATTATGGCTTGGATTTGGTGTTGGATCATGGAATGAGTATTGAAGATGGTATTATGCGAAAATAGGAGCTAGGTAGATACCGAGCTCGTGTGATGAATTTGTACCCCCGTGAGTCCTTTTCATAGTCTTGTAAAAGTGTTGTCAACCGACAAGTATGTGTCATAGTCATTATAGTATTTTAAATGGTCAAGTTGGAAGTCAAGGTTAGTTTAAAAGGGGTGTTTGGATTAAAGTGTATATCTACCCATTTTGGGTTGGATGGGTCAAACAAGTATTAAATACATCATGGTTGATTTGGTTATAGTTTGTAAGGTCTTATGTGATTTTGGAAATGTTCAAGTGTTAATGATTGAATTGGGTCAAGTGTGATTGTGCAGTTTTTCTATCAAAAGTGCAGGTCTGTAGACCTGACGGCGTCGCAGTTTTATGGCGACGGCGTCTGGCTTAGTGTAGACGGCGTCAAGTTATAAGTCTTCTGAGCCGTCGCGTGTTAAAGGGTGACGGCGTCGCAGTTATAAGGCGACGGCGTCAGCCCTTATTACAGCAATTAAATGAGGCTTTATTGTAATCTTGGGTCATCATTTTTAAAGGGTAAACAAGTATAAGTTATAAAAGGGTTGTCAAAGGTAAATTGTTATAGTTTTTGTTATTCATTGAAGAGTTTTAGTAATAGTAAAATGTTCCGGGTCAAAGTTTTAAAAATCAAGTAATTTTCGGTCAAACCGGGAATCGGGGCGTAACAAGTGATTCCTTGTTCCTGGTATTGGGGATACTGTTGTTGTTGAATGACTTGTTGTTCTGGTGGATAGAATTGTTGTTGAGGGATAATAGCTTGTGGTTGTGGAATGTATTGTTGTAAGTTGTTGTTAGTGGAAGATGATGAAGCTTGTTGTTGTCTATTCACTGGAGTTTGAGTCTTTGCAATTAGTGCCAATAGATCATGATTCTTTGTCAATCTTTCTTTCCTTACTTCATACGCTTCAGATTGGTTTTGTTTCAGAAAATCGTTTAGTTGATCAAAGTTCACCTGATGTAAGTCTTTTGTTTGGTTGACAATAGTGACATATCGTCCCCATTCTTCTGGAAGATTGTTTAGGAACTTGATGTTTTGAACGATAGTTCTGGGTGCTAACTTGTTTCTGATAAGCTCATTCATCAAAGTATAAAACCTTCCATAGTAGGATTCAATGGATTCTCCTGGAGTGGAAGTGAACTTTTCCCATTCAGTTAGCAGCTTGTTCTCCATGTCTTGTTGACCAATTTCTGTTCCATGACAAAGCCGTCTAACAGGTTCCCACATATCGAAAGCAGTTTCACAACTGTCTACAGCAGCAAAAATGTCTATTGGTAAACCCAGTTGGATAATATGAATTGCCATGTCATCTGCATCGACTTGCTTCTGATCCTCTTCAGTGTATTCTGATTCATTTTGAAGACGAGAGGATGGTGGGATGGGAGGTGTTGCATCAGCATTTCCAGGAACATGGACTTGTCGAGGCTTGAAGGGTCCATTTTGAATGGATTGAATCATCAATTTTCCATTCGGTTTGGTCTTGATGTAACGGAGCATACGACTTGTCCATTGAAGATAACCACCTTTTGCCAACATAGGAGGATGGTTTTCAGCACCGGCTGCATGAATGTCTTGTTGAGTTGCCATTGATGAAGGTATGTTATGATAAAGTTGATTTAGGATCGATTCAACGATAAAGGAGTTGTGGTTGATGAAGATTAAGCTTGGTTTGAAGATTTTCTGAAAGTCGTACTCGTAACCTTGGTTCTTAGGCGTAAAAAATTTTCTCCCAAAATTTGAAATTCACTATAAAAATCAATTCTAAGGTCGTATGAAAAATTTGAGTTATGACAATTTTGACGCCAAATATTACCCGAAAAATTTGAATTTAGGCCCAAAAATTTGAATTTTTGACCAAAATTTTCACAGTTAAACAAAAATTTGAATCTCGCGTAAAAATTGAACGTTTAGTCTCCTCTAAAAATTAAATTTTACTCAAATTTTCCCGCAAAAAATGAATCTACGAGTAGGATATGGTTACGAATTTTTACTCAAATTTTCCCGCCAAAAATGATTTAAAAAAAAAAAAAAAAAACCTTTATGCGTAGAAAGAGGTTAGGGCGTAGACAACAGAAGTTACGAGTAGGATATGGTTACGAGTAGGATGGCTTAGGCGTAGGAAATGCTTATGCGTAAGTTTAAAGTTAGGCGCAGAAAAACTTATGCGTAAGATTTAGTTATGCGTAAGACAAGCTTAGGCGTAAGAAAATACTTAAGCGTAAAGTGTTCTACGCGTAAGTCTAAGCTTATACGTAAGATTACGGTTTAGCCAAAACTCCTTTACACTATCACATTGTAAACGATATCAAAAAGTCGAAGTGTTCCACAAACTTATCCAAGTGAGGGAAGCACTGGGTAATCATTATAGCTCGAAGAATCTGCACCAAAAAGTTATGCGTAGTTTGACTTTCTTACGCGTAGAACTAGGGTTTTGACCTACGCGTAAAAAATTTCCAGCGATTCAAACAATTTCTCTTGCACAAACAGCCTTAAAAACACTCGAATAACCCAAAAATGTTGACCTTTTTCACCCAAAGTGCTTAGAAAGCTTACGAGTAGAAATGACCAACGAACAAAAAACGAGCTTAAAAATGATTTAAAACACGTAAAGCTTCGAACTTTTTGCAAAAAACTGAAACTTTAGCACCAAATAAACCTTAAACCACAAGAATCTTGAATTTTTAAATGCAAAAATTAAAGCTTTAAGCGTGACAACTTTGATAGCGAAGCTACGCGTAACACTACAAAAAAAAACTTCAACCAAAACACTCCTAAACCATTGTTAGGCGATTGATACCAATTGTAAAACCCGTTTTATCACGTATACCTTATCACAACACTCACATTCCCAACAACAAGAATACGTATAACATAAACAGATGTGTTATGCGTATAAGAAAGATGAAGGTTAGAAAGTGGTGACTTGATGTATAGATCGTATGTATGTTTAGAGAGATAGAGAGAAAAAAGAAAACAATAAGATGTTATATTGCTTCAAAGGAAAACTCACACACACACACACACTCAAGCACACCCCTCAAATGACCATTTGAGGGGTATTTATACTCTAAATACAAGATGCCCTAATGGGCTTTCCATGGGCTAGGATTGGGTTGGATTGGATAATATCTTTCATAAGGCTAGCTTAACTTGACTAATAGCCATTTAGCTTAGCCCAATCCATGAGCCCGTTGACTATTCTAGTACGATATCTAACACACGTTACAAAGTTCCTAAATGTGAATGACCATCACTTCCAATAAAAAGTAGTAAGGCTAACAGTTAGGGATAAACGCATACCCTACGACCTTAGAAACACAACGCGTTAAGAATAAGGACGTGACAATTCAACCATCAATAGGAGATAACTAGGGAGTAATAAAACCTAAGTAAACGCATTTTTAATCATCATACGAGCACACAACAATAGACATAAGACTACCCCTAGCTTAGTTAATTAGATAATTAGATAAGTAGAGTAATCGGTAGAAATACCAACCCCCAAATCCAAACCCCGAGATTCGTACCTTTCCATTTCCTAAAAAATATAAAAAAAGATAAAAAAAAATAATCTTCCTCAACCCCAACCTTAGCGTAGTAACTTCTTACTAGCATTCCTATTCCCCTAGAGAACGATATCAATACCCGTGGCTTGCCCTAATACTACACTACAACAATTAGGTTCACTTCCTAGGGTGTTGAAAAACTTGCTTGACGAAAATGAAGTTCCTTTGACCCCGAACGTGCTGTGTAAGCGTATCAATTAATTATACATTATATGTTTATATTCGTTTCTGCATGTTTACTTGATTTTTATTGTGTTTAATTACGATTGTCATGGTATTAAAATTCCAAAATAAAGTTGGTTCGCTTTGTTCCGGAGAAAAATAAAGAAAATGACGACTTTTCATAAAGGGGGTTGACACTCCTCAGTAGGCTTGTCTCTGGGGAGCTTTGAAAGGAAGACTTCTGGTTCGAGAGGAGCTTGATAGAAGAGGAATCGATTTGAATTTGGTTCTTTGTCCAAGTTGAACTAATGCGGTGGAATCGTGTGCTCATAGTTTGGTCACTTGTGATTTTACTATAAGCGTGTGAGATAAGATTTTTAGTCGGTGGAAGACGAGGTGCGTTAACGCTTTCTTCATTGGCGAAGTTTTTTCTTCTTTAGGAAATGTTAGAGCAGTGGGCGTGGCAAATTCGTCCCTCGCCGTCGTCCTACGTGGAGCCTCGCCGCCACACCGGCCCCCCTCGTTGTGGCTCGCCGTCGTATGGTTCATCGTCACCACGAAGAGCTTGAAGCTCTTACAGAGCAACAGGTTTTTGTGTGTGTGTGTGTAATTGTGGGCCACAAATGAAGAGGTTGATGTTTGTTATGAGTGAGGGGGTTTGTTGTGGTTAGTTGTGGAGATTTGTATGCTGAGGTGGCGCTGACGTGACGGTGATGAAGAGGTAAACCCTATTCACCACACCCACTGTTCTTAACGCCCCTAGTAATATTTGTACCTAGTATCAAGGACGAACCTTAGGGCCCCCCCAAAACTTGCGACACCTAGTGTAAATATTATAGGTTTTAGAGGTAATTTTGTTGAGGTTACAAACAAATCTCCGATTCGGCCCCAAAAAAAAAAATGTTTAAGTTCCGTCTATGCCTAGTATCAGTTTCAAGTTTATGTGATGGCTGGCTTTCTGGTAGTAGGTGGCCTGTGTGTCTGTTCTGTGGGGCCTGCAGTTTGGCTCTAAGTCGTACTGATGCGGCCTGCATTTTGGTTTCTACTGCATTATCAGTGGATGGTATCTCCTTGTGTTTTTGTGCAATATGAATGGCCATGGTTTCATGCAAGACATTGGTCTCTTGTGGGCCTTGACATTTATATTGGTTGGTCGTGTGTTTTGAGACTTTTGACATCTATGGTTTTTAGTTCGATTTTTTTGTCTAATTCTTGGTTGTATTTTGTGTTTCTTTGGGTCTTCTCTTTTAATTATCATACTATCTTATAAAGTACTAGCTTCATAGCCCACCCGAATGGGCGGGCTAGCTTCATAAAATTAATTGATGAATTATAACCGGACTTACATAAATAGATTTTTCATGTAATATCAAAACTGGAATTTTCATGTAATAGAGTTCTTAAACATAAAAACTGGAAGAAAATAAACAATGGAAAGTGTGATAAAAAAGTACAATGGCTGGTCCTTATTCATATACGAAATAAAGCTTATACGAAATAAAGCTTGTTTGTACACAAGGTTTGTTGTTAAGTTTGTGTATTCATTGTCTTTGTCACAACAAAGAACCTATCATTCACTGATCTCTTTTATACCCGCAAGCATCTTAAATTTCTGATCCAAAAAAACTTGTTTGACAAATAAAAATTTGGCTTACAAGAGGGTTGTTAAGTACACGACATAAATGAAAAACAGTGAAGAGTAACTTTATACGTGAAGGCATCAATATAAGTTGATATCGTGTTCACTCAATCCCACATGCTTTTGCTCGTGTTTCCAGAAGTTCAGGGACATGTACACGCTGAGCACCTGAAATTATTTCCTCTCCTGCATAAAATGCAACAGACGGAACTAAAATATCAGATATACATAATTCACCTACAACATAAAAAGATAAAGAATCAGTATGAAGTTCACGTGGGGTGTTTGGGATGTGCTTTTAATAGTGTTTTATGGATTTGAATAGTAAGAATTGGATAATCAGCTATGAGAAATGCTAAATCCTCTAAAACAATATGCATAATGGACATTTGACGATGATTCTGAGATGTTGACTTCTAGGTGTATAAGTTTTCGCCAACTATCCTTGTAAAATGATGCTATATAACATTTCCTATCAGCAATGATAAAATGGGTTATAATTTTTGGATGTACTTTTTTCGTTTAAAATTGCAATTATCTTTCAATAAGTTGCTCAACTGTTTGATATTTCCTGATGATATAAAAAATTATTACAAAAATGCCCAAAATAAAAATCTTGTAGGGTACAAGTAAGAAATTGATCATCCAAAAAAGATGTAACCAAGTAACTATAATTTACCAGTTGTCAAAAAAATTGTTGTGGTTTATAGAAACTAATCATCCAAAACTGGTTATTTTACCGCTAAATAATATGGTAATCAGGAGTAGCATTTGTTTGTCGACACATTAAGAAAGATTATTGTGACTTGTAAGTTGTAATTACCATAATCAACTAATAAGGTTCAAAGCACGAATCCAAACACCCCCATTATACAAGTTACTTTGAAGCCTATGCCCACTGATCATACCTCTAATGAAGACATAAAATGAGTTACTATAAGCCTCATTGTCAGGATAAGGCATGGTATAAAATGGTCGAACAGACAAAGAATAGAGGTGAAGTCTATAGAATTCAGTTCCGTACCTACAATCAAGAAAATATGCAACATATGTTAAGTTTTCCTAAACTGGAGAACAAAGAAATATTGAAAACTAACAGCTATGTGTGCAAAGAAAAGTTGAGCAATTTTAACATACTTTTCGAATACAAGCTTGGCCAGTGATCTCTCCGTTTCTGTGTTCAAGTCTCCATGTGGATCCACTTCGCAACCAGCTTTAGGAATGTTATGGAATTAAATATAGTTGCTCATCATAAAATTTTAATAGAACCCAACATCCACCACATTATTAATGAATAAGATAAAATACTAACATTTGTATACTTGCAACATGTCTTGGGTATATTGATGCTCCCATTTAGTGGTTTCACTATGATCGACAGTAAGCACATGAGCACCCATTCCCTTTCATATGGAATTACAGTTGGATTTCTCTTTGCTTCTTTTGGAAATCTAGCTTTAAGCATTGCTTTACCCGCAGAGCTATTATATGAAAAAATAATGTTTGTCACATTAGGTGTTTATATGACAGATCAATCTGATTAAAACTCATTGGTCAACAACAAAGAATACATATTCTAAGGATATAACATGTGTTTTGGTTGAGCCAAGTGCATACTGCATCAAAGTAGTAGTCGGGTAATATTATCAAACAATTGGCGGGCATAAAAGCTACATGCTCTAAATAAAAAATGCAACTTTATGGCAATTTAACATAATAGTAAATCAACGGAACTAACAAATTGCATGAATTAGATGAAACATATCCATTAAGAAATTCATAATTTACAACCGAATTACAAAATTAAAAATCAAATTTAAAAACAAAATCCAAAATTAAGCTTTTTTAAAAGGATGAAAAATCAAACATTTCTTGTTGTATCTTCGTGGATCATTACTCAATCAGTCCCAAAAATGTAAAACAATTAGGTTATAAAATCAGAAATTCCTTGCAACGAAAAATGCTCGATATTACATATGAAATTTAAATATATATATATATATATAATTGCATAATTTGTTAAGAATCAAACGTACATGTGGGAATAATGAATAGGTTTTGATAATTGCATAATTTGTGATGCGTTTTGATTTTTGGGGTTAAGCTAATGCCGAGTATACACGGATTTGATTGATTCGATTCTGAAATTCAAATACTCCGTGATTTGCTGTTATAATTTTGAAAATCATACATTGGATTCACAGTTAAATTGATATGATGAATATTCTGTTTTGATAAGAATTTGGAATGTGATTGAAAAGGGGAGGTTATGAAGAACATTTGACTGACATTGAATTTTTTGTGTAAAAGCTGGATATATGACTATAAATTGAAGTATATTACTTTGAAAGTAGAAGATAATACACAAATATGTGGATTGCCTCAGTGGTCAAGGCGTGAGGCTTTGAATGTTGAGACCCATGTTCGAATCTTGCCTGGTACAATTTTTTTTTATTATGTAACTGGATGTAGTTCGATTTTTTTGTCTAATTCTTGGTTGTATTTTGTGTTTCTTTGGGTCTTCTCTTTTAATTATCATACTATCTTATAAAGTATTTAAGTTCTATTTAAATAAAAATACTTAAAAATTCAGTTTGCTTATATAGAAATTTAATACCAATGAAGCATTAGTCCAATGGTTGGAGCACTTGTGCTTGAGTCAATAGACCCAAGTTTAAGTCTCATCCTTGGCATTTGCTTCATATAGGTACCCACCTCCGCAAAACCTATGGGCACACTGGAGAGACTTTGTGAAATAAGAGCTCAGGGGTCCGAGTCTTGGCTCGTGCTCACTCCAGTTGGTGCCCCACTAGGCCAGGAGAGTTGTCGGAGCTATCCCTTGTGGGGTGGGCAATAGCTGGTGCCCCACTAGGTCAGGGTGTTCCCGCCAATCTACACCTTTTGTGGAATATAGAAATTTAATAGATTACAAGACACGAATCATAATGAACACTATTTTAATGCACACATTTAAAAAACAAAACACAAATTTTACTAGAACCATAATGTACATCACTTTAATGCTATTAATATATGGTCAATATTTTTAATGTAGTCAATTAATTAACTGATCAATAAATACAATTAATGCAGTTATTAAAATACTTTACAAAAGAAATACAAATTATCAAGCATATTGTACAACCAACTTAAACACAATTCATTCCTTAAATATCACTAATACAATTAATAAAGCATATTATACAAATATTCAAGCCCGAATGGGTAACAGGCCAAACGGGCTTGAGCCCGAACGGGCACGAGCTAAACGGACATGGCCAAACGGACGCATGTTATACGAATCGCTTTAAAAAATAAAAACAGGATCTCATACTGGAAACTAACGGGTTAACGGGCACCGGTCAAACGGGCTCATGTTATACAAATTGACACCTCTAATATTAATTATCACAATTGTATAATAAAAATATTGTCATTAGTTAAGGAGTTAAAATGCTTCATATGAAATTTTTGATATCCGTAAATTTATTGTCAAAAAGAATATAATAAACCAAAATACATGATTTACCGAAATTTTTTATTTTAGGATACTGGCCACCGCAATACGCGGATACCATGCTAGTCTTGTTTAGTTGAGGAGGTGTCTTATATTGTATCCTTTTTTCATGCTTCCGAGGTCTTTTATATATTGTTGACTTTCTAAAAAATACTATTCAAAAGAGAAAAAGAAATAGCATCCAGTCTCTCTCTCAAATGTCTTTCCATTATCTTTTGCTCAATATACATCAACTGTATGTTCCAAAACTTAAACTCATACTTTCAACTCACAAAACGGTTGGTCATCACAAATAATATATGTAATATTAGGCTGGGCACGGTCGATATGCCAAAGTCGGTCGGTCAACAAGTTTTTGGAAGCATGACCGATGTTAAGATCGGTCGTCACGACTGCGGGGTGTAGGTCGAAGATCGGTCGAGGCAACCCAAAAGTGAATATCGGTTGTTTTTTCAACCGATATTTACATGCACTTTTTCTTTCAATCTTTTTTTTTTTTTTTTTTTTTTTTTTTAACTTGGTCACCGACTGTGACAACTTGGTCGTGTCTTGTCATCGGAGAGAGAAAGCTGATGTGGCAAAAATGACCCGGGTCACGAGTGTGCCCAGCCTTACTAGTATTTCGATCAAGATCAAATGATTGTTCTAGAACAGCTATTTATCACAAGGGACAAGATATTCCCACCCCCTGTTTCTTATATTCCCACCCTCCTTTACTTTTTTGCATTTTTATTTTTATTTTTATAATTTTATTTATATCAAAAAACTTTAAACCTGAAAATGCGGAACAGTTGATATAAAGTTTAATAAGTCAAACGCTTAAAACTGTCAGAAATACGAAACAGAAACTGACAAAAAACTGTGTTATACTAAAATAAATAGGGGACAAAAGGAATAAAAAGTACAACCCTCCCTAGTAGGAAGGGTGAGAATAGTACATCCATTGTCGCAGTTTGGTTGATGCTTGGTATGGACGGTTGCTCTTTTTGATGCAGCCGAATCATGAATAACATGTGCAACAACAGTCAAATATCGTGGTATATATATTGTTTAAATGGCCAGAATAATGGTAGAAACAATGACAAAAATAACCTTTGCTAACCTATTTCAACAACATATATAGGAGATAGTAACTTGTAACCACGTAAAAATATATATAAATCAACCATCGTTCTCATCATGAATCCGTCCATACCAAACATCAACCAAACTGCGACAATTATCATAAAACAAATAATCAACATTTAACAGTTAATGATGCCATACAAGGAACAAAAGAAAGATGCAAAACCACTGGCGAGTCTTCATATATGAGTTTGGAAATTATAAAATTGTTTGCAAATACGAACATTATAAGCACGCTACCAAATCTGCTATAAAGATATGTGGGTATAACAATATCCGTATATTAAAGACTCACTACCAACAAGTGAAATTTGAATTCTCTATCAATTCTCCTATCCTACCTAGGTTTATGAATTTCTCTATCAATTCCATTACCTTATCCTTAGCCATGAGGTTCCAACATTTTTTCTTGAATTTTCGTAAGAGTTGTTCCCAGGCATACTAAAAAAAAAGGTTATTATACACCCCAACCCCGTCCTTTGGAAAGTAAAAGGTAGCACCGAAGAAAGGAAAGAGCGAGATGGTGGTTTTTGTTGTTCCCGCAAAGAGAGGATGATTCGACCAGCGAATGAAGTGGGTCAACTTTTTTGTCTTCGGCCAAAAACTTTTTCTCGCTGGTCGAGCTTTCGACAAAAAAAGCGAAACGTATTCTCTTATCTAAGCTTTTTCCCTGTGCATTAGCTCCCCCCATGGTAGATGGTTCAAGCACGCCCGGTTCCACGAAATGATTGAGAAATACGACGGGGTAGAAATGCATTTGGTTCTTTGTCTTCAATAAGTATTGCATGACCGAATAATTCAAGAAAGGGCGCACCGCAGGGAGGGTCCTTTTTAGTGGATGACTCGTCGGGCTGTCGGAGGGGGACTTCTTTGAGAAAAAGAACTTGAATAACTTCGTTTTTCTGAAGGAGTCGTCATTTAGGAGGGCTATGTCATTTACAGGCCCGACGTATTTTGGATGCTTGAAGGCCCCGCTGACCCGAAGTAATTTAGAAAGATTCTTCTTTATCGATGGTGATCGGTCATGGTATCCATAGCGTTGCTTCTTTTTCAGCCAAATCCTGATTTCTTTTTGCTTCTCCCGGTCGTCGAGCCTGATCGACTCGAATCTTTTCGCTGCCCCCGGGCTCTCACTTCGTTTCGTTCTTCTTCTGTACAATTGCTTGAATGAAGACACCCGATCGGCCCGACTTTACCAACTGCCCACCACTGGCCCTTCCCTTTTCCGGGTCTAGATTTTTCGCGTCGTTTCTGTCGTCGTGGTCGACGGGGAAGAAAGAAATGAATGAATGTTCTTTTGGGAAAATGTAGAATAATACACCTACCGAGACGAAAGCCAAAGGTGAGTCTAGTAGGTGGACGTATCGAACCGAAATAAGATCTAAGATTGACATCTTGATACACTGATTTACCATAATAATAAATAGAGTCAATGCAGACTCTGCCGTGGGAAGAGCCGCTTCTTTCTTGCTTGATAGGGGGGCTTCCATTCACCAACGCAGACTAAAAGTGCTCTCCGAACCGTGCTGGATAGTCGCCCATCACACGGCTCTCAAACCCAACCTGTGGTGGATCCCGGGTGACAAAGTAAAAGCCTTTGATCCTTTGCATCATACTTTGAGATGCTCCTCCCCGCCGATCAAGCGACGACGCTGCTCTTAGCTTTAAGCCGCTATCGTTCGGTTCGGATAAGTCAAGTCCCTTCGGTCAGTTCGCTCAGGTGATCCTCCCTTATCTTCCCTAACGTTCAGAGTTGTTCTGGTTTGAGAAAGGAGCACCGGCCGAGCGCCCTGAATGAATAAGAAATTGACAGCAGAGGTAATTGCAAATTTATTTGAACGAGTTGCAGCTAACAACATGTCGATTACACACCGGGGGTTGCTAAGAACTGAGGGACAATGCCCCTCTAACCTAAGTGGGCCTACCCGTGAAGAAACTGGTACTTAAGCGGCCGGGGGGGGGGGGGGGGGGGTTGGTTTCGTGCAAGGCCCTCGCAGCAGGAAGAGGCAGTTGTCATTTGAAAGAAAACGATCTTTGTTTGTATAAGGTTCCAAACCTTCGCACCCTGATGAAAAAGCCCTTTCTTTTCTATCTTATTAGTAAAGCCTAAATGTCCTTATTGAAGCCTAGCTAACGAGAAATCAAAGCGATAATGCACCTTTCCTAAGATTAGAATCGAAATAGAAGAGAAGGCCTTTCTTTCTCAAAGTCAACTTTCTCCCTTCCCTTCTTGCTTTAGAAAGATTGCAGCTAGCGTGCTGGACTAATATAATAGAAAGTCAAGGCTCTTCTCCTGTTCTACGAATCTACAACTCTCTTTACTGAGCGAGACTCCATCTATATCCCTACTAGTGGTTAGTCTTTCCAGGTCATTTGTTTGACAGCTTAAACTAGACCCCACTTTCGATTAGATAGGTTTCGGTCTTAATCAAGATAGGTCAAGGGCGCGTCGGAACGGTCGGTAGCTACTTAGTCTCATTCGAGAGTCTAATCTCCTTGTACTGTTTTTTTTCTTTTTCAAAGAAAAAAGGTCGATTTAGGCTCCTTCCCTTCCACCGCATAGCTGCGGTAGCAGGTACTACGAGCCCTCTGTCCCACGCATTTAACCGGCTCGCGTGGTTCACCGGTTCCACCGAAAACTCTCATTTGTTGAAGGGGAGCATAGTGCGCTTTAGGCGCCGAGCGAGAAAGGTCTCTTCTTTCGTTTCGGTTTATTCACGGATCTGAAACTTAGCACTTGTTTTCTTATTGATTAAGGGGCGGCGGCGTTCTTGAATGAAGTCTATCCGAACCGAATTAGCACTTCTCAGATCAGGCGAGGCCTCTCCAGCGGAGCTGCGCACCGGGGCCCTGGCTGCACTAGCGATTGGCACATAGGGGAGTGGTTGCCCGGCTTTCTCGGTTTGGTATCCTGCACCTCGCGTTCATGATATCTACATTCAACTGTGCCCCGGCGACACGGTCGAAGCACGCCCACCCTGTTTGCTTCTTTCACGACGTGATCTGGTCCCGGGTGTCTTCCAGTGGTCTTCTAGCGTTAGAAGAAGTCGTGTCCGTCCCGAACATCTGCAACGCCCTTCCCCGCCTTTTTTTTATATGGGGTGAAGTAAAAGACTGACCCCTTTGGTGACTTTCACGGTCGCCCTCACTGAACCAACTTGAATCTGAACTACGATTCAGATCAAGTCTTACAGAAATCGGATTCCCTTTTCGTGCCATATGCGCTTAGACTTGACTTTTTCCCCTTTTTTATTCCCGATCCAATATTAGTTCTCGAAGATCTTCGTTTCCGTGTAGAAGCAAACTCTCCAAATTGATGACCTCCTTCAGTGATCTTACAACGAACATGAGTTTTTCCATTGTAAATTCGTACGGAGCAATCAACGAATTCCGGAAAAATAGAAGAAGATGTGACCCAATTTTCCTGTTCAAAAGAAGATCTCTCTTCTTCTTCATTCTCAACAGGAATGCATAAAAAAAACTTACCTTCCATATAGATCGTCGTGGCATGAACTAAGAATTTCTTCGCTTCGATTCCGCCCCTACTTTAATTAAAGCTAGCTCCTACTCCTCCTTTATCGTCGTTGGTCCTTTTTTGACATTGTATAGTGAGAAAGCTCACCTCTGCCTTTAGACGAGATCTTATATATGATTCTCGTAAACCCTTATGAGCCTCTTTTCCTTCTGCCCAGCTCCCCGAAAACAACGTTCGACTTGCATGTGTTAAGCATATAGCTAGCATTCCTTCTGAGCCAGGATCAAACTCTTTTTTTGACTAGACTATGAAAAAATATGGGTTCTATTCTATCTGGTAGAGTCAATAGAATGGAGTTCCTTGTCTGTAACTCAAGAAAGTGCATCTCTTTCTCTGCCATTCCTACTTTCTTGATAGTTATAACCTATTAAGAAGGTAGGTTCAGTCCAGGAGGCTAGTTTGAAATGAAACCCGGACTCGCTGAGGTTCACACACCTTTCTTTATGAAATTACACAGCAAGCTGGAAGCTTGGTACTAATAGCCTCTAGAGTATAGAGGGGCTATGGAGGGGCGCGCAACTATGCTTCCTCGCTTCGCCAAGAAACACACTTTTTCCTGGTTGAAGGGCGCGCTACAGGCCTACGCTTGTTCCTGCGCGAGAATTTTCCGCGGCCGTATCTTGCTCCTTCAGTAGTGAGCGCTGCTAGATCTGATTCAACTGAATCTGGGACTTGGATATCTAGATCTAGGAGGAGGGGGCGTGGGACAGGCTTCTAGTCAACCGATTAAGACTACTACTTCTTTCTAGTAGACATTAGAGCGATGGACTGTGAGAGGAAGCAAGTGAAAGTTACTACACGAGGAAGTCAAGTGAAGGCAAGGACGAAGGAGATGAGTTTACAGACTCTGGAGTTGGGGCTCATTCTCATTGATACTGAGGGAAAGACTTGTGTGATGGATGCTCTTGATGCCACTTGACTTGCTTCTTCCTTCGTTAACATCAAAAGGGAGTGTATTAAAGAGAGTGAAATTGAATGGTAGTTTAGGTCACTCTGAAAGGATATCTGCTTTGGCTGAGGTGCCTGTGAATGGGAATGTGCCCGCAACCGAGACTCTACATACAGAATAAGGCAACCTATCTCAATCAGCTAGAGCCATTGCAAGTTCATCTACTACAAGCTTACCGGACTAGAGATCCTATCCCTCTCTACGTTACCAGGACTCTACCTAAGGCCTAAGTAAGGCCGACTGAGTCAACGAGTTAAAGAGGACAATACGAAACAAAACAAAAGAACAACCTGTACTCTCTATCTATCCAATTTCTTACTGAACTTTACTTATCTCCAAAATATCCACCATACTGCGATGGGACTGAGTCTGATCGATTTGGCTAGATAGCTCAGAGTTAAGGGGTGTAACGGGAAGGAGTGGTACCATTTTCATCTAAGCAAATTGAGAAGACAGAAATATCGTAAGTAACAATCGCGCAAAAGCCATAGCACAAGTTCTTTTTTATCATTTGAATTTCTCAAAAAGTCTTGATTTCATTGACATATCCGATACCATCTGAAATTATACCATCCAATTACTTTCCGGATTAGCGTTACCTGCGGCTCTCCTAATCTTAGCCAGCTGGCGAGTCGCCCGGCTACGCAATTTAACAATTCACAACTATACGGAGAAAGTGGATGAGTCAGTTGCAAATACCATAAAGGAGCAGCTGAGCGAAAGAGTCATAACGCCGCTCTTTCACGAGAATAATGTGGTCTTGACGATCGGGAAGGATGCCTATGACGTCATAGACGCCTTAGTCCCGGGGGAAAACGTGCAATTACTTGCAGTGATGTATCACGATCTGTGTTGGCTAGGCGTTGAAAGTCAGACGTACCTGCTATTACTACAAACTATCGATTTCTTGTGAATTCACTTTTTGGTATTTTCAGTTTTGTCAAGAGGAAGGATCCAAATGCCCCATCAATAAAGTGAGGGCTTTCCGGGCCTTCCCCAATCCTCACTCCCCCTTTTTCAAAAAGAAGCCCCGCTCAACAACCTTCTCTAATAAGGAAGAAAACGAAAGAATCTCAATTTTATGACAAATCCGGTCCGATGGCTGTTCTCCACTAACCACATGGATATAGGGACTCTATATTTCATCTTTGGTGCCATTGCTGGAGTGATGGGAACATGCTTTGTGGAAAACTAGAAGGGGGGGTTGAATAGTTTTGCCGATTTTAAGTTGATTTCAAAAACTTTAGATTCGATATTATGTGAAATCGTATGGATGTTGAGAACGTATAGATCTAATGATAATATAAGTAAATAAACAAAGATAAGGGATAGAAATGACACAACCGATTTATAGTGGTTCGGCTACAAGGACACCTTCCTTGCCCTACTCTACTCCCCGAGTCACCTACTCGAGAGTTCAAGCACTATGTCAACAAACTCCTTCACTTGGCGGAGAAGCCTTCACAACGTTTCTTACACTTTATCCGGTACAAATCTAGATACCGAGTCCGTAGCACGGTGGACTAAACCAACACAACTATTACACAACAAATATGTGAAATATCAAATACAAGATCTTCGCTATAGAAATCTTGCGGAGTGACAAATCAATCAAGGACCCCTTGCTTGGATGACTTGTAGAATGCTCGTGATCTCGCCTTAGAGAAGGACCTATATGAGAATCACAAATAGAAAGAAAAGAAGAACAACTCTCTAGATCAAGTGATCTATATGTTAGAAGAGAATGAGAGTGTATGAGAGATTTAGTAAGAAGAGGGGTGAATTAGAATGAAGAAATGGCTCTCTATTTATAGGCAAATTTCCTCACTGTTCACACGGATCCCACGGATCCCTTCCACTTGGGATCCGGCTAGCACAAAGCTAGGGATCCGTGGAACGCTCCTCTTTGCCCATGGGTTTTTTGGTTATGGGTAATGGGTTGGTCCATGGGTTATATCTAGATTCAATGTATCTAAGTATACATTGTATCAAGTCTCTTTGGGTATGGGTTAAGATCCATGGGTTGTGATTTTTACCCATCCTAATTAACTATTACAACAAATGCTTTTGTTACTACATTTTTGTATTTAAAAGATTATATGTAAATGCTTTACAAAAATAACATGTATCCTTATAATTATACTTAAGACAACATTATATATGTTATCAACAAAACACAAAGAGATCGCAAAATATTAATAAACGTTTTTACGGTTTATTTGTATTAACATGCTTCTCAGTACTGATTCGTATGGAATTAGCACGACCCGACTATCAAATTCTTGGTGGGAATCATCAACTTTATAATGTTTTAATCACGGCTCACGCTTTTTTAATGATATTTTTTATGGTTATACCGGCGATGATAGGTGGATCTGGTAATTGGTCTGTTTCGATTCTGATAGGTGCGCCTGACATGGCATTTCCATGATTAAATAATATTTTATTCTGGTTGTTGCCACAAAGTCTCTTGCTCCTATTAAGCCCAGCCTTAGTAGAAGTGGGTAGTGGCACTGGGTGGACGGTCTATCTGCCCTTAAGTGGTATTACTAGCCATTCTGGAGGAGCAGTTGATTCAGCAATTTCTAGTCCTCATCTATCTGGTATTTCATCCATTTTAGGTTCTATCAATTTTATAACAACTATCTCCAATATGTGTGGACCTGGAATGACTATGCATAGATGACCCCTATTTGTGTGGTCCGTTCTAGTGACAACATTCCCACTTTTATTATCACTTCCGGTACTGGCAATTACCATGTTATTAACCAATCGAAACTTTAATACAACCTTTTCTGATCCCGCTGGAGGGAGAGACCCCATATTATACCAGCATCTCTTTCAGTTCTTCAGTCATCCAGAGGTGTATATTCCCATTCTGCCTGGATTCGGTATCATAAGTCATATCGTTTCTACTTTTTCGGGAAAACCGGTCTTCGGGTATCTAGGCATGGTTTATGCCATGATCAGTATAGGTGTTCTTGGATCTCTTGTTTGGGCTCATCATATGTTTACTGTGGGCTTAAACGTTGATACCTGTGCCTACTTTACCGCAGCTACCATGATCATAGTTTTCCCCACTGGAATCAAAATCTTTAGTTGGATCGCTACCATGTGGGGGGGGGGTTCGATACAATACAAAACACCCATGTTATTTGCTGTAGGGTCCATATTTTTGTTCACCATAGGGGGACTCACTGGAATAGTTCCGGCAAATTATGGGCTAGACATTGCTCTACATGATACTTATTATGTGGTTGCACATTTCCATTATGTACTTTCTATGGGAGCCGTTTTTGCTTTATTTGCAGGATTTCACTATTGGGTAGGTAAAATATTTGGTCAAACATATCCTGAAACTTTAGGTCAAATCCATTTTTGGTTTACTTTTTTCGGGGTTAATCCGACCTTTTTTCCCATGCATTTCTTAGGGCTTTCGGGTATGCCAAGTCGCATTCCAGATTATCCAGATGCTTACGCTGGATGGAATGCCCTTATTAGTTCTGGCTCTTATATATCTGTAGTTGGGATTTGTCGTTTCTTCGTGGTCATAGCAATCACTTCAAGCAGTGGAAACAACAAAAGATGCGCTGCAAGTCCTTAGGCTGTTGAACAGAATCCAACCACACCGGAATAGATGGTACAAAGTCCTCCAGCTTTTCATACTTTTGGATAACTTCCAGCTATCAAAGAGACGAAAAGCTCTGTGAAGTAAAAGAAAAAAAGGGTCGTCGATTGCTACTAAGAACCTAACAAAACTTTCCACTTTCCAATAGATAAGAAACTCTCAGTAAGCAGGATCCGCTGACCGAGAGTTGAATTACACGTAGTCGCTGAACCGATAGGCAAACGATGCAAAAGAAGATTTAATATGAGATTTCGCGGCTAAGACGCCAGAGTACATAAAGTGAAGTCGAAGCGGAAGAGATATCTGCGCATTATCCAGGCTCCGGGATTGGAAGCCCCACCAAATGTCTGAAGCAACGGGAGAAATGGTCGATTACCTTTACTTAAGAAGATTTTGCTATCCTCCAAGACACCGAGAATTCTCCGATCGGCGTATTCGCCGTGATCTCCAATTTAAAAGTAAACCGCATTTTGGTTGATGCGGGGAGCTACGTCAAAGTTATTACTTGCAAGGCCTACCAGCAGCTCAAACTGGCGACCATAAAGAATAAGACGAACCAAAACCAGCAGCAGCTTTGCAAAATCAATTTTATCCATCACCCTAATACATTTATGACTCCTTATATAGACATAGACGAGGCGAGTTCACCCGTAGAAAAGCTCAACCAGTAAGAATGATTTCTTAAGAGCTCCAATTAGCCAAGATGCTTCTGCTAGCGCCTACCAGATTATGTCCTATTTTCTCGTCGATAAAGATCTAACTAGGAAAACCAATTTGATTGATAACCTTTCAGAAAATATCCAAGATCTATACACTTCTATCTTATCCTGGAAGAGTGGAAGAGAGAGTTGCACGGGAAGGTGGATCTGGTAATAATCGAAGCTTATCTCGACCGAAAACTCGTTAAGATACTCTTTATGCCGTTAGTGTATGGGAAAACCCTAGTCGCTTTGATAGAGGATATTTTGGAACACTTCCACGATCTGCTCAGTAAGAAAGATCTCGTTGCCGACTTGTGACTCGAGTAAGCCTATTTACTGCATGTCTCGATCTCCCTCCTTTCTTGAGCGTGAGCTTTCTTTGCCTAAAAGAGAAGGCGAACGGATAAGAACCAACTCCCTAGAGGAATAGGCCTCCGATCTCTACTCGCCGGAAGGGCTACGGAAAAGGGAAGGATTCCTTCTTTCTTTTCTAGTTGGATTCTTTAAACCCTTATTTTCCTCTTCCTTTTCCGATGTGCTAAGATTAGACATCAGGCAGTCCTTTTTTCTCATGATTGGATGGTTTTTCTTTCAGTCAATAATTTCGCTCAAGGCTCTAGGCATAAAGGCTCTTATTCCTTCAGCATTGGTCTCGGAGGGCCCTCACTCTAAAGGGTTGATGTTGATCCCAGTTGAGCAAACGATCCTTTATAGAAACTGACTTAACAAAGATTTATTAAGTATCACGCGGAATTTAATACTTAATCTTAAGAAGAAGAATAATAAACATTCAACACCTCAATATTATTATTAATACGAATACTCTAACTAGTATTAGGGTTTTACGACCTTGAAGTGTATCGACCTTAGATATAAAACATACGTATATCTAATCTAACCTAGGACCTCCTTTTATAGGCTAAGGAGTCCTTTACATAATACAATACGTAACCTACAAGATAAATATCTTTTCCATATTTATCTAATACAAAATATTAAACCGACTATACAAAACTAGCAGTGCTTACAATACATTAGCAGTGGTTCTATAGTACTACTAGCCGCGGTTTTACATCAGCAGTGGATTCATTCTTCTGTCTGTGGTTTCATTAACTCTGTCCGAGGTTCCAACACTTAGAATAATTCATGTTCTGAGGAACCTAAAACCCAACAATCCTCCCCTAAACTTGATACATTCAAATAGAATTCTCAAGTTTCCTTTAAGCTCAAAACACCTGAATTGGAGGATGTATCCAAACACTTACTAGTTGTAAGAATTTGCTCATACTTCAGCAACAAACTGTATGCTTGATCATCATAGGGCTTCAGCATCTTTAAACCACCAGGCTTCACCATCTGCGTAATAACTCCTGGATAATTATTCAATTGAGAATAATCACCTTGTACAAGCATATGAATAACTTCTCCAGACATAGTTAGCACATGAACTCCACAAGATTGATATAAAAACCATCTTGTAACATGACCATTGTAGAGCCCTTTCCATTTAGGTTCATCATGAGTAGGTGCAAACAAAATCTTCAAGTTATTATAGACCAGGCTCTCATGATAATCATCTGGACATACATCACCAAATTTATTCTTGTAAAGCTTCCAAAGATTCATCAAATCATCTCTATCCAGATATTGAAGCATCTGTGAAAATTTCTCAAACTCAGAAACTTCATTACTGACTCTTTGAATTTTACAACATCCTTCACTTCCATTAAGCTCAAATGTATAAGAAATAATTTGATTACCATCTTCATTCACTTCTTTCATTCTTTTAGAACCAAATGTCTCCTGAATCTCAGATTTTCTCTTTTGTCTACTTTTGATCCACTCTTTTTCTCTTAAAGAATTCATTGGAATAAAATCATCATTATTAATTCTCATACACATCAGATAAAGCTCATGAATTCTCTCAAATGAACATTTACTAAGATTTTCAGAAATATGTATGCCTGAATTCTTAATAATCTTCATCAGTACATTCCTTATCTCACCTTTTGTAGGAGGTTTCTTCCTTTTAACTTGCTTCTTTTCCTTACTGATCCTCCTTGCCCATTCACCCAAGATTCTAGCTCTTTCATCAACAGATAACAATGTCCATTCTTGAGTAGTATACTCATCATGAATGTTATTAGAAGCTTGAAGATAGTTTTGTGTTTCATTCCATTTAGCTAACCATTTATGAGTAGCCTCCGCTTCTTCTTTCTTTTCTTTCTGTGCAGCTGCTTCCTCTTCAGCTTGTATGCCTCTTGTATACTCTTCATCATAAGCAATCTGTTCTTCTACACTTTTAAACGTCAAAACTGGTGCTGCAATACCTTTACCCTTTCCAATGTCTGGTTGAGCCACCTTCTTCTTCAAAGGCTCATTAATAACTAAACTTTTACCTTTGGGTTTGGTTGCAGTAGATTTAAGAGATAATGGAACAGGTGCAATGATAGGTGTAGGGTTAGTTGAGGTTTTGCTTAGATTGATCAATGTACTTGCTACTTCCTTCTCAACTTCTTTAGATTTAGGTGGTGATACAGAGGTGGTTGTAACAATTGTAGAAGTTGTTATGATAGCAGTGGGTATGTTTAAAGTGGGAGTTATGATTACCTTATCTGAAACTACAACAGTGGTTTCAAGAATACTAGTCGTGGTTGCAGACACACTATCAGTGTTGTGTCCTGCATCACTTCATCTTCTACTACAGTCTTCAAACTTTCAAGAACAGCTTCATTCCCATCTATATCAGATACCAAAATTGTTCTGCTTGATCTCCACTATCCACATCCTCATCCATATGCACATCTACAGCCTCCCCTGAATTCATGCCTTCACTCCTCCCCTGTTTGGGTACATTCTCCATATTCATAGCTGGAGAGGAGTCCACCTTCTTTTTCAACTTTCTCATGTTCCTCAAAACAGCAACCCCAGGTCTCCTCACTTTCTCTAAAACAAACATCCTGTGCTTCAGCCTCCTAATCTCTTTACCCTGAAACACAGCCAACTCTTGAAGACTTGAGATTGTATCCTCCATTTTGGTACATTTACCCATCAATTCATTTAAGCGTTCAAGAATATCCTCCCCACTTCGACCTGTGTTAACTGGTCCGAGAGGTGGTTCATTGGAAAAGTCATCATGTACCAGTTTAGGATCCGTCAATTCATTTTCATGTTCCAAACGATCCTCATCACTTTGAGCTGTGTTAACTGCTCTGAGAGGTGAATCCTTGGATAAAGTAAACATAGAATCAGACCTTGCTTGATCATCTATGCACCCTAAGTGAGCCAGTTGGCTAGGGATTCCTCCACCTGTGTTAAGTTCCAAGGAACTCTCCACATTAGGAGTTGCCAAAGGTTGGGTCTTAATGACGTTTCCACTATCCTGACCAGCATCTAAGCATGAATCAGTAGTGGAAGCCCTTCCAATCATGTCACCTCCACAACTTGTGACAGCCTCATGAACAACACCACTAACACCAGCCTGAGGTAGCTTGGTGCCCTTCTTCCTCCTAGTCCACAAAATTGGTTTAACAGTGGTTTGGGGTTGACTAGCAGTGGGTTGAGATTCACTAACAGTGGGTTCAGGTTCTATGGGTTGGGATTCAAGACCATCATCAAACTCAGGAATAGCAGGCAAATTTATCATATGTGGGAATAAAGGAACATCTCTTATTTGAAATTTAGGATTCAGATTCCTCATATGTGCAAAGACCTTAGGAAGCATATAATGCACTTCATACTCCCTAGTATGCTCAACAGGTTCTTCTATTTGACTTTAACTGCACAAATTTCTCATTAGGCATATTAAAATCAGGTGACAACACCACACACTCAGTTTCCCCAAAAAGTACTCAGTTTTTCTTATCACACATTTGAGAAACACTGAATAAATTGTGCTTTAATCCCTGTACCAGATAGAACTTTTCAAAGTCTAATTTTCCTGTTCTGATTGTGCCTCTGCCAAGTATCTTTCCTCCCTTTGGATCATTGCCAAATGCCACATATCCTCTATCAAAAGCTTTAAAATCCTCCAGGTTGCTCCCATCCCAAGTCATGTGCCCAGAGCAACCACTATCAAAAATTCCTTTGTCTTTTAGCTCATCTTGTAGATTGACCTGCACATGAATTAAAACAAATTAGTTCCTTTTGTGGACCCAAGTCAATACTGACTTGGGTCTGCCCTGTGCATCAACATAATCAAATTTCTTTAGGTCCATTGATGCACAGCTGACATGATGTAAAACCTTGGTCTTAGGCTTCCATTGCCAGCTAGCTGAGGCCTTAACAGCATAAAAATGGTTTCCAACCACTGTGTCAGTTATCACCTTTGGAATTTTTAAAACTTCTTTTGTATCAGAGGTGATATTTTGCTTAGCAGTGGATAGATTTTGATTAGTCGTGTTTACATTTTGCTTAGCAGTGGTTGGAACCCATTTGGGTGCAGCAGTGATTATTGATTTTGTTTTACCATTCCTCATTAACACTTCCCTAGGTATCATTTTATTGTTAGGATGAGGGATTGTTTTCTTTGAAGAGTTTTGATGATTTATCCTCTTCCAATGATCCCAAACTTGTGGTTGGTTTTTATAACAGTTTCTCTGTAAGTGCTCAAAACTACCACATGCAAAACAAGCCTTCTTAACACATTGAAACTCATCTCCTAATATGTTTGAAATTAGTCCATTAAAGTTTCTCTGATTACCCCTAGGTATGTATCTTTTCATCTGTTCCTTAGGTATCTCCTTGTACTCAACAACTTTCCTAGAAATTTGCGCTCCAAATCTAGGCACAAGGTTGGCTTGTTCAGAATCAAATTTCTTAACACTTTCTATCTTCTCAGGCTGTGTTGATTCAGATCTAACTTCCTGAGAATCTGATTCCCAATCTTCAATAGTGGGAGCATCAGATGACTTATCAGAACCTATCTTAGTTGTTTCAGTCTTACTAATCTCTTCTACAGGTTTGTTAAAACTGAATTCACTACTAAATGATAGTTCTTTTGTAGGTGGTGCATGTTTCCTAAGAGAGGGTGGTGGCATATTGTTGTAACCTATCCCAGAACCCTTTTTCATTAATTGACACTCTATTGATTAATCATAAGCAAATTGTGTTTTAGCAACCCTAACAACATGTTTTTCTTTTTCAACTAGGGCTTCTTGTTTTACACTCTCTGCCTCTTCTAGTTTCTTTTTAAGCGTCTTAATTTCTCTGTCCTTAAGATCAATTTCACCACCTAGTATATTAATCTTATTGACATACTCAAACTCACATTTAATACAGAAATTAAGTTTTTCTTCAACACTCTCAAGACCAACTTTATAACCTAAGTTATCAAGTGAAAGTCTATCTACTTCTTTTTTCGAACTTGCAATAATAGCTTTTTGTGATTCTAAGTTATCTTGACATGATTTAAAAGAACAAGTAGAATTTTTAGAATCATTAGATACCTCAGAATATGAACCAGAAGATGAAGCATAGGCCATAAAAGCAAAGTTATGCTCTTTAGAAGCTTCACTAGCAAGAAAAGCTGCATTGGGACCTTCTTCAATCTGATCACTCCAGTCATAATCACCAATACCATCTTGAGCAACCAATGCTGAAGAAGAAGCAGGCTCTTCAGTGGTCTTCTTGATTCCTTCAATCCTCTTGGGAGCTCGACATTCCCTTCTTCTTGCAGTTAAAGCACTCCATCTTGCTTTTGTCAAATCCAGCTCTTCTTTGACCATCATATTTGACCTGTCTTCCAGTCCTCCTCAAGAACTTCCTAGCTTGCAGTGTTAACATTGCCATTTGCCATTGAAGATTTAATTCTTCAAGATCATCAGGATCAATTTGATCTAAATCTTGATTCAAAACAGTAACACTGGTAGTTAAATCAGCCAGAAAAGCACAAATTGCACCATCACTGACATTATCACCAACAGTGGTATTGTTAGCAAAAGCCGTGGTTACTTCATAAGCAGCAGTGGAAACATCTTGAGAATTACTATGCCCTGTAGACACAAAATCAATGTTTTGTGGTGATGAGGATGATCCAGCTATGTTCTTTTCAGACTCATAAACTTTCAGGTTGTTGTAAAGATTGTCCAAAGTCATCTTTTCAAAATCATCTTTGTTTTTCCACACAACAGTATGCACAGCCCAGTCAGGTGATAAACTTCTGATGAACTTCAAATTGATATCTTCTTGAGCAACTTTGTAGTCCACTAACTTCAGTTGGCTGATGAGTTTTTGAAGTCTGTTATAAGTGCCATCAAGTTTTTCTCCACTAAGAGCAGTGAAGTTTTCAAGTTGATGCTTGAGCATGTTCTTCCTTGATTTCTTGGTAGCTTCATTACCAGCAAACCTTGTTTCAATAGCATCCATTAACTCTTTAGCAGACTTATAGTGTTCAAAGCCCAAAGCATACTCATTAGGTATTCCCATGGAGAGAATACTATGAGCTTTAATCTCCAACTTCCTTTTAGCCTTGTCAACCTCACTAACAATGGCTATCTCTTTACCATCATCACCCTTCTTAGGAAGAGTATCATCCTTCTCAACGACATCCTAGATGGTATCATCAATCATACGAATGTATTGCCTCATTCGCATTCTCCAAACTTGCTACTCACCCTGCTTGAGCATGCGCACATTTGATGCAGTAACCATGTGAGTTTTGTCAGACATCTTAACTTGGTTGAATAGAACTTAACTAGACTTCTTCTTGATTTCAGTTTCTAGATCACAAGCTCTGATACCACTTGTTGATCCTAGTTGAGCAAACGATCCTTTATAGAAACTGACTTAACAAAGATTTATTAAGTATCACGCGGAATTTAATACTTAATCTTAAGAAGAAGAACAATAAACATTCAACACCTCAATATTATTATTAATACGAATACTCTAACCAGTATTAGGGTTTTACAACCTTGAAGTGTATCGACCTTAGATATAAAACATATGTATATCTAATCTAACCTAGGACCTCCTTTTATAGGCTATGGAGTCCTTTACATAATACAATACGTAACCTACAAGATAAATATCTTTTCCATATTAATCTAATACAAAATATTAAACTGACTATACAAAACTAGCAGTGCTTACAATACATTAGCAGTGGTTCTATATTACTACTAGCCGCGGTTTTACATCAGCAATGGATTCATTCTATTGTCCGTGGTTTCATTAACTCTGTCCTAGGTTCCAACACTTAGAATAATTCATGTTCTGAGGAACCTAAAACCCAACAGTTGATGGCAGCTATCCTGCTCTGTCAGAGATAATTGGAATGGAATTGGTGTGGTTTGCTAGCTCTTTCTTTTGAGACGAATGAATTCCGAATAAAGGAAGGCGATTGTGTCAGGGAAATGCCTTTCCTTATTACCAGGATAGATAAAATGGGCCAAATCGCCCGCTAGAGACGAAGCTGTTGGATCGATGTACTCTAACCAAACTAACTTAAATAGCTTGTTAAGGGTTTAATAACTTCGGATAAATCCTAAGTTATTAACAATGAAACACTGAGTAATCTTTATTAAGTACGCGGAATTTACTTAACAAATCTAAGAAGAATATAACATTAACTTTTATTAATAACTCTAAATCTGCTTGTTATGCAGACTCTTTAACAACTCTAAAACTCTAATAATAATCGTACTTTAGGATTCTAAAACTCGTACATCTAATGCCAATCAAGGGGTCCTTTTATAGGCTTAAGGATAACCCTAGTCGGTTTAAAATTTGTATCCTTGTACGACAAGTAATCTAAACAAAGAATATTCTAGAATAAACATAGCTTTCCATAAACGAATATAGCAGTTCTTTAGCTTTGCAGTACTTTGACTTCGACAGCAGTACTTTGACTTCTTCTTTAGCGGTACTTTGACTTTTCCAGTACTTTGTCAATCTTTAGCACTTTCATATCCCAACAATCCTCCCCTAAGTTGAATTCTACTTGCTTGACTTCAAGTTCCTTTGTAAACTTATCTTTAACAGCTCCATCTTCAAGGAAAGATTGTGTCTTAATCTTTGGATTGTATCTTTGTAGACTTTGTGCTTATATCATCATTATCAAAGTATTCTTTAGAAATTATTCTTTACATCATCCTTGATCAGTAATCTCTTTTCAGCAACATTCAGCAAGCTCCATCTTTTCAGCAACATAAGACAATTTGTACATTAATTCAGTTTAAAGTTTCAGTCTATTCTCATCACATCCAGGTGTGTAAACTCCTGTGAGAGGTGAATCATTGAAAATTTAATGGATTTGATGTCTCTTTACCAAAGCCACTAACTCTGGAGTAGCCAAATGTTTTGATGTGTAAGATCATGGTACATTGATAACCATATGATTTTTTAGCAAACCATCAGCTATCAACAGATTTGATTTGTCTTTACCAAAAGCTGTACCCTTTTGGACTAGTTAGTTCTTTCATCTATGGTGAACTAATTACCAAATAATGGTTTTTCCACAACCTTTACCACAAGCCATTTTCTTGTGGGCTAGCCAACTCTTCACATTTACTGATATGGTGAGTTGATTACCATCCAACTTATTAGCAAGTTGTCAACTATAAAACGGATTTGAGATATCTTTACCAGAGCCGTTTGCTCATGTATTAGCCAATCCTTTTGTAACCATGGTGGATTGATAACCTATTGGTGTTACCATCTCAAAAACCATTTATTTCTTTTAACCTTTGTTTCAAAATATTTGTCACTTAACTAAAGTTTTTCAAAATCATTAACTGGTTTAAACACTGCAAGCAGTACTTTGATGAAAGTACTGTTTGATCAGCATTACTTTGAATAAAGTACTGATATTTCAAAAAGAATTTATTCAATTAAAATTCATACCAGTTATTCATCATCATCAGCCATAGTAGTCCATCTGATAAACAATTTGATGACCATAAGAGCAATTTCATTATCTTCTTCAACTTCCATTCCATGCTCTAGCATTCTTCTCATAAGATCTGTTGTAAGTGGATATCTTCTATCTGCTAGCATGTGAATCATAGTCCCATCTTCTAACTCTAGAACATGTACTCCAGATTCTTCAAAGAATCTCCAACTGATAATCTCCCAATCTTCTTGATTCTTCCAAATCTCAGCAGTGCTTTGTTCTTCAGTTTCCCAAATAGTTGTGAGATCCCCAAGCAAGACTAAACCAACTCCTTCTGATGAATTATGTTCAAAATAATCTCGCACCAAATGATATAAATGAAATAAATCTACCCTATCTATTACGTGCAATATATCCCATAACATGTTGAACACCCTGAAACTTTCATCTTCTCTGTGAAACATAAGATAACTTCCATCCTTTGACTCTACAACTTCAAAAGTAGTTATTGGAGATTTGTTCATCTTCATATCAGCATCATTTTTAGAATACTCAAATTCTACTACTCTTAAGTAATTCCTTAGTTCATCATCAGTATCAGACCTTAACTCAACTTTCTTTGATGGCTGTGTGTCTTCAACTTCAGTTGATCTTTCTCTTTTTAAGCTTTCTTTTCTTTCATCTTCTTTCTGAGCATCATCATCTTTATAGACTTTGATACTATCAACTTCTTTATGATAATCTTCTCTAACAGCTTCATACAAACCTTTCATCTCAACATAATTCAACTTATTCAATCCAATATACCCTTGACCTTTCAAATATGCCATCATTGCATTCCTTTGTTTAGCAAGATTTGGTCTTCTTGGTAGAGCTGAAACAGGAATAGGTGACTTCAATGGTACATCAGCTTCAACATTCAATTCTTCTTGTAATTTCCTAGCTGCTTCTTCATTCAAAGCTTCTTCATTAACAACTTTAGCATTTAATTCAGCTTGTATCTTTCTAGCTGCTTCCTCATTCATAGCAACTTGAGCAGCCCTTATCTGTGCTAAAGTAGGTTTCTTTTTCTTCTTTGTCTCTACCAATTTACATTTTCCTTTATCCTTAGGATCTATAGTAGATTGAGAAGCTCTTGGTTGTTCTTCTTGCACTCCTAGAATGCTAACACCCCTTGGCTTTGATAAATCATGCAAGATCTCAGCAATGGTTTCATCATCACTTGCAGTATGTATAGGTTTGGGTGTTTCATCTTCCTTTTCTGGTATGACAATTGAAGGACCAACTTCTTCTTCAGTTAAAACAATTGAAGGACCAGCTTCTTCTTCAAAATCTAACAACCTTGGAGTAATCAATTCTTGCCTGTAGGTTCCATGAAAAGTAGTACTTTGATCTTCAGTACCTTGATCATCAGTACTTTGAACCTTAGTCCTTTCTTCCTCAGTACTTTCAATATTGACATGCTCTTCAGTACCTTGAGGTTCATTCTCCTTTTCTTCATGAAATTCAGCATCTTCTTTCAAATTCTCTTCTTCTAAATTCCTCCCCAATTGGACAGAAGAATGTTGTTGAACCTTTTTTCCTTTGGTGATCTTCTTTAAATGCCTTCGCTTCTTCTTTTCAGCTCTGACCCATAACCTGTGATGGGTAACCAATGGCCATACAAAGTTCTTTAATCTTCTAAACTTAAGCTTCAACTTCTTAATCTGAGTAGCCTGTTTATCAAAAGATTTCTGCAATCTGACTATCGCCCTTGTCAGAAGATAATTATCTAACACTAATCTTTCAGGTGGTATAGGAACAGTATCTCCTCTAGAATATGATGAGAGAAATTGTTCTGATGTCTGAATAGGATTAGTATGGTGGGATGAGGTGGGAGAAACTGCAGTACCTTCATTAACATTAGTAACTGGTGAAGCAGTACCTTGAGAGGCAGTTTCTTGAGAAGCAGTACCTTTAGAAGCAGTACCTTGAGATGCAGTACCTTCAAAACCAGTATCTTCTCTTTCATCACTATCTTCAGCCTCATCTCTGATAGCTTGAACAATCTCCATCATTGAAGTAGTCAATGGAGTGTTCCTTCCAGTGAATGAATCACTTTTCCTAGCCATGAAAGTAAAAATCTTGGCTGGTTACACCACGACAGGTAAAAGACTTGTAGGCTTTGGCACATCAGTAAGTTGCTTATTCAAGAACACTTGGATAAACCTTGGATACATCAACCATCTTGATCCATTTGAAATATGAGATAACATTCCATCAAGAATTAGCCTTGAAAAATTGAAAACTCTATCTGTAGCTAATCTCACTATAGCAGATGCTATGTTTGAACCAAATTGCTCCAATGATGTACTTTTAGCACTAATACAATGAAGCAATACATGAACTAAATACTTCCAATGTGGACTGAATAAGGGTTTCTTGAAAGTTTGTGCAGTTAAGGACCCTTCATATCCAATGTTACTGAATGTATCCCAAATCAATTGCTTATCAAAACGAACAGCCCCTTCTTCATCATTAAATAATAAATCTTCACGAATTGAGGCTTCAGAAACCTTCACAATCTTCCCAGCAACTGTAGCTTGAATATACGAATCTTCATTCTCCATATGAACCCTAGCAGTTGCCCAAAATTGTTGAATCCATGGCTCAATGATATCCAGTTCCACTAAAAGTGCATAACTAATCAGAGACCCAGTGAGAAAATCAATGATATCATGTAAGATCACATTAGCTTCAGTATTTTCTAAATTCGCCACCATGTTGTGTTTTGAAACTGTATTACGATTTGCCATTGATGATATGTGTACACAGAAAGTGATATGATGAATAATATGGGTTAAAGAGAGAGAAATATGGAAAAGATTATAAGGTATCAATATGAGAGGGAAATTCGAAGAGTAGTTATTTATAGGTGAGATATAAAAAATCACAGCCCTTAATAACAAAGTTACCGTTAGTAGGAGTTACCCCTCAATATTACCGTTGGAACAATACTTAGATACGACATGTGTGCAGTACTTTCAAAAAGCAGTACTTTTCAAGCAGTACTTTCATAAAACCAAAAAGCAGTACTTTCCCATTCTCCTCTTTTCAATAGCAAATACAGCAGATAAACATGAATATCCTCCCCTCAAACAATGCATAGGACTATACTTACACTAAATAGTCCTCCCCTCAAATGTAACTCAGTAATTAATCATGCCAATGCTGACAACCAAGTGATTGAATCTTGAAACATCAAAGCCTTTGGTGAGTAAGTCAGCTACATTATCATCTGTATGCACCTTGACAACATTAATGAGCCTATGCTCATAACAATCTCTGATGAAGTGATGCCTAATCTGAATATGCTTGGTCTTGAAATGATAAACTGGATTCTTCACAATGCAAATAGTACTCTCATTATCAATATTGATAGGAGTATTCTTGAAATTGAACCCATAATCCAATAGTTGATTCTGCATCCACAAAACTTGTCCACAACAGCTTGCAGCAGCCACATATTCTGCTTCAGTAGAGGATGTTGCTGCAATTGTTTGCTTCTTACACTGCCATGAGACTAATCTTCGTCCAAGATATTGGCATCCTCCAGTTGTTAATCTTCTGTCATAATTGTCACCTGCATAATCCCTATCTGAAAAATTTTCCAAGTGAAAAGGTGAATCCTTTGGATACCACAACCCTAACTTAGGTTGTTGTTTCAAATAACTGAAAATTCTCTTTACTGCATTCAGATGAGAGACCTTTGGTGAGACTTGATATCTTGCACATAAAAAAACAGCAAACATGATATCAGGCCTAGATGCAGTGAGATACATAAGACAACCAATCATGGATCTGTATAACTTGACTTCAACAGGTTGTCCATCTTCATCTTTTCCCAGTGAGTTGATAAACTTGATAGGTGTAGTTACTGGCTTCATAGCATCAAAATTGAACTTCTTAAGTACGTTAGATACATACTTGTCTTGACTGATAAAAATACCCTCCTTTAACTGCTTAACTTGAAGTCTCAAAAAGAAAGTTAACTCACCCATTGAACTCATTTGAAATTCATTCTGCATCAGCTGCTCAAACTCCTTGACCATTGACTATTTGGTAGCTCCAAATATGATATCATCAACATATACTTGAACCAACATGATATCCTTCTTGTCTCTCTTGATAAACAAAGTCTTGTCAATGGCTCCCCTTCTGTAACCATGTTGCAATAAGAAAGTAGAGAGCCTCTCATACCAAGCTCTAGGAGTTTGATGAAGGCCATAAAGAGCCTTAACCACCTTGTAGACTTTGTTAGGATGAGTAGGATCTTCAAAACCAGGAGGTTGCTTAACATACACCTCCTCTGTGATCTTGCCATATAAAAAGGCACTCTTGACATCCATTTGATAAACCTGAAATCCCATATATGATGCAAAAGCAAAGAAGATTCGAATGGCTTCTATCCTTGCTACAGGAGCAAATACTTCATCATAGTCTACTCCTTTTTCTTGTCTGTAGACTTGAGCTACTAACCTTGCCTTGTTCTTGATGACATTCCCTCTTTCATCTCTCTTGACTATGAACACCTATCTTGTACCAATTACCTTCTTTCCATCAGGTAGATCACATAGTACCCAAACTTCTTGAAGTTTAAATTGAAGAAGTTCTTCTTGCATAGCTTCAACCTAACTCTCCTTAGTTAATGCCTGAGCTATATTCTTAGGTTCTTCTTGAGAGATAAAGCAAGTGAACAGGCATGTTTGATGATCCTTGTGATTCAATCTGTTTTGTTTATAAACAAAGCTAAGTAAAGCATTGTGAGGTGTAGAAAGACCCTTAGCTTTGTTTCTTGTAATCACTCCATGAGAAGAAGGTCCAATGATTTGTCCAGTAGGATGATCTTTATGAACTTTAAAGGTAGGAGTCTGTGGAACTGCATAATCATCATCCAGGTTTATGTAATCAGCACCTTCATTGGAATTTGTGAAAATACCTTCAGCATCATACTCATCATCAGTATCTTCTAAACCAGGCATGGTAGGATCATCCAAAGTACTGTCATTAAGTGCAGTAGTACTTTGATCGAAAGTACTATCACCCATAGTACTGTGAGTGAACTCTGCAGTCTTAGTGTTTTTCTTTGCTTCCTCATAAGCTCTTCTATGTTCATCATCATAAGAATGTGCTAAAACATCTTGAAGAAGCATCTGATTTAGTTCATCTTGAATAGATTGATCCTCAGCAGACAATGAGGATTTTGGTGCATCAGTACTTTTCTTTGGTTCAACAGGTAGTGGTTCTTCACCAGGAACAACATCAGGTCTAATATGGACTTAATGAACAACATACTGTAAATCTTCTCCATTGTGTACATGTTGATTTTCTTCTCTAATAGGTACATAGTTCATAGAAGGAGTCAAAACTTCAAGATCAAACATCCAATCAGGACCTTTACCCTTCTGATTTTCTTGATCTTCTAAAAATTCAACATGAAGACAATCTTGAACCTTCTTGGTGACTCTGTTGTACACTCTAAAGCCTTTGTTGTTGGTGCAGTACCCTAATAGATAACCTTCTTCTGACTTGCCATCAAATTTGCCCAAATTATCAATGGTACTGAGAATAGTGAGAGGGTATCCAAAAGGCTTCAGAAATCGTATGTTGGGTTTAATTCCCATCAGCAACTCATAAGGTGTCTTCATCTGAGGTTTTGTGACTGATACTATGTTAAGCACATAGCAAGCAGTACTTACAGCTTCAGCCCAGAATTGAATAGGTAAAAGTGAATCTGCAAGCATAGTTCTGGCTGCTTCAATCAAAGTCCTATTCTTTCTCTCTGCAACACCATTCTGTTGTGGTGTTCTTGCAATGCTGAATTCCCTCTTGATCCCTTTGTTGGCACAAAACTCATCCATCAGCTTGTTCTTGAATTCAGTCCCATTATCACATCTAATACCTCTAACCTTGAGTCTCAGTTGGTTTTCAAGTGCTATTATAAGATTATGGATAGCATCAAAAGTATCATCTTTAAATCCTAAGAAAAATACCCAACTGAATCTACTGCAATCATCTGTCACAACCAAGCAATACTTTTTCTTGTTTATGCTTGAAATTAAAACAAGTCCAAATAAATCCATATGTAACAGCTCCAAAGGTTCTCTAATAATCCTTTCCTCAAGCTTCTTGCATGAAGCTTTGTGTTGTTTACCCTTCTTGCACGCCAAACAGGAGTGATTATTCTTGTAAGTCTTTGAAGGTAAACCTCTGTCTAAATTCCCTTTGACCAGTTTGTTGATATTCTTGAAATTTACATGGCCCAATCTTCTATGCCACTGATGTGCTTCTTCAGATGTTGCTTTTGCCCCTAAACATGTAGCTCTCCCAGAAGAGTGAATACTCTTCATATCCAGACTGTACACATCATTGGCTCTTGGTACTCTAAGAACTATCAAGTTATCATCAACAGGCTTGAATTCAGGGGAAAGGATGAGACATTCTGTGTCAGTGAATAACACAGGATGCTTTTTATCACATATTTGAGAGACTGATAATAAGTTGAACTTGAGCTCCTTCACATATCTAACATTTTCAAAATCTATGCTCTCTGTCTTGATGGTTCCTTTTCTAGTGATTCTTCCTCTATTGGGATCATTCCCAAATTCAACTCTTCCTCCACAAATAGATCTAAAATCTGATAGATGCTCCTTGTCTCCTGTCATGCTTCCAGAGCAACCACTATCCACAATAAGATGATCTTTAAGCTCCTCCTCTGGGTTGCCCTGCACAAAGATACAAAAGTTAGTGTCTTTTAGGAACCCAAGCCATTAATGACTTGTGTTCCCCTTGTGGAGTAACATACTCAAATTCTTTGAGTATGCAATCTTCACAGTTTTTATAGACAGAATCAAGCATGATCTTTTGTTTTAAAACTTGTGGTGGATTTTCAGCAAAACTTTCTTTTTCAACAAAAATCTCCTTTTCTTTTACCACAAAATCATCTTTATAAAAAATTTCTGTTTCACCAGTACTTGTTGAAAGTACTGTTTGTTCATCATCAGTACTTTCCTTCTTAACCCATTTAGTTTTAACTTCTGTTGTAAAGTCCCTTGATCTAGCTACTTTCATGGAGTTGAAACGCCTTCTAGATTGATAGTAATTAGATCTCCTAAGGCTCCTATTCCAAGAGGTGTTTGGTGAAAACTGAGCAGTACTTTGAGAAAGTACTGTATTTTGCTTAACAGTACCTTGGAAAGTGTTTGAAGGTACTGGAGGTTTTGAAAAAGGTCTTCTCTGGTGAGGGTGCCTGTAGTCTGGTGAGAAGTTTCTATGGTTAACCCTATGTGAGTGGTTCCAAGCTGGTCTAGACTCCATTGGTTTTCGGTTGACAGTTCTGTTCTTGGGGAACGTAAGTCACAGTCCTTAATCAAATGATTAGGACTAAAACAAACGAAACAGAGTTTTTGTTCTGTAATCCCAAAATTTCTTCTTCTATGTGTATTACCAAACCTATCCTGATTTCTAGGTGAATGTTTAAAACTGTTTTGACCAAAATTATCCCAAAAAGGTTTAGCATGATTGTGAAAAGGTTTTCTAAAAGGTACTGCTGAAGGTGTAGCAGTACTTTGAGGTGAAAGTACTGCTTGACTTTTAGCATCATCTACCTTAGGTGTCTCAACTGTTTCCTGTTGGGTTTCAGACCTAGATTGACCAATAAGCTTCTTTCTAAATTCTAGGTTGTCTACACCAAAACGAGAAACATCAGGTCTTGTGGGTTGATGACTACCAGTGGGATGTGGGACAGCATGATAACCCTTGTCTTTCTTATATTCTGGAGGTGGTTCACTAAATGATTCCTCATTACTATATGTTTCAACATAGTTAATAAGCTCATCATCACTAGTGGTTATATCCTCAAAATCAAGGTCATCCTTATCACTAGGTGGGTTTTCTTCTACACTACTGAAATCCATACCAAAACCTAGACCAGTCCTATTGTAAGCTCTTCTTTGTTTTTGAACATAAGAAACATGAGAAAGACCAGATTCTTTCCTGGCATCAAACTTTGCTAACAATTCATCTCTCTCCTTAGTCAGTTTCTTAATTTCAGAAATCTTACAATTTAACTTCCATTCACTTAATTTTAACTGATAATCATGTTGTTCATACTTTTCTGCCCAAGCCATTTCATTATTTTCATGTGTTATAATTTTGGCTTCCATAGATTCTAAGGTTATTTGATAACCTGCTACCTCAGACCTAGCCTTTATACAGTTATCTCTTTCAATCACATAACTATTAAGTACTTTTTGATAAAAGTCATGACAGTTTGAGCATACCTCAGAGATAGGGGTTGAGCTTGATGAAGTATCCATCATAGCAAGTATAACAGGATCATCTTCACTCTCCCTGCTCCAGTCAAAGCTTCCATAACCATCTTTAGAATCCATAGCAGCATGTCCAGGTTCCTCATCGAAAGCTGTGCACCAGTCAAACTCTTCTACAAAATCCTCCACAGCTACCATACAGTAGGTTACTGGTTCATCATCAAACTCAGGTCTCCAGTCAACCTCTGATAAATTATCTTGAGCAACCAAAGCTTTTGTTTCTGTAATAGGAATTTCTTTCAACTCTAGCTTTGGTTTCTCAGTCATCCTGTTTGCTTGATATTTAGCAAACCTACATTCCCTTGCAAAATGTCTAGTCTTTTGACAATTGAAGCATTCAATCTTTGATTTGTCAAAACTGATTCCCTGTTTTGGCTTGAAGTCAATGCCTCTTCCCATCTTCTTCATAAACTTATTTATCCTTGCAGTGATCATAGCAACTTGCCACCTAATATCAATTTCTTCAAGAGCATCCTCTTCAATCTGTGAGAGATCTTCTTCATAAGTGACAGGTAACGAAGCTTGCTGTGCAAAGAAAGAGCATACAACTTCATCTGAGTGGATGGTTGGTGGGGCTTGCTGAGCAAAGGTGGGGGTAGAATGAGAAATAGTACTTTGAGCAACAGTACTTTGAGTAGGAGAAGCAGTACTTTTAGTGGAAGTACTGCCTCTCTTTTCAGGTGACAAAAAGGCTATACTGTGAGATTTTGAACTGGATTGCCCATTCATCTCATGCTCATACACCTTTAGATGATTGTAAAGATCATCAAAGTCCATTACATCCAGACCAGGTTGTCCTCTTATCATAGTAGCAATCACATGCCATGTCGATGGCAAACTCCTTAAGAACTTTAAATTAGCATCTTCAACTAAAACCTCTGCTTTGTATAGCTCCAGCATGCTGAGAAGGTTTTGGAATCTGTCATAAGCAGCATCAAGGTTTTCTCTTTCTCCAACAGTGAATGTTTCAAATTGCTGCTTAAATAGATTTCTATGCATCTTTTTGGAAGCATCATCGCCTCCAAACCTTGTCTTGAGAGCAGCCCAGAGTTGCTTTGCATCTTTAGCATCATGAAATTTGAGTAGATGACCATCTGGAATAGCAGACAAGAGAATGTTGAGAGCCTTCTCTTGATTCCTTATTGTTGCTGCAGGTAAGACTGCCTTAGGTGCTTTGAGTTGTCCATGAACATCAATAGGTTCTGGAACTTCTTCATTACCATTGACAATTACATTCCATAGTGCATGGTCTATAATTGCAATGTACTGCCTCATCTTCATGCTCCATAGGTTGTACTCTCCCTTCTTGATGATAGGTATCCTTAGTGAAGTGATGGAAGGTGGCGGAACAGCTTCAGTCGACATCTTTAGGTTTTAGTTATCAAGGTTTTAGGGTTACTTCTTAGTCAGAGTTTCCACACAAGCTCTGATACCACTTGTTGGATCGATGTACTCTAACCAAACTAACTTAAATAGCTTGTTAAGGGTTTAATAACTTCGGATAAATCCTAAGTTATTAACAATGAAACACTGAGTAATCTTTATTAAGTACGCAGAATTTACTTAACAAATCTAAGAAGAATATAACATTAACTTTTATTAATAATTCTAAATCTGCTTGTTATGCAGGCTCTTTAACAACTCTAAAACTCTAATAATAATCGTACTTTAGGATTCTAAAACTCGTACATCTAATGCCAATCAAGGGGTCCTTTTATAGGCTTAAGGATAACCCTAGTCGGTTTACAATTTGTATCCTTGTACGACAAGTAATCTAAACAAAGAATATTCTAGAATAAACAAAGCTTTCCATAAACGAATATAGCAGTTCTTTAGCTATGCAGTACTTTGACTTCGACAACAGTACTTTGACTTCTTCTTTAGCAGTACTTTGACTTTTCCAGTACTTTGTCAATCTTCAGCACTTTCATATCCCATCAGTAGCTCTTAGGGAATCGATCAAGACTAGATGAGATGCCGGTGCCATTAAACTAGCTGCCAAAATGAGTTCAAGAGATGAGGATCCAGGTAGTGAAGTCACCCTCGAGGGAAGAAGCATTCCATTCACTTGTGAAACTGCTAAGAAGAATAGCTTTTCTCTGAATCCACCACTCACTCTCTTTCGGGTAGGGTTAACAAGAAAGTCAAAGCAATCTCCTCAACCCAGAAAGAGAACTCCGGGATCTTCTTTTTCTTCTTAAGAACCCGAAGGCGAACTAATCCGTCTTGGTGCAGCTCCTAGTCCTGATCGATTGGCTACCGGGTGTTCGCTCAAACTAAAAAGAAAAAAATGGAAATAGTGAATCAAGATCTAGACTATCCTCTCTCCGGAGAGATATGCCCCTATGAGCGACTATGCCGATCTTTATATGTTTTGGCCACGTGCGTTTCCGCTAAGAAGAAGAAGGTTTGGATCTTTAAACCTTAAGAGGATGCTATCGAATGTGCTCTTGGCGCACGTGAGGGATGTGACCTATGTTAGGTCCATAAGATAGCACAAATTTTGGTGTTCTATAATTCACCTCCGAATAATGAGTAGATAGGGAAGAGCTTTTTCTTTTTCTCTTCATAGAAGACTGACGGGTGGAGCAAGAGGTCAAATTGCTATAGAAAGAAAAGTTGAAAACTATAGGACTTCTTTTTCTATTTAGGGTTTTTTTCGTTCCTTCTCTTCGATAAGAATACCGATTTGAAATGATAAAAATTCCTCTTTATTCTCTTGTGTTCAGCGAAAGAACTACCTAAGCATACGTTTTCGGATCCAAACTTCTTTGTTCTTTCTAAGTCTTCGTCTTGCATAGAAGAACGCAACTGTTGCAAAAACGGGTCTTTCAGTAGTAGGCGGCATCCCCTCTTAGTTTTAAGTAAGCAGAACCATTCCGTTTTGGTTCTTCTCCACATTCTTACCTATGATTTTAGAAACTGAAATTTCGATATAGAAGGATCTCCTTATTTCTAAATGGATTATAGCATCATTTTCTTTCAAAGATATGGAAGAACCTTGGGAAACTTGAAAAGAAGTAATGCTGACTATTACATTATTCACACAAAGCCTTTGATGACTTATCGACTGCCTTGCTTGAGGAAGAGTTTCACTAAAATGGAGACGAACTGGAATAACGCCCGATCTTGTTCCTGGATTGAGTGGAAAAGGGATATATGAAGTTCGTTCTGTTCCTCTATGCATCTCTGTAATGGGTAAATCTCCATGAAAAAGGGGCAACTTTCATGTAGTTTGTAATTGGATGTAACTGTTCATATTTTTTCAAGAATAAATCATTCTCTTAATAGATCTCGTCTTGTTACTCAATCTTCAAAGAATGCGGCGTTGTATTATTGTAAGTTCCCTGTTCCAAACATTTCCTTCAAGTAGACGACAAGTTTTAAATTTGAATGAAGGCATTCCTCCCTCAAATGCATTTGTAACAGATTCATACTAAGACCGGTAATCCTCATAGACACGGCCACTCTCGGAATCTTCACTGTTACCCCTCTTCTCAAAGCCCTTCGAGAGGAAGATGAATGTCAATGCGCCATTTTCTTCTTTCCCCGGGATACTATTGGCTTGGTATTGGATCCCGAGTACTACGCTCTTCTAGCTCTTTCCAGGGAAAGATCTAAATTGTTAAAGGCGTGGATAATTCTCCGATGGGGCACACTTTGCCGTGTGTCCTACTCGGTTATTTGTGAGAGGTAAGCCCTATAGGTTTGTGGGCTCAAGAGTCTCCCTTGGGGACTGTGTACAAGCCTACGAATACTCATGTAGTGCGCTAGAACGGAACTAGCGCTCTAGCCGTCTTCCAGCAAGGCCTGTTCCACACGGCGCTCTATCAAAACCTGGGTGGAGATGATGTTCACCATGCGGCTTAAATTGCCAGGATCCCCTACCCCAAAATCGAGGAGAAGATACCTTTGATATAGGATGTCTTACCGTACTTGATTTAAAATCAATGGTTCCAGGATAGGTACCGCCGAGGGGATTGGTGCTGGCGGAGGGGAGCCAGGAAATTCCTGAGATGGAGACGCAGCGGCGGTCTGCAGAATGCTGAAGGCGTTTCTGTGGTTGCAAAAAGCGACGCCTATCCCCGTTTTTTCTACTACGTCTATGCCTATGAAGGCAAACGCTAGCAGAAACAAAAAGGAGAAAAGAATATAAAAAAGGGGCAAACAATGCTCCTCGAGTTCATTTGCTTTTGGTTTAATATGGTATCGATAGCAATAGCTGTTTTTCCAGTTTGTCGGTCCCCGATTATAAGTTCACGTTGACCACGGCCTAGCATAGCCTTTCCCGCAGGGACATCCACAATAGAGCCGGTGCGCTTGACAAGATCTCCTTCCTTAATAGCAGTATCACTACCAAAGACAACAATCCCTACATTCTCATTCTCAAGATTCAAGGCTATTCCTTTCACACCGCTGGCAAATTCAACCATTTCCCCAGCTTGAATCTCGTTCAACCCATAAACACGTGCAATCCCATCTCCAACTGAGACCACTCAACCAATCTCATCCACTTGAAAATTCGTATAAAAGTTGCTAATTCTACTTTCTAATAGAGTCGTTAGTTTCGGGGAGAATTCCATGATTCTATTTCTTTTGGGCTATATATAAGGGGGAATACCGCTTTCAATTTCAAAGAGCTCTGTTTCCAAACAGATTTGTCCATCAGTAATGGGGATCTCATTAGTAGGAATATAGGCTGATACGAGGGGGGTCCCCCTCCGGAAAACCTTAGAAGACGAACGTACCGGACCCTCTTCCGCCTTGATCTAGATCGGAAAAAAGGGAAAGTCGCCTTTCTAAGGACTCTTTCCCCGTGGCGGTTCTTGGATTATCGAGGGCTCGAGCCCCCCGTCGTTCCTAATCTCCCGTCGGGTCAAGTTCTACCATTCGTTGGAGAATATGAACCTTGGCCTCGAACAGGTCTTCGGCGTCGATTCGGGCTAGATATATATCTAGCGGCGAAGGTGTGGTTTGGCCCGACAGAATTCGGTGCTCGATAGAGAGGACCGAATCCCCTCCTATCACTTGCTCGGGGTGATAGGGGTAAGGAACCCCTTGTGGGGGCTGATTCAATGGACCTGCCTCGTCCCCTCGAGGAGCAACATGAGTCGCAGGTGGAACGCGTCCAGATTCCGACTGATTCACCGACATGCCCGTTTCTGCTGACTCGCTACCCATTGTTGTTGGCCATTCTTCCAACAACACATCGATCTTGAAGGAAGAATCCCAATTCTTAGAGCCCGATGGGCCGGGAGAAGGGTCCGTAAGAGAAATACTTCCTTCTTGGCTAACCAAAAAGAAAAAAATGGTCCCCGAGATCAAATAAAAAAAATATCAAAAACAAGCAGCCAACACGACAATTAGAAAAGAAATCAAGAATAAAATAATATAACAATTTTTACCCTTTGAAATCCTTATTCGATAAATCAGGATTAAAGTGATTAAAGCAAACAAAAAGAAAATCAAAGAAGCGGTTGAACCTTGACTGAGCCCCTCTGCCCCTAGAAAATGCCAAAAAGAAATTGTTACCACTGTACCGAGACACCTTCTTAGTATTGGAGAATGCATTGCAAAATTTCCTTTAGTTTAGACTTCTCCCGATTTATTTTTGCCCTATCACTAGTGGTTACTCCCGATCCGAACCACCTTTTCCAGCCAGATAGCGAGCGATCACTCAGTAATGAACACTAACTGAAAGCGGTCGGGAATGAGTACCTATCCCTTACGGGAATCGAACCCGGTTCTTCGACATGAAAAGACGATGTCCTAACCACTGGACGAAAGGGACCAAAAAGCCATTCTTCATATACCGCTCCGTGGGCTCCGAGAATAGAAGTGGTTCGTTTTCTTTCTATACGAAATTAAAGATTTCGTTTGTTGGTGATTTGAGATGTCAATTCGGCGGTTCATCCCCCCTTCCTACGGGTTCCCCCACCCCCTGAATAAGTAAGGCCCCGCTCTTTCTAATAAAAAAAAGAGGGGCGAAGCGCCCGTTTGAAGTGGCGAAGGCCTATGCTACATTAAGAAAAAAAGTAGGTTTCGGTTACGAAGTAACTTAGTCGAACTATAAAAAAAGGGAGGCTAAGGTTACGAAGTAAGGTCAATTGGTTAAGGAAAGCTTAGGTTATGAAAAAATTTAGCCGTTAATTAATTAATTAAGTAGTAGTGAGACGCCGGTACGGAGTTGCGTCAGCTGTGGATATAGACTAGGCTAAGGGGCGGACTTCATCTCTTCTATTCTCTTCACTTACACCTTACACTTCTGCTGAGTCTAACGAGGCTCAGGTGCGGAGCCTTCCACTGTCACTGTGGACCGAGACTACGCAAAGGTAGAACATCATAGAAACTTTGCTGACTTTCTCATAAACCTTGATTATGCTACGCTCAATAAGAAGCCAGAATAGCTGAAATTCGTTCGTGTTCCGTTTCCAAAGTCAGTCGTCTTTACCCATGTGTGAACTTCAGACGACTCTCAAGCGGTTCCATTCCTTCTTACTGTACTTCTGGGTCAATCCAACCCTAATAGGAGGAAGGGGGTCAGCCAAACAGCGGTCCACTTTGTGCGTTTGCTGAGCAGACCAATCAGTCATTTTTTTTATAAAAAGAAAAAGGAAATTCTCACCGAAGGAGGTAGTAGGAATGAAGGAGGCGGGAAGCTACCACTTCTAGAATGGTTGCTTATCCTTCACTTTTTTTAGAGCGTATCGCTATTCAAAAAAAAAGGTTTATGTAATCGGAAAAATGGTTACGGTTGCGGAAACCAGAGAAAGTCGGGAACCACCGGTTACCTTTTGAATCAAAGTAGCGACGAGCCGAGTATTACGACTACAAGGGGAGAAGCAAATATTCGTAGACAGCTTCGCTTCCTCGTCGCTTCTTTCTAGCGACCACCTTCTCAAGTCGGTGGCTTGGTAAGCAAGCTACCTTTAGCATCGGTAAAATCCCTATCAATAATAGGCTAGAATGGCAGCGAAGGAAGCCCTCCCTACTTCAATGGAAAGGGGGAAGAGCCCTTTTTTCACAGCCGCTCCTCTACAACTACCTTTCGCCCAACATGATCACGAACGATGACAGAGAATTCCGTAAATAGGAGGACGAAACGAACCAACCCACTTGTCCTGATCGGAACTATTAAAGAAAGAAAGAGAATGGTGTCCCCTTTCGCCCAGGGGACATTGTTGGTGAACAATGTCGGGGACAGGGTGAGAACCTTCCGTTGCTTACACCCTTTAAGTGTTGGTTCTTTCGTGGATAGGTCTGGTTTCAAGATCTATGAACAAGAGAGATCCCTAAATCTCCATTTGAAAAAAGAGATGAATAGATAAGGCGAAGCCAGCTGAAGGAAGGGTGCTAACGAGCAAGAAAACGGATGCGCTAACGCTCAACGGCTTTCCTTTCTTTGATAGAGGCTCGCTTCTTCAATTCAAGTTCAGTTTGCTGCTTTTCATTTTGGTAGGAGTAGGTGCTTGCTGCTCGCTTGTTGTCTACTAAATGAGCCTTTACTGCATGCCCGGCCCCTCTCTTTAATCTTAAATAAAGTGAAGTCAAATCAATGAAGTGAACAGCCCAACCTCTTTGTTTGAAGCTTTATTTCACCTAATTTGGAAAGAGAACAATAGACTTGCAACTATTGTATAAGAAAAAGCTCATCTTTGAAAGCGGTCATAGGGGAGTTCAGAAATGGTCTGATCGTAGATAGAGACTGAAACCTGTGCGGGGGTAGGGGCGGATGTAGCCAAGTGGATCAAGGCAGTGGATTGTGAATCCACCACGCGCGAGTTCAATCCCCGTCGTTCGCCCATCAATAAATTGACCATTTATTACGGAGACATAAGACAAACCTAGAAAGCTTTTTTTCTGCAAGTCATCTCGAGGCTTCAAACGCATCCAAGCAATTGGTAGCCGATTGAAGCATAGAAATAGATTCGCGTCGCCTACTTGCTGAAAGCATAAATGAAATGGCCGATCCTGAATTCTATGAAGTTTTTAAGACCTTTTTTAGTTCATAATGAATGAAATGAACCCCCGGATGAGGAGCAAATCTCCCGTCCCTTTTACTAAATCATGGGGAGCCCTTAGTAGTTTACCGTACAAATTGAGTTGTCGTGACGAGACCTTTCTTAGTGGAAGATCGGAATTCTCTTCATCACGAGACTGATCGGATCAGACACCCGAGATACCTCCACAGTTGAGTAAGTAAGAGGACAACAAGCAAAGAGTTATGCTTTCATTTCTTTCTTGAGATTGAAATTAAGTTCTTTAAAAAGGGGTAGGTATAATGAATGAAGGCCAAGGACTTCCTTACTTTTAGTCTTAATTACTAGTAGTTTGAAGCGAAACCGGTTTTTTTTGGCACTCGGTTCCTTCATCTTAAATAAAGTTCAGTTGACTTTTTTGATTCGGAACTCTTAGTCGAGCTGATGGCGATATCTTTCTTTTGTTCAAGGTTCAAGAGGAAGAAGAGAAGAGGAACCACCGCCCGATGGTGCTTTTACGAAAGTACAGTCACCGGGGAGACTAGAATAGAAGAGTCCGCCGACTCTTTCTAGAAGATTGAAATAAATGTCTGTAAACGCAAAGTATTGTGTTTTAATGCATGGCTTTATCTTTCTTTGTTTGGTGGAGATCTACTCCTATGCTTACTGGAGATAGAATCCTATGCTAAGTGTCTTAGTTGTGTTTGGCAGAATTTTCTGTTCACAACACTTTTCATTGTTATCTTTAATGTTGTTTTATGTCTTTTGTTAACTTAATATGATGTTAGTTAACTTTGTAATGTTGTGTTGAGTTGTGTGTTTGTTGTCCTTTCTAGTCTAGTGCAATGTATAACCATAAAAGCCTTTAGATCAACTAATAGCGAAAAAAGGAAACGATTTACCCTCTCCCTAGTAACTTACGTCAACGAACTCATGAAAAAAAAAGATGAAAAAGTGGCCCGCTGAATTAGGACCTTGGATTATTCTGATTGGATCTCTAACCGTCCCCGTACCGAAAAAGGATGGGAAGGACTTTTCTTTTAGAAAGCTAAACTAAATAAAGCTTGTCCCAAGGACGATTTCCCACTCCTAAATTTAGATGTCGGGGTACAAAACGCTGTCATTTATGGACGGTTTATCAGGATACAACCAAAGGAGGTTGGCCGAGAAAGACCAAAAGAAGACTTCCTTCATCACAGGGTGGGAAACCTTCTGTGCAAAGGTCATGCCATTTGGCTTGGCCTAAAGAATGTCGGAGCAACCTACCAGAGGGCTATGACAGCCATCTTCCATGAGATGATGTATAGACTATGTAGATGACATAGTAGTCAAATCCAAGACAAGGGTCAATCACATAGAAGTCCCCCCGATTAGTCTTCGAGAGGCTTCAAAAATAAAAGAACACAGAGCGTTAAAATCAAACTCATGGGTTGGTTAAGCTGAGTGAACTGCCTAGGCGGTTGACTAGGCATTTGCCTTGGCATATAGCCATGTTGGCCTTGATTTGGTAGAGACGGCCGAACCCGCTGAGACTGTGGTAAGGTTGCCTGAGGTGGTGGAGCAAAAGAGACCTGCATACCTTGAGTTGTTTGGGGAAGAGTTGGTTCTTGCAACATTGGTACGTAGGATTCTGAGAAGAAAGAGGCTGGCGCATCGAAGTTAGAGAAAGGGCTCTCACAGACCCCTTCATCCAATAAAAAGATATGGGATATGGTATTGTCCTTAGAAGCTAAAATAACGAGTTCTTATTGCAGCAGGATTGTAGCGGTTGGCTTACATGCAGGTAGCCGTAGCTTGAAGACGAGGGGCGGTGTGGTGTAAGGGTTATGGTGAGTCAAGCAATGATCGGAGAGGGAAGCTTATAGGCTATCTAGGTTTTCTTTTTCACTGGCTTATGGTCTAAGGGTACCCTTTCCGCCTAACCATTGTTTAGAAAGTAAAAACAAGAATTCTGAAATTGTTTAGACTAAACTTTTCACTTCGACTTCACTTTGTCTTCGTTTAGTCCAGTTCAAAGTTTAGTGCAGCCATAGGACAATGGCATTTTCTGATCTACCTTTAGCTAAGAAAATGAAAACTTTTACAAAAGCCCGTATTTCGCGACTGTAACAAATGCTTATCCAGTGCAAATCATTTATCCTACGCACGACGTCAACAAAACGAGGCATGAGAACCAAAGCACAGGCAGGGAAAGCAGGGGCAACTACTAATTATTAACCGTCCTTTCAGTTGGGACTTTCAAGCAAGCCTTGCGAAGGCAGCCCCCTTTCTCGCGCATCAAAGACTTCATTTCCCGCAAGTGACCAACCAAAGCCATGATATTTCTTATATTATAAAAGGAGTGCTAGAATGTCTTTTCAATTGTAGGGGCGCGTTAGCGCTAATATAAAGCAAAGGGCTTTTTCAACTGGATCCAGAACGAATAGGAGATATATCAGTACGCCATCCACGGGACACCTTTTGTAGTGAGGGAAGTCCTCTGTTTTTAGGTTGACGAGCTACTTTAGTTTGGTTTCCGAAAAAAGCATAAAGCCCGGTATTTTCATAAACGTAAATGAGGGACAAGTGACAAGGGACTTGAGTGACTCACCCTAATCTATAAGTGGGAGTAGGTATCGAGTGTTGTGAGGGTTTTTATTTACGCGTTAAGGGCAGTTTCTGTTATAGCACTAGGAATCGATGCCGTTAGTCTAAGCTAAAACAGAGGGGCTTTGGAATCCATTCCATATTCTGTACGCTAGGAAGTCGATCTGAACTGTAATTATATCGCTTGAACCAAAGAGAGCGATGCGAACAGTTCAGGAGGCCGCAGATCAAACCCTTAGTTTAGTGCCAGGTTTCATAAGTACTCTCGGTCAATCATATCATTATCTAGACGGGATGGGGTGTAGGCACGTTTATTGGAGCAGTTGGGAAGAACACCAGCCTCTATCTTTTTTCAATCGTTAGAAAAAGGAGCATGGTCAGCCATGTTCCCTACGTACCCTCTTGTTATTCCCATGATTCCCCGTTGCACCTATTATCCGCAACCGTCGGTTCAGATCTATCTCGGGTACTGTCACTGCACTCCACTCGTTCCCTTTCATTCAAAGGAATTCCTTTCTTGGCTATGAAAAGCATCTGTGCTAGTGTTGTACTGACTTACGAGAAAGCAGTCCAAGGCCTTACCTGGTGAACAGCCTTCCTTACCGAAGAATAAGTGACGGCAACAACTCACTAGTCGAGTTCAGTAAATGCTTTCACTGCCCGAGTTTAGTGACGACAACAACTCACTAGTTGAAAAAGATGCAGCTAGTCTTGGGATCAAGGCATCTTTCCTTTGCTGAAGAAGGAATAGCCAACTCCAGGTAAATGCTTTTCCCAGCTCAAAGGCGATGACTAGTAGATTCGGGGGTACCTATAAAGCGAAAAAATGTTCCCACGGTCATGATTGTTGACTAAACAACCCTTTCTCTTATTCCCCTTGCCGAGTCTGAACTAACTCATGCTTGAATGTGAACAACCGATAGAAAGCAGCATTCTACTAATTGAATTACCTTCTTCCTTTTATAGTAGGAATTTCTCTCTCGAACCCTAGAACCGACTAGGAACCCGAGAAAGGAGAATGTTCAAAGCTTTCAGTGGGCTAGTATAGTCGTCTTCTTGCTGTTGTTGAAGTTGTGATCAGCTTAGCAGTAAAGAGCTCTTGTTTAGCGAGATTCGTATTCGGATTCTGCTTGAGCGGCCTTCTCTGAGTTACGGCAAAGGTATTTCGGTAAGCCTCGTCATCTAGTATGACCAAAGCATTAACCCTGTCTTTATCCAGGGGCATAAACTGGACTTAGTGAGGTGAGGTAGTTTAGGATGATGAAACCGTACCTTCTAACTTTCTTGCTGGCTTGACTTCTTGACTTAGAGCTTTCACGTGGCAATCGTTGATGGAAAAAAGAGTGAGAAAATAGAAAATCAAAAGGTATTTGACAGAAGTAGAATCGGCATCTGTCTCGCCTGCGGTAGAATCGGCATTTGTCTTGCCTGCAGGAAAGCTTGACTTGAGCAGATAGGACACTGCGCAATCAACAGACATACTCGCGAAGAAAGCACCTACCCAGGTGGTACAACACAGCCTCGATCCTCATAAGAAAGCACCGGAACAACACTGCCTCATCTCGTTCTCTCACAGAAGACCTTGCCTATCTCTACTATCTTTCGGAAGCCTTTAGCTTGTTCCTTCGTAGTGAATCTTGGGCTAGAGAGCTTTTCTTTCTTCTTTCCTTAACAGTCGAGCTATATCTCCCCTCTCATATTAACAGTCTGAAGCACTCTCATCTGGCTTCTTGAGCACTAGCCTATCACTGAGATCACTGCCTTCTTGTGTAAGAGACTAGACAGAACCAATTATATACTAGAGAGCACCACCTTTATGGCTGAACTGAGATCACTGACCGGTAGCAGCTAACTCTATGGCAAGAAATCTTCCCGCACTCTCCGTATACAGGACTTAGAAGCATTAAGGTATATCATTCAATAGCCTCTACTTAGAAGCATTAAGGGTAGCCCGTTCAATAGCCTATCTCAGCACATGACAACTTGACTCGATCACATAGTAGGTTTCCTCTATTATAAGCTAGGCAGTGTTTCTTCTATAGAGCAGGGATAGCTGGGTAGAAGGAATGTAAGGACTCTCCTCACTTACTAGTGAAAGTGATGTTCAAAGAGTGGATGAAGGAAGTAGGGTCAAGCTTAATTGCACTCATCCTCAATCTTCTGTCTAAGGGGCTAGTTATACGAGCCTAGCTGTCTAATCATCTCATAGCTAAAGAGGGCTCCTGTAAAACCCTAAAAATCATAAATATGCTAAAAGACCGGTTTACCCTCAGAATTTAAAATTTTAAATACGTATATTACGTCAATCTCGTCAACTACGTTCTAACTAGGGGTGAGCAAACGGACCGGATGGACCGGACCGACCGACAAAACTGACCGGACCGAACCGAGACCGACCGGACCGATGGACCGGCGGTCCGGTCTCGGTCTAGAGTTTTTGCCGGATTCGGTCTCGGTCCGGTCCGGTCCGGACCACAAACCCGAAATTTAGCCTTGTTGGACCGGACCGACCGACGGACCGACCGAGACCGGACCGGACCGGACCGGACCGACCACATTCGGTCTCGGTCTCGGTCTAGAGTTTTAGCCGGATTCGGTCTCGGTCCGGTCCGGTTTTTCTCGGTCTGGTCCGGTTTTCGACCGATGAGCACCCCTAGTTCTAACCTAAATAAGAAGTGAATGATTTATGCGAGACGGTAAAACTTACTTACACTTATGCCTACTAAATAATATATACATATCACACATTACATGTTAATTGGACTACACGATATATTTACTAGTTACAAACAATTAAATTTAAACTAAATCAATTAAGTAAATATGGTAAATGATAAATTGATTTTTGGTCATCAAAATCCCCCCTAAATTCGGCCCAAACAAACGCCTAACATCCCTAAATGTCGTTCCCCCTTATTCTCCCATTTACTCTAATTATCAATACCATATTTATCTATTCTAACAAAATCAAAAAAACCCTAACTCTCCTAAACCAAATGTGACGGCAACTCTAATTTCATCCTCCATTTCAATCGACAAAGGATGGTCCAAAAAGGAGATTCGTGATCCCATGGAGTGGCTGCGATCAAGATGGTGCAAGAGGCGTTGTCGTGGGTCTGGTTTTAATCTTGGTCGTGGGTCTCTAAGGCTAAAGAGAGGCCTTGGTTGCTGATGACGTACCCTCCGATCAGGTCAAAGGACCCCCCTTCGGCCTCAGTCGATATTGCATTATGAAGACCCAAGTCTTTCTTCATAAGTCATTGGTGGCGTAAAACCATTCATCATTGACATGGTTACCAGTTGGGAATCCGCCAGCCGAAGGCCTATGCCCTTCGGTGTCTTCCCTTGAAGATGCCAAGACAAATAAGAACCTTGACTTGGTCTTCCCCCACGTTCCCACTATGTCCTTAGCTTCCCCGCCAAGTCCGAGATAGTGGGGATGAAGCCTTAGCGGTTACCATAAACCAGGGGACGCCCCCATGATCTCCTAAACGTGTGCTAACACTCTCCAAGCTATTTTCATCACCTATAAATAGGTTGGACGAGTCATTTCAATGGTATGTTCACTCAACACAGTATTTCACATACATCATATTATCCATAATTCATATCACATACTTATTCACACGCCGGAGGTGGTTCGCAGGGCCCAACCCCTGCGCAATCACTTAACGAAGAGTCTACTATTTCTTATTGCAGATTGACTACAAGTTTGGCGCAAGCATATCATCCCTCATACCCTTCAATCACCATCGAAGGCCTGGTCGTACGAATTATTGTACAATCAGTGGCGCCATCCATGGGACCCACTACTATTGGTCTCGTTATTCCAAACTTACACCCAGACAATCACTCTCACTAGTTTTACGACATGACTCAAGAGAGAGAAGATATACCCCCTCCGAGTTTCTCGACCTTGACACCAATCCCAGTCAACGACCCTAACAACCTTCCCAATATAACTGCATCCACTTTTACCACACGATCTCACCCTGAAATAACCCCCAACAACCATGCTTCAACCTCGGCTAACCCTGAACCGGTAATTAGTCCGGCGTTTGTCGAAGCTAACATCGAAACATTGGAATCCTTACTAAGAGCTCGAAGGAGGCAAGCTAGAAATGTGGAGATGCGTAGGGAGTTAGAATACTCAAGCGATGAGTATGATGAAGAGTTGGAAATGGAGACCAGACCCTTGGCTCCTGGGGCTACTCGCTCAGTGCTAAGGATAGGGTCTCCGAGAAGTCGAAGGCCTGGTGGAAGGTCGGTTGTTTTTGAAGACGTTCCGGAAAGGGCTCCAACTAGACGGGAAGGCACGATAGAAGGCTCCAATGGAAGGAGTCACCGAAGGGATGCTACGGAGGTTAATTTGCCACCACTTTTGGCAGCTCATCTGGGAAGAACTGAAGCAGGGGTTCTGTTGCAGCCTTCTCACGCTTTCGGCGTAGAAGGTAATCCATCTCAAATAAATGGGGGAAGAAATCTTCCTCCCCATGGTATGTACCCTCCTTTTCAGACTCAATCTTACCCTCAAGGGGTTTATCCCCCACTTAATGGGCAGGCTAGTAACCCTAATTTCACTCAACCATACGGAAGCATGCCCTACGGGCAACCTATGGTATACCCTTCGTACCCTGTAGGAAGTCACCCACCTTATATACCTACTGCTTACCCTCAATATGTTAACTAAAACCCTGTTGGAATACCTCCCAATCATAACCCGTACAATGTTGCCCCTACCTATGTGCCGCGTTATAACTGCCTTTATTCGGAGCCCATGGGCTCCACAACACCCTTCGTAAGTGGGATAGAAGACTACCCTTTACCTGATGGGTTGAAAATGCCCGCGCATATTGGTACCTATGATGGGAAAGGGGATCCGGATAACTTTTTGCACTTGTTTGAAGGGGCTATTAGAATGCAGAAGTGGGTTATGCCTGTCGCTTGTCATATGTTTACATACACCCTACGAGACTCCGCTCGTATATGGTGGAATGGGCAAAACCGGGTAGCATTGTGAATTTGGATGATCTCAAGGCCAAGTTCATATCACATTTCAGCCAACATAAAAAGTTTACAAGAACACACCTAACAGTGCACAACATCAAGTAGAGGGAGAATGAGAGCACCAGGGCTTTCATCACCAGATACACTGACGACACGTTACAAATAATGGGTTTGCACGAAGACCAACGCATCTCAGGTTTTGTGCATGGTCTACGAAACCGAATTCTGGTCGAATTCCTCTCCACTGATCTTCCTGCAACTTACAAGGGTTTAGTAGAAAAGGCTTACACCTGGATCGAAGCAAAAGAAGTATCCACCAACGGGGCTCCAGTCGAAAATAAAGAAAGTCACAGCAAAACCCCAAAGCATTCTTCATGGGAAGGGTCAAGGAACAAATACAAAAATAAGGACAGGTTCACACCGCACCACAAAAACATCAACCATGGGCTCTTGGCTAATCTGTCCAAATCTCCAAGGGAGATACTTGCTATGGAAAAACCTGTGAAGGCCTTTGACCCTCCTCCTCGCTTGGCAAACAAAGGAAGGCCCAGAGATACTTCCAAATTTTGCTACTTCCATGACGATTACGGACACGACACCAACAACTGCAGAGAACTCAAGAAGCAGATAGAAGAGGCCGTAAAATCCGGCCAATTGGGACATTTGGTGAAGGGTATAAAAAGAGGTAAAGACAAAGCCTCCGACACTCAAATGGGGAAAGATACGCCACCTGTCGAAGCACCCATCCTCATGGTATACAAAGAGGCTTCTAGTTCAAAGAGGAACGAAGCAGAGGAAGCCTTGTGTGAAGTAGGAGATGTCATTTTTCCTTCAATCACAGGGAAAGTTCTTTCAAATGACCCCGTCGTCATCAAAGTTTTGATCTCCAATAGAGAAGTAAACAAAGCCTACCTTGACTGCGGTAGCTCCTGCGAAGTTACCTACGAACGATGTTTTCTAAAGCTCAAACCTTCAATAAAGTCGAAGAGAGTCGATTCGAAGGTACCCTTAGTTGGATTCTCAGGGGAGCACTCATGGCCCTTGGGAGAAGTCCCTCTAGAGGTTACGATCGGAGAAGGAAGGCTAAAAAGAACAGAAACTCTGGTTTTCACCATCGTAAGGTCGGAATCTCCTTACAACCTCTTGATAGGGAGAACAACAATGCAGAAGATTGGCATCGTCGTCTCAACCATACATGCCGCGATCAAATTCCAAACACCTTTTGGCATTGGAACGGTTTTCTCCAGCTATAAGGTGAAAGAGTCTACGACAGTAAGCAAAAGGATCAAACAGGTTTCGGAGGAGCCTTCGAAGGATGTTCTCAGTTGTACTGACACTGAAGAACGCATCGTGGTAAATGATCTCTACCCCAATCAGACGGTGGTAATTGGAAAGCAGCTCCCAACCTCCTTTAAAGCAGAATTGGAAAAATTACTTCGTGCTAACGCAAATGTCTTCGCATGGACCTACTCTGACATGACGGGGGTCCCCAGAACTCTCACCATAGATGGAAAGCCCTTCGGCACTGAACACAAGCTCAATGAGTTCAAACACATTGAACCCATAAAACAAAAGCATCGAAGCCTGGCTCCTGAAAGAAATACTGCTGCATGCAAAGAAGTGGACGAGCTCGTAGCAGCATGCATACTCAGAGAGGTGAAGTATCAAACTTGGGTGGCCAATCCGGTGATGGTCAAGAAGCATGATGGAGGATGGAGAATGTGCGTAGACTTCACAGATATTAACAAAGCCTGTCTAAAGGACTGCTACCCTCTGCCAGAGATTGATTGGAAGGTGGAATCCTTGTCAGGGTTTCGGCTAAAGTGTTTCCTAGACGCTTATAAAGGTTACCACCAGATACAAATGGCGAAAGAAGACGAAGAGAAGATAGCCTTTTTCACAGGAAAAGGCGTTTATTGTTACAAAAAGATGCCTTTTGGTTTGAAAAATGCAGGTGCCACCTACCAACGATTAGTGGACAAAGCCTTCCACAAGCAGATAGGTAGGAATCTGGAGGCCTACGTAGATGATATGGTCATCAAGAGTAGGTCGGAGGAAGATATGCTCTCCGACATTAAGGAAACCTTCGACCAGCTTTGCGCCATCAATATGAAATTAAATCCCAAGAAGTGTTCCTTCGGTGTGGAAGAAGGACAATTTTTTGGGCATCTAATCACTAAGCAAGGTATTAAGGCCAATCCTTTGAAGGTTAAGGCTATCACAGATTTGCAGCCTCCTAAGTCCCTAAAGGAAGTGCAAAGTCTGAACGGAAAGCTAGCGGCCCTCAGCAGATTCTTGTCGAAGGGTGCAGATAGATCTTTGCCATTCTTTAAAACACTCAAGGGATGCACAGACAAAAAGACGTTCCAGTGGAGTATGGACGCAGAAGCAGCCTTCCAAAAGCTAAAGGATTTCATGGCTATCCTACCTACACTCACAGCCCCAATCAAAGGCGAAGGGTTATTCATGTATATAGCAGCCTCCTTCGAAAGCATCAGCGCTGTGTTATTGGCAGAAAGGGAGAAGAAGCAAATCCCAATCTACTTCGTCAGCAGGGTTCTACAGGGAGCTGAGCTAAATTATCCAGTATTGGAGAAGCTAATTTTGGCTTTGGTTCATGCTGCGAGACGCCTTCGAAGGTATTTCTAAGCTCACCCCATAACCGTATTTACTGACAAACCAATCAAAAAGATACTTTCGAAGCCAGAGAAATTTGGGAGAATAGCTAAATGGGCTATTGAGCTAGGAGAACATGAAATCGAGTACAAGGGTAGAAATTCTGTCAAGGGGCAAATATTGGCAGATTTTTTAGCAGAAACACCCTCCGAACCAAAGCATGACACAAAGGTTGTTAAAGAAAAGCCTGACAAAGCTATCGAAGGGTGGAAACTTTATACTGACGGAGCCTCCAGCTCCGATGGTTCCGGCGCAGGTCTCATGCTTGTTGATCCCAAAGGAAAGGAATACACTTATGCACTCCGCTTCGAATTCGATGCCACGAACAATGAAGCGGAGTACGAAGCCTTGCTAGCAGGCCTCCGATTAGCAAAAGACATGGAGGTGGAAGACTTGGCTATTTTCGTTGATTCACAACTTGTAGCCAATCAGATTAAAGGCTCCTACGAAGCAAGGCAACCTGTAATCAAGCAATACCTGGATAAGGCCAAAGAAATGATCGAAGGGTTCGCATCCTACACCATAGAGCATGTTCGAAGAAACCAAAACAAGAAGGCGGATGCACTTAGCAAACTGGCATCAATGGCATTTGCTCATCTAACTAAGGAAGTTTTGGTCGAAGTATTGGTAGAAAGGTCCATCGTCCGAAAGGAGGTGTCTGACGTAATACTGGAAGAAGACTCGAATTGGATGACTCCTATTAGAGAATATCTAATAAGTGGCATACTGCCGGAGGATTAGAAGTTGGCTCGAAAGGTGCGCATCAAAGCACCACAGTACAGAATCATGGAAAATTACTTGTACAGACAGTCTTTTCTGTCCCCTTGGCTCCGTTGTGTAGGACCAAGGCAAGCTGCCAACATCATCCAAGAAGTGCACGAAGGCTCCTGCGGACTGCATGCAGGATCCCGTTCCGTTGTCTCTAAAGTCATGAGGGTCGGATATTACTGGCCTTCAATGCACAGGGACGCTGTCGACATCATTCAGAAGTGTGAAGCCTGTCAAGTCCACTCAAGAGTCCCAAGGCTACCAAAGCAAGATATGACTTCCGTAACGTCTGCATGGCCCTTCAGCCAATGGGGGATCGACATCGTAGGCCCGCTGCCAATTGCTCTCGGAGGAGTAAAATTCTTGGTTGTAGCCATCGACTACTTTACCAAATGGGTGGAAGCGAAGCCTTTGGCATCCATTACAGGCAGACACATAGAAAAATTTGTATGGGAGCATATTATCTGTCGGTTCGGAGTACCTCACATCATCATTTCTGATAATGGGAAGCAGTTCGCCGAAGGGGTATTCCCAGTATTTTGCAGAGGTCTGAACATCAAACAATTTTTCACTTCCGTTTACCATCCTCAAGGGAACGGGCAAGTGGAAGTTACCAACAGAGACATTGTACAAGGAATAGAACGAAGGCTGGGATACATTCATCACGGTTGGGTAGATGAGCAACCTCAAGTACTTTAGGCACATAGACCGCATACGAAGTCAAGTCACGGAGAAACACCTTTCAGCTTGACATATGGCATGGAAGATGTCATCCCTTCAGAAGTAAGTGTCGAAACAGAAAGAGTCATGAACTTCGAAGCAGCAGATAATGAAGAAAGACTCCGTAGTAACTTGGACCTACTTGAAGAACGAAGGGAAATAGCCTTCATTAGAGTGGCTATCCACAAGCAAAAGATTGAAAGGTACTATAACAAGCGGGTCCGGCCTTCGACTTTCAAACCAGGGGAATATGTCCTCCGACTCAATAGCGCAAGTAAAGCTGAGTACCAGGGTAAACTAGGACCTACATGGGAAGGACCCTACGTTATTAAGGAAGCATATGGCAACGGAGCCTACAAGCTGGAAACCTTGGAAGGAGACGCTATTGATAGAACCTGGAATGGCACTACTCTTCGTAAGTTCTACGTATGAAACTTACAATGTCTAAGGACACATTTTATTTGCTTTCAATCAATGTATTTGCATTCTTCTCACTTAGGGAAAGAAGCATTAATGGTAGGCGTCTAGTATTCATTTCTTAAAATGATGTAATTCTCCCTACCCACTTAATGATAATAACACATTTCCCTCAAATCTCTTGTTTCGTTCAATACAACAAAGATTTGTCCACTAAGTCGCTTTATAAGTTCCAATGTCGAAGGGATGTACAAAGACTAAACAACATGTCTTTCTCACATGCATAACATCCATCTCAACTTCACATTAACTTTCCTATATGGCCTTAAGGTATTTCAAGCCTTTCGCAGCCCAAAGGATCAAGACGGAGTGGGTCGCGACCCTCTGTCAGCAGTTAAATTATACGATTGCTAATATTCTTGGTGAAGTAACTACACTCAATGAGGCTATGCATCTACCATACGCCTTAGGTTGTAACAAATATTTTTTACGTAAGTAAAAATAAAATGAGAAGAATCACACATGGCAAAATTCGAGCCCTAGTGGCTTCATTGTAGATTAATGACTAGTTTAACTAGTCTAAAACAGGCCATAGCCTTAACGATTCAACAAAATAAAATATTATCTTAGGCCGTAGCCTACATCACACAAACCACAAGCTAATTGTTTCATCAGGCACGAAGCCTGGAAAGGAACACAGACAATTGTTTCAAACAGGGTACATACCACCATGGGGATCAAATTACAACCACATGGTTGCCTTCATTAAACCTTGGAATGAGTGGGGTCAGCTGAACCTGGGGATGGAACCTGGGGTGATGGAGTCCTCTTGGAGGAAGATGGAGGCTGAACTGTCCTTGGCTTCTTGGCTAGCAGGTCCTCAATTGAGGCCGCTGGGTCCTTCGTCACATCTGCAAGGAAAGGGAACTCTAAAGCAGTTAATTGATTACCTGCATCATCATATTCTTTTTCATGAGTTGCCCTGTACTACGGAATTTTCTCCAGCACCACCGGTTCCCCAGTCTTAGCTACCTCCTCTAAAGTGGTACACTTGCCATGAAAAATGGCAGTATTCACCACATTCCCAATGGCAATCCCCACATCATCGCTATGGTAAAGTTCCATAGAAATATAGGGGATCACCTTGGTTATCAGGTCCACTCTGTCCTTCTTCAGCATCTTCAGACGAAGGTTCAATCCATCCACCTTTTCTCGGAGCTTGATCTCTTGGTCCAGAAACTTTGCCCTCTCTTGTTCGAGGCCTCCACACTTGGATGAAAGAACAGATATCTGCTCCTTATAGCCAATGACCATAGAGCCTTCGACAGTTAACCTACTGCACTCAGCCTCGCTCGTTGCCAATTGACCTTTGATTTTTTCATTCTCAGCTCTGAGATCTTGCACCAAAGGGTTCTTATCAAAATCCTCCAATGCTTCCTCACACTTCTTCTCCAGGTCTGCATACTTCTGATCCCTAGCCTTCACTCTCCTCAGCATAACATCCATTTCTTCTCAAGCTTTGGTGACAGCACGGAACAATTCCCTTGTCCTAGCATTGAGTTGGTTGTCAAGCATGCACTAGCGAACCTAGCTTTTATCATGAACGTTGCAAAGCCTCTCTATGGACATGTTATCCATCACCCCCTTCCACTTGGGTAGGATCACATGGCTCATGAGTTGGTGACAAGCTAGGGGAGAAGGAAGCTCATTCGTATCAGGAAGACCTACAACAAATGTACATTTCATTAGCATATTATATTTGGTACCTAATTTTGTTTCACAGGAAAGAAACTTACCATGGATATCCTCGCCGCTGGGCCCTTCGATGGCTGGAAATTCTACAGCCTTACCCTGGGCACTCTTCTGCCGAGTAGTTCGAGAGGGAGGAGTAGGTAGAATAAGCTTTCTTTTTGGCGCAGACTTCACAGCCTTAGCACTGGCACCTTTCCTGCTTCGGACCCTCTCACCTATGCCGGAGGGTCCTACGATGGCCAATGGTCCTTCGGAGATTGGTTCGTCTGAGTCAGCAACGTTCTCCACAAGCTGATCTTCTACATCTATGGGTTCCTTTGACGGAGGAGCATAGGATACAGGCTCGACAGGCTGGGCTTCCACCTCGTCTTTGTTTATGGACACCGATGGGGAGCCCACGCCATAGCTTATCTCTTGGGGATTCTTTGGAAGAAAGCTTACCTCCTTTGCACCTCCAGCCACAACAAAGTTCCTGAACGACATCTCTGCACAAAGAAGCAAATAAGATAAATATCAGCGAGATAAGTTTTTATTTATTATGTTAATTTAAAAAATACATACTTTCTCCATCACAAATTATTTCAGGTACCAACGGAGACCCCTCCCATCTTTCAGCAATGCCGGCCATGAACAGGATTGGCTCAGGGAAGTTCTGTGTGGAAAACTAGAAGGGGGGGTTGAATAGTTTTACCAATTAAAGCTTCCTTTGAAACTATTTAGATCGACTTATGTCAATCTATTTGGTTGTGTGTGTTGGATGTTGATAAACAATCATATAAGGATATGTAATGAAAAGATAAGAGTAAGAAGCACAAAACCACAACGCGAGCATTTATAGTGGTTCGGCTACAAGGACACCTTCCTTGCCCTACTCCACTCCCCGAGTCACCTACTCGAGAGTTTGTAAACACTACACCAATCTCCTTATGGCGGAGAAGCCTTCACAATGTCGCTTAACCTTTTTCCGGTACTAAGCTAAATACCGAGTTCTTTCACACCAAGGCGAACCACACCTACACAACGTCACCTACCCTTTATACGGTGCTAGGCTAACCACCGAGTTCTTTCACACCTTAGGTGAACTACACCTTCACAACGTTGCCTACCCTTTATTAGGTACTAGGCTAAGCACCTAGTTCCATTGCAATGGAGGAACTACTACCACACTACACCAACGACTAATCCCAAAGGAGATCTACTCCTTTACAACATCATCAAGGACATCAATATCCTTGGATCTAATGCTAGTCTATCTAGTACATCGAAACACACCATATCGAATGTACATCTAAGGCACCTTTCACTAATGCCTTTGACTAGATCTACAAGACACCTTTCACTAATGTCTTGTGTCTTCACTTCTAAGCACTTTTCACTAATGCTTCTTGTCTTGACTTCTAAGCACCTACCACAAGTGCTTATCCTATAGACGATAGATACCCTTCACTAATATCTTCGTCTTGACACTTGAGACATCTTTCACTAATGTCTTTAACACTATGCTTCTTTGAAGAAAGAAAGGGATCATCAACAAGAGGACTTCAATAGCCTTGATGATGAGGAAGCTTGGCAACTCATGGACTTGAGCTTGCTCGACTTCAAAGGTGGTGATCTTGCCTTTAAGAGGAACCTAAAAGATCACACAAAAACAAGACTACAAACATAGATCTCTTGGATCTAAGGTTAGTGAGATTTAACTCAGGGGAGAAAGTATGTTAGAAAGGGGTGAGAAATAATGAAGAAATGGCTCACTATTTATAGAGAAAAATCCTACTTTTTCCCCGGATCCCACGGATCCCTTCCACTTGGGATCCGGCTAGCACAAAGCCAGGGATCCGTGGAACGCTCCTCTTTGCCCATGGGTATTTTTGGTTATGGGTCATGGGTCATGGGTTATGGGTTGATCCATGGTTTTCTTTTTAGATACAATGTATCTTAAGGATACAATGAACTTGGTTAAGTGGTATATATAAAACCATGGGTTATGAGTCAAAACCATTTGCTAGTATTTACCCATTTAGTATATACTTGTATTTACCCAATTTAGCATACACTTAGTTTTTACCCATTTTAGTATACTTAGTTTAAGTATATGTTTAACCCAATATGTAAACACTAGTTGTTGTACATATGTATCTAAATCATAAAATCACTTATACTAGTTTTAGTGTTTTATGTGAAAGCGTAAGTGTGTTTGAAAACTATTAGTTCAAACCATTTACGTATTTTATTTGTTTTCTTAAAATGATCTTACTTTTGTTATCGACAAAACATTAGAAGATCATAAAATATAAATAAACGTTTTTACGGTTTATTTGTATTAACAGTCTGGCAGTCAGCTGGATGACGAGCCAAACGCTGATACAATGGGTCTCTTCTCACAGTATAAGGCAATGGATCGGTGAACCTTTTCTCATCATATTGAAATTCTGGGTTTAACAATGCAGAGTATCCAGGAGGGATAATGGTAGTCTAGATATAAAAGAACTTGCCTTTCCAGTTCCTCATGTTCGTAAAAGGTCTATCTATCAATATGGGCACATCCCTTTCACCCCTCTTGGCCAAGGTCAACCAATCTCCTCCCGGGTATAGATTCAAAAAACCCTTAAGCACAGTCAAGGATGGTTCAAACCCATTGGCTTTGCACATAACAATGTATGTTGTAAGCTTGGCTAGGCCAAAAGGGTTTAACCTAGAAATGTGTACTTCATAATACCGGAGGAATTCTAAGATCAAAGGATGCAAAGGTATTCTAAGGTTGGAAGTGGTGAAAGCATGGGTATACAGGCCTACATAATTTTCAGGGGCATCAAATATCCCTTGATTTTTACTCGGTAGCATTATTTTATGTTCCTTTGGAATGGGATAATCAGTGAGGAACGCTTTAAGCTCCTCCCTGGTTAGTGTGCAGCATTGTTGTTTTATCACAAATTTTTTATTGGTAGACATGATACCTTCTAAAGATCACAAAATGTATTTGAAATACAGAGAAGAAGGAGCGCTTTACCTTGTTTGGTCGAAGGCTTGATCGGAAGAAGTTTTAGTAGGTGGAAAAACTTTGGGCGAGAGTTAAACTTTGTTAGGGTTTTACTGTTTTTTGCATTTTATATACCCTTCAAACGTTGCATCTCAGCCCTACACGTGTTCGGACTTATCCCTTTCCTACCGGATTTCAAATCATTTTTAAATTTTGAAAGGATGTTTACTTTTACCGAGGAAACAGGGGTAGTTAGGATTAGTCTTGCATTTAATGCGGTTAATAATTACAAGACTTTTCATCTTCGTTTGTTTTTGTGACGAAGAGGAGGGTTCGTTTTTATTTCTGAGTCGCAAGCAATATTTCTTGTTCGTACATATCACTTTCGACTGGGGGGCTTGATGACGTACCCTCCGATCAGGTCGAAGGACCCCCCTTCGGCCTCAGTCGAAATTGCATTACAAAGACCCAAGTCTTTCTTAATAAGTCATTGGTGGCGTAAAACCATTCATCATTGACATGGTTACCAGTTGGGAATCCGCCAGCCGAAGGCCTATGCCCTTCAGTGTCTTCCCTTGAAGATGCCAAGACAAATAAGAACCTTGACTTGGTCTTCCCTCACGTTCCCACTATGTCCTTAGCTTCCCCGCCAAGTCCGAGATAGTGGGGATGAAGCCTTAGCGGTTACCATAAATCAGGGGACGCCCCCATGATCTCCTAAACGTGTGCTAACACTCTCCAAGCTATTTTCATCACCTATAAATAGGTTGGACGAGTCATTTCAATGGTATGTTCACTCAACACAGTATTTCACATACATCATATTATCCATATTTCAGATCACATACTTATTCACACGCCGGAGGTGGTTCGCAGGGCCCAACCCCTGCGCAATCACTTAACGAAGTGTCTACTATTTCTTATTGCAGATTGACTACAAGTTTGGCGCAAGCATATCATCCCTCATACCCTTCGATCACCATCGAAGGCCTGGTCGTACGAATTATTGTACAATCAGTTGCTTTGTCTTAATCCTGGTTTCCTTCTCTCTTTGCACGTTTCAAGGTATCATATAACATCCCAAGGTCTCGTCCTTAACTCTCTTTTGTTTCATGATTCTGCTCATTTTTTTTTTTACCTTCTCCATGCGCATGATTCTTACAAGAAGAGTATGCCAAGGGAGTTGTGATCGTGTGACATGAATACAAGGTGTTGGGATCGTGGTGAGTTCCAAAAAAAGAAGCTTTGTCGTGGGCCTTGGTTTCCTGTCGTGGGTATGCTGAGCCAAGAAAGGCTGTTCGTGAAACCTTGGGTGATCTTGTGCTCGTTTTCTCCCATTCACGCGGCTAGGGTAATGCTTCGTATCTCGTTTATCTTCTTTTCCTTTGCTTCTTGGTATGTCGTGGGACGGGTCTCCCTTTTATGGCATGGTATCCGAAAATCATCACCTTAAATGATAAGTCTTTTAGCACCTAAATCTGTATATGGAACCTCATGCATGTCACGTTTAAAAGACAACCATAAGAAGTGATAAAAGTGATCATCTAAAACCATTGGATAATATACATGTAGCGAATGGGGGATGGCCACATGGCTAGTCACACACAAGAATTGTTTTGAAATCTCATTGATATTGCATGAATAGTCATTTTTTCGAATACCTCAAGAGCATGAAATAATGAATATTGGCACCTACATTCAACCTTTATGCATTTGGTTGTTTTCTGTTGTTCGACCATCCCTGGGTTGTGATTGGTAGTCAACCTATGTGGTATCTTCTAACATGTATAAGCAAGAAATCAAGCCTAGGTGAATTATATATTTGAGGCGTAGGGAATTTTACAAGAACTAGGGTCGTTTGGTAATGACATCAAATAAAACCATGAGCATGGAATAGGCATATAAATCGACCCTTATGAAACCCTTGTGTTTGGAATCTGTTTCGACCCTTGTCTTCACAACCTATGTACGTCTTATTCATTTGGTGTCGAACTAAAGTGAATTAAATAAATACCTTTATTTCTTGATTAATTGTGTCAACAATAGTTCATATATAAATCTCGAATGGTTATAAATGTGTCGAATGGATTTTAAAATGGGATGAGGGTGTCTCGTCCTATAATGAAATTCCACAAGGGTTGTATAATCTTGTAGTAATCGGGTTTAAATGGTTTAAAAACGTAATGGGCAATCGAGATATAAAACTAGAGTTTTCATGTGTTATACGATTTAATAAAATTTAAAGAGGTTAGTCTTGTAATTAATAAAACTTGAAGGTTTAATTGGTGATATGGTAAAGGCATGGACTAAATAAGTAAAATGGGTAAACATGCAATATTTACACTTAAGACCCTATACTTTGTAATAATTACACTTTAAACCCTAAACTTATGAAACTTGTCATAATTGACCCTTAAACTACGATAATACTTATTTTCATCATTTTAACCTAATCTGACTTTAATTATATCATTATGACTAAATCTGTTAATTTCGGAAACCTGGTATTTTTGGGAAGTTGCTTAATATGGAAACTAGCTAATTATAGAAACCTGCCTAAAATAGAAAGTTACTAAAAGTGGGAACTTGCTAAAAATGGAAAGCCGTCTAAAATGAGTAATCTGACTTTAATAAGCATTATCAAATTCATATAGGTTCCAGACGACGGGATTGATTCATCGTGTGACCTTACTTTTCTATTTTGCTTGCTTCGATTAAGGTACAGATATTCTATCCCTTTTAAGTAGGGATTTCTCATGACTTTTCGATCCTCGACTTTATTTCACTTATGATACCCCTTGCTATAATTCCCTTTACTGTGATCCTTTGGTATGATTCTGTTCGCTATGATATTCGTTTGTTATGATTATGAACCTTCTGATTATGAACCTTTGATTATGAACCTCTGATTATGAACCTATGTTATGGAACTCTGATATGAACCTTTGACTTCTGAACCTTTGATATGAACCCTTATGATATGATTATGCTTTGACCTTTCAGTTTGATACCCGAGCCAAATATGTTTCCCTAGTCATGGAGGTACCATGACCATGTCATTGATGCACCACTGGCATGACTCCAGTATGTACGAGTGATGCTATACACCGTCCCCTTTCTGTTATATTATTATGAGCTCAAGATATATGTTTGGCCACTATGTTTCCGCGGGGGCGTATGGATGCATCCTAGATATGTTCTGTTATGATATGTTATGATATGATTTATATGGTGAATGATGTCGTGTGCAATACGCGTCTTCACAGTCTGGGAGCTAACTACTGCATATGGTATTCCGAGGTCACCCCTCCGGATACAACGGATACTATGATATGATATGTTTATGATATGTTATGGGCTTGTCGTAGATGACTGACCCCTTTTCCTTTCTGTTTCATTATCCTTTGTTATACCTCATGATATTTCCCCAACGCACCATATTTTGTATTGATTGTCCATTACTCAGTACCCTTATGTGACTCACTCTACTACCGTAATATATGTTCCACTACATTGATCTGTCATACTCTTATTCCGTTACTTCAGACTATCATTCCAGTCACGTACCGGGTTGTTAGATGATTATTGAATTTGATTATACGATGCATGTTTTATGTTTCTACCGTTTACCCTGCTACGATATGATTAGTATGAGATTATATGACTCAACTGTTGTTATCTGACTATATGTTATCTTACTGTTATATGAACCTTTGATTGGTCTGGTGATCATGTTTGAGTGTATTCAGTTGAATTATATGTTTATCATGTATACCTTCAATTAATTATGTTCATGGGCTATGATTATCTGTTAGTGTTCTTATTGCTAATTGTTAACCTGCCATGCTTATATATCTGTTATGATACTGTCATGTTATTAACTGTGGGTTATTTGACTTGTGTGATTGTCATGCTCACTTCCTAATTGATTGCTTCCGTTTGCTTTTAGTTTTCCGTTTGGCTTATATGTATTCTGATTTCCTGAGTTGATTGCATGCTATTTCTTATGTTGAGTGGATGCGATATCTGCTATGCTTGCTTACGTTTCGGTGCTTGTATGTCTGTTTGTTTATGTGTGATAATCTATATGTCATGGATGTGTTGCCTTGCTATGTTCTCCTTTGATTGATGTTCTTTCTGGTTATCTGTTACTATCTTTTTCTGCAGGTTCTCATTGACTCATTGTTTCCTTTCCGTTGCGACTTTGTTATTGTTTCCTTTGTTTCATTTCGTATTTCTGATTTTGTTTAGTCTTCGTTTTGTTATATCTGTTCACTGGGCTTTTTAAGCTCACCCGCATTTCTTTTCATGCGGCAGGTTTTAGGTTGGAAGATGGGCTTTGATGGGCTGAGAGTTGGATTATCTGAGTGGACTCACCCTAGTTACCTTGTTATTTTGGACTTATTTTGATGGGCTAATGTTTGAGATTTCATTTTATTTTAGACATATTGGATTTTGTATTTTCTATGTAAGTCATCCGTTTATATGACTTGGTAATTTATTTTATAAGGTTTCCGTTTGTAAAAATTGTATTTGTATGTTCTGATATGACAGACACTTCTACCCTTGCTGGGTTGGGGTGTTACAGCTCCAATTTGACATAGTTCAACTCGGAAGGATTTCTTTCTGCCGTCTCCTTCTCTCTCGTGCTATGGATTTAGACTCAGGGACAGCAGTCTTTCCCATCTCTCTCGTGCTTTAGGCTCTGGGACTGTAGTCTTTCCGGAAGGATCGCTTTCCCTTCTCTATTTCTTTGACCGAAGGATAGCTTTCCCTTCAGTCTTTCCCTTCTGCTTTGCCCTTCTCTCTTTAGCTATAGCTTTCGCTTTCCATTCTCTATTGCTTTGACCTTGGTTGTAAGGATAGCTTTCCCATCTCTCTGTGCTCAAGTCATCAACATCCTGAGCTATATCATCCTTAATTAGCTCTTTCTTTAGCTATAGCTTTAGCAAGATCTTTAGATATTGAACTTTTCCCTTCTCTTTTCCTATTGCTTTCTTTCTCTTTAGCTTGTTTGATCTGTTGAGAATCTGGAGTAAAAGGATTCGAACCTTTGCATGCTGGTACCAAAAACCGATGCCTTACCACTTGGATATACTCCATATGGCCTGGGGGAGAGGGGGAAGCGAAGAACGAGCAGTGCAAGGACGCGGGGATATAGCAAGTAAGCAGAAAGGTTCTCCCTTTAGGACCGACTACAACAAGCTCACGACTCTAATAGAAAGAAAGGGTAAGCTCTCTACTCTATTTGCTTGCATTGGTATGCCTATCAAAGTTGGTGAACACTTCTGTAACCTTAGACTCGTTACGCTGTTCGACTGAACTCGTTGGCTCCACGTCCACCGAAAGTATGTAACCTTCTTCACCGTTGGTTCCCGTAACCAAACCTTTCTTATCTTTTTTTAATTATTATTTCTTTCTTTCTGAAGGGCTTGCGGTTTATTACACCAAATTCAGTGAACTATTGAAGCGATCGAGGAGTACCAAATGCTGACGGTAACAAAGGTTACCGGGCCGATGCGGCCGGTTACCGGGAATCTTTTAGTTCCCGGGAAACTACGTTCCCTTTGTAAAGTAGGCCATTTTATAACTAATTGGAGTTGACATGAAATGGATCACGGAAGAAGACATAAAAGATGAATGAATGATTCAATCCCTTCCCACTCACACGGGTTCTTCTATTGAAGAGGTTCCCCGGGCGTACATAAGAGCGGAACCTAGATAGAACGCGGAGTACCGGCCCCGGCCGCCGATACAGTTACCATGCTTACCAGCTCTTACCATTGCCGCCTATAGATATAGATGGGAGGTAGGCGGGGCTAGCTTGCTTCTCTTCCCCTAGGCTACCTGCACATCTTATGTGTGAATAAAAGGAAGCGAGCGGCTCTTCGTTTAGTAAACGGCCGCCGGAAGACGACCCCTTCTTGTTCTCGCCTAGTCGCTTCTTTTTTTTGAGAATCCTAGACTAAAGAAGAAGGCTCCTGAATCAGCGCAGGGAAAAATCCGCAAGCAAGAGAATTGTACTAACCTACCGCCGGTTACTTTATCAGGGATCCGCAGGAGAAGAAAGAAGGTCTGGGTCCAATTTCTAATGAAGCGATGGTCCCCCTTACTCCCTATTCTCTCTTAAAGCTTTATAAAGCTCTATAGTTGGTTGAGAACTATTGACTGTAAATGATAGCAGTTACAGTCACTCAATGGATATGCTCGCCTTTGGAATGAAGATGGATGAACAGGAACTTGAGCCTGGAACTGATGAAATTTAGGGAAAACATAGAAACGATCACTATACCGGGGGGGGGGGGGGGGGGCGAGACATGATCGCGACTTAAGATTCAAGTACCGTTGAAAAGACTAAAGGAACGGGGGAATGACTACCTGTGATAAAGCATAGGCTAATACGAGCCGACCAGAAGAAGCAAGGCTTTAGATTACCAGATCCTGGACACAATGTTCCTAGAGATGGAGAGCCCCTGCCTTTTCTAGCCTCTCCTTCTTGCTTGCTTACCTAGCTCTTGTCTTAGTGACTCTTCCTCTTTTCTAGGTTTTTCTGAGTGTGAAAACGGTATATTTTTCATTTGCCAATGAATTGGATCCGCCTCGATTCGATCAATAATGGGATTCTTGGCTAGAGAAAGGTTCTGTGACATGGACGCCCAGCCCAACTCGGTCGGTCGGTTGGCCCACCTAAGATATTCAAAAATGATCGATCGATTTGATCAAATTTGAAAAAGTCTTTCTCACTATTCAGAACAGTGGAGCTTTCGATCAAGATGTTCTCGCCTCCCCCGTTTAGGCTCTCGCTCGAATCGGAACCTTTATGGGTAGGCTTTCGACTCAATCTAATAGCCTACCTATCAGGTGCCAATACAATAAAAGAGAAAGTTTGCGGATGGGCCCATTATCAGATGCAGAACCGATGCGAGAGGGAGAATCAATATGGGAGAAGGGGGATTGAGAGCTTTCAAGAACCAGTGGAAAGGAAAGACTTGTTCCCTGTATTCCTTTCTTTCCAAAGAGAGTCATTAGTGCTAGGGCATAAAAGCTTTGATTGAATGAACGCCACCTTGCTTGTATTGTTTTCAAACAAATCCAATGTTGGGCCAAGCGTTGCCAGCCGGTAATAGCCGAAGGCAAAAAAGGGGGAGATAGAGAAGAGGAGATTCATAATAGTCACTCCACTCCATGGATAGTGCACACAGATTCTTCTTTCATTTGCAATTCCTTTCGGGTCAGAAACGTGGGCTGCTGGTGGGGCTGTGCCCCTTCTCCCTCTTCTTCCGCTTTACAACCAGAATAAGGAACCTTAGAATTCACCCTGATGAAAAAAATGGGATTTGAGAGGCTAGCGGATCAAAATTGTATGGAATGTCCTACTCTTGCCCGGGCTTTCCGATCAACCAATCCCCTATTTCAGGGACATCTATGTTAGGTAGGCCCAGGGATCATTGATTAGTCGAATGATCCCATCCCTCTGGCCTATCATTTGTTGGTCGATCCGGCTGGCGGCAACTGCATCTAGGGCCCCTTTATACTAGTTTGCTGCTAGGAGTCCCTCTAGTCGAATCCATAATCCATAGAAGTCCCAATAGAAATTGACTGACATGGCTCTTCCATCGACGATCTACTGCTCCCTCTTAGTTGCAGATGCCCATGCTTTGATTCGAAAGCCTTAGCCAGTGATGAATCCCCAGGAAGAGAGGACTATTGAATTCTTCATCCCTTTAGTCCAGTTTGAACCCGTCCCAACAACGAACACCTTCCTACTGCAAGGCTTTGCTCTGCCATTCCACTAGAATCCACTCCGGGTCGAAGGAGCAGCTAATCCAACTTCTTAAGATATTGAAGAACGAACAATTGCTTGAATTCCTTGCCGCACCCTGAGATTAGAGGGAAGGTCGATTTGACTCAAATCCTGGACCTGATCTTTAATCCTACACCGGTTAATGATGCGATGGGAGAAGTTTTTCTTTTGTCATTTTTCATCAATGCTGGCCCATTCGAGGTTCGTCCATGCCCAATCCCAATGGACAAACCTTAGCCCCTAGCTCTATAATCCACCCTACCCAGTCCCTGAAAGCCCTCCCGGGGCCTAGCCCTCTTTCTTCGAGTCTTAAGCGGCTTTCATCGTTGACGAACACCCGCGCTAATAAGACAAAGAGGGAGTCTATGCCTTGAATGAATCAGTAAAGTAACAACGGATTAGTGGAATGAGGGATCAAGAGACAGATAAGGGGAGAATGGCAATCATTGGTGGACCTTTCCTTGAACGAGTCACGGAGCTCGCAACGGAATGGTTTAGGTTCTGGAATTCCATCTCTAGTTGGGGCTTTCGGTTCGAAGGTTATAAAATGTGGTGCAGGTTCATCTCTCTCGACCAGTTCAGCTTCAAGGGAGGGTGATCGAGGGGACCCAGACTTTAGATCTCTTCTCTATTTCGGGAGGTCTCTTTCGTATCAAGAGTGTTTTGGGGAGGCCAGGGAAGACGGATTGGATCGAGAGGCGATGCTGATACCTCTTCTTTATCGATCGGATTCCCATCATTTGCAGTCTCCAGCGAACGAGATAAGGGCGAGGGACCGAACATGTTCTATCCTCAACCTCCATCCGTCATTAGTAATCTGAATTCACTATTCCTATTCACTAGTACAATGCGCGCTACAACTAGCAGCCCCTTACTAGTAAGGGAGAAGGCTAGCGCGCAAGGGCTGATGAAAAGCCAACAACTTGTTAGGACTAGGTTTTGGCTTGCCCCTTTCTTCTTATTAGGAAGGTAGGTTTGGAACACTATACAAGGGGCTGCTTGCTACTCACCCCTATCTCTAAAGGGGCGCACACTCGTTACCACTAAACGATGAAGCCGGGAGCGGAAGGAGGGACTTGAACCCTCAACCTCATCCTTGGCAAGGCTATGCTATACCAATTAAGCTATTTCCGCCAGCTACGGTAATGGTGAAGCACTACTGAGTAATTCACGTATCACTTGATACAGACGACTTCTATTTTTCCGCTGAACCACAGTCTTGACCTCCAATCGAGCTATGAACACGAGTAGGTAGGCGGCTAGGGGGCCGGCAGGGCTGCGCCTTTTCAATCAATCTCCGGCTGCTCCGCTATTGGTGCGAGCTGTAAGGAGTCTTGATCTCGAGTCAAGCTGGGGCGTCATCTGTCTTTTAAGTTCAAGTCATTTCCTAAGACGGATCCTCTTATTCTTTCTACGATAATCCAAACTGCAGCTCCACGAGTCTGCTCAGAACCAGTTGATTCCTGAGCCATTCGTTCTCTTTCACAGTCGAGCTATTTCATTCCTCTCGGTTGGCCTTTTCCATCCACTAGAGCAAGTAAGAGAACCTAGAGTGAATGAACTTAAAGAACCGCATGACCGGATTGTACACCGGCTATGTATATGGATGTGCATAAAGAAGGGACGGGGCGGGGAAGAGAGAGGTAAGAAGCTGCAGCGGCACCTCACGAACTTCTTACTGGAGCAGTACTATAGGCATTTTTGAGTGTTTGGATGCACGTCTTTTGTTCATATTCCTGCGCAGTTAAGAGAGAAATTGCCCCCAAGGAAACCACTTGTGTCTTTCTTGGATATGCTCAGTCCGGGTATAGACGCTATGACGTGAAATCCAAGAGACTCGATGTATCCTTGAATGTTTTTTTTAATGGGGGCGCTTCATATTTTCCTTAACCTAATTAATAAGCCCCGGGGGAGAATGATGATGGAGAAGAATTGTGGCCTTCTCCTGTTCATCAACTCTAACCACATTCTTCTGCAGTTGATGTTACGGATCAGCCTCACGCTTCAAGCAGCTTTGCTCAGCATCTGCTGCCGATTGTCAGCCTGTTCAGCTGACCTCAGAGGATTTCAGTCACCCGGTACAACATGTTTATTCTCGGAAGCGATTACAGTCTCTTTCCCAGGGTCAGACTACTCCATAAGATCAGCAGTCTAGCCCAGTTGCTTCCCTTTTAGGCGCTTCCTCTAGTTAAAGAGTGAATTCAGGAGTTCCAGGCAGGCGATAGGGGCTTCGGGGGGATAACATGAATCGTATAAGCCTGAACCCTATTAGTTATGTGCTTCCCCCTTCAAGAGCTGGGCTACTACCCTAATCAAGTTCTTCCTAGCGTATAGTATTGGGCAGATTGAGTCTTTCTCTAATATAGTACCTAATAGTTAGATTAAGCATTAGGAGCAACTTCGACTATAAAGCATCCCGTTAATCTCTTCTCTTTGTGTCTTCAAGCTTCAAGATTTTGCCTAGGAGCTCGGATTCCAGTCCTATTGTTAGAAGGCAGCATAGTTGGAATTTCTTCCTGCGGCGAATAAAGGAAGAGAAAGGGCTCTCTAATGCCTTATTTGTATGATATGATGCAAGGAAGGAATCCTATTAGAGTGATGCAAGTCAGCCTATAAGATGAAACCGAAGATACTAAGCCTGGAATCAGTCGCTCTCTATGTCAATTTTTCTTTAGCAAGAAGCCATGTGAAAGCTATCAGATAATGACTTTATAGAGGTCCCTCGTTGACGCCTTCATTTTGATTTTTTTCATCTGTTTATGATATGCTATCTTCCTTTAGCCAGACTTCCCGCATTACTGTGATCAAGAGGAAGCGCTAAGGTCTATCATTTCCTTAAGTTAAGAGTGAAGGACGGATACTGGCTCTTTAGGACTGATAGTAGCTGCTCTTCTGGTAGTATAGCTGGTAGCTCTACTTATGCTAGCTCTCTTCTTTCTTATGAGAGAGATTCGCAATAGGGGCATTTCTTTGTAAGAAGAAGGCCTGTTACAGCTATCAGATATAGGGGATTTACTTCACGTTGAATAACTATCGTTAAATGGCTTTCTTTTCAGCTGCTTTCATATTTCATTAAGGTAGTTTGCTTACTTAGTGCTTTCGCTAAGGTGACGACTTGAATGAAACTTTCATTGGGAAAGGGATAGATAAACAGAGTCGGGGTCATAGTACTGAGCCGGTTTAGTTAGACCTTACCTTTCATTTCATCTTTGTCTTTTAGCTAATGGTAATAGTTTCAAAGATAGACGTGTCACATAATCACATAAATAAGGAAAGAAAGTGAGTGAAGGAGTGACTCTCGGGGATAGGCACGACTAAACAGACTCAGCCGTCTAGCGCCTTTTAGGCTTAGTCACGTCTCCCCAGATAAGGAAGCAAAGCCATAGCACGAGAGAGAAGGCGTTCCTTCGCCGTTTTATTTCGAGGAAGCGCTCAAGTCGAGACTCTTATATGTCAATAGAGAAAGCAGATTCAGAAAGAAAGCGAGTCATTTTAGTCTGTAATCTTGTAAAAGAGGGTTTCAACTAGTAGACATAACCCGAAAGCCGCGCAAACCAGATCACTCTATACTTTTTACACTTGCTCAATCTCTAAAGCTAATTCGGAAACTTTGGAATGGGAGTAAAGCCCGACAAACCAATCTCGATAGTAAGCATTGGGCGGGCGATAGGGAGGACGGTCTCTGGATTGATTTCTGCTGGCAAGGCATAAGAGCCGTTACCTATGGCCTGTGTGGTCTTCTACAGAATTACCCAATAAATGTCGCCTAACGCCGTGACGGGGACCGGTAGAAGCAGACACAAATTGACTCACTACATGAACTGCATAAGCAATATCTGGACGAATAACAGTAATATATAAGACCCTTATTACCTCCGTAGAAGTCACATTCTGGGGAGGCTCGGCTTCTACCCTGGGCAGAAGGTGGAGAAGGTTGGGCCGTAGCTACTATACTAGGATAAAAGTATGACCTCTTTAAGATCTGGGATAGATCTTTCCGATGGTATCCATAGCCCACCCTCGAAATGGCCAAGGCTTTATAATTGGGTATGACTCGGAAGCCGGCTTGTGCTGGATTCCTGCATACCTCTTGCAGGCATCGAATCTCTTAGCATGTGCTATGTAATCTGCAAGGACCGTAGGCTAGTAGTGGCCATGTCTCCGAATCTCTCGAATTTCCCTCAACGCGCTCGATCTACCTATCTTTCTGAGTTTGATTGGTTTTCGCTCCAGCTGACCTTTCCATTTAATCACTGACAAAACCTACCTTTCAATTCTTCTTACCCTATGAGCTTTCAGCAAAGGACAGATTTCTTGGTCCATTGACATCGATTAACAAAATAGACCTCCTTTCACTTTTGTCGTTGTCTTCCAATTCAAATAGCCCCATTAAGTGAGTGTTTCGCGAGAAAAGAGAGGCTGACATCTTTTCTTATCTATCTATTTTCATAAATGAAGAAGATAAGTGAGAGCTTACTGACTGCATCTTCTAAGAAGGGCTTGGAAGAAGAAATAGAATATCCTTTCTTTTTCGAGAAAAGGTCCCATCCTTCAATACCATGATTGGGTCGACCAGGCCAGATCATGAGTGAAATATCATGATCGGGTCGACTAGGCCAGATCATGAGTGAATAGAAAATTGAAAATGTACATAGCAGTTCCAGCTGAAATACTTGGAATAATTCTACCACTTCTACTAGGAGTAGCCTTTTTAGTGCTAGCTGAACGTAAAGTAATGGCTTTTGTGCAACGTCGAAAGGGTCCTGATGTAGTGGGATCGTTTGGATTGTTACAACCTCTAGCAGATGGTTTTAAATTGATTATAAAAGAACCTATTTCACCAAGTAGTGCAAATTTCTCCCTTTTTAGAATGCCTCCAGTGGCTACATTTATGTTAAGTCTGGTCGCCCGGGCCGTTGTACCTTTTGATTATGGTATGGTATTGTCAGATCTGAACATAAGGCTACTTTATTTGTTTGCCATATCTTCGCTAGGTGTTTATGGAATTATTATAGCAGGTCGGTCTAGTAATTAGGGGGCGCCCGTTCGGTCGCCTATGATACTAGGACCAATAGGTCAAAAATGGGTTTGTGCCGCAAGTGTTGAACGATCCACTCTACACAGGTGTGGGCTTACAGGGCTCATAAAGCCTTTATTTCATTCATCAATATGGCCCTGGTCGGTCACTTTTCTGGGCCAGTATCAATAAGTGGAATGGAAGTCATAAAAAAGATATCTTGATCTTCGCACCTCAGATCAAGAGGAAGGGTAGCTTGTCAAGCTGGCCTAAAATTTGCATTATTCCTAATTATTATATATAAAAATATATATAATTAAGATATAAATAAAAAGATTCGTTGTCTTTTAACCGGCTGTTCTTCTTTGTCAACGCTACTAAGGACCTATAGGTTCGCAATAATGAAAATTGGTTATTTTAAAAAGAAAAGGCGCTATTTAGCCCTACATTAGTAGAAGTAAGCGGCTGAGTTAGCCTAGCCTACCCTAAAAGTGGTATAGTAGGGTATAGTAGGCGAGCGAGTTAGCGAAGACGCTTAGGCTAATAGAAAAGAGAGCGTCGGTGCGTAGCCTTCATTCTACTACGCTACGAAAAGGTTACGAAATCACTTAGATCGACGTTAGGAGAGTCAAGGGGAATGCCATACCTACAGAGAAGAACCGATGTTCGTTGACTTTCTAAGGTCTAACCTTTCGCCCCCTACTGAAAAGGGGCAATTAGCTTTGTACCACTAATAGACTACTTAAGATTCAATTCAAAAGGCCCTACTTAGTTTCGCAAGCCTTTGTCATTGTCAGTCAACTAAGTAGGGCCTGAGGCCCTCTGTGAATCCGTAAATCTGAGGAGCATGCCGTAACAAAAGATGGTCCCCTATGCATTTCATTCTTTCTGGAAGGGAAAAAAAGAAGTACCCCCATCATAGTGAACCTCTCCTTGTGATCGAGATGAGGTAGATGCCTCCCAGACGGGGGGCGGATCGAATCGGATTTTCCTTAGGTAGCCACCAACCTACAGTTATCTTTAAACTTCCGTGCTTAGTGGAGAAGAAGCGAACAAAAGTACGCTCGCTTACTGTCTTGTTCTCTGTCGCGAACTAGGATCGCTCGCCAGCTAGGTCAGATTGGAGCAACATTGTATGAGAACATATTACCCATATTCGGGGACAAGGGGCGAAACGACCTCTCGATCTACTTACTGCAGCCCAGGAAGAAAAACGTCGTCTAGGCGTTACCTGTTGCTCCGATCTCCCCTACGCCTAGGACGTTGTCTGGGCCCACCAAGAGCCATAGTTAGTTGCTGTTTCCATTTGGGAGTTTTTTTCTCGTTGTTGATACCGGCAAGACCCAGCCAGATGATGTCTGCTGGTTGGTAGTGAGAGGACTCTTAGTACCTGCATACCCAAAAGGGGGCGCTGGTTAAAAAACAAGAATTTTTCTCTTTCTTGCTCTCCCTTAGCAGCGGGAAAGGAGTCTATCTATCTGCCTAGCTTTGGTAGATTTCCCCCAACGCAATCCGCAGAAATTCCACGAATCCCTTGGTGGATAAGTCCGACGACTCAGCAGCAGTGCGGAATTTTCTTTCTCGTCTGCTGGATCTGATCTATAGTTAGGGGGCAATACATACCAAAAGGTTCGAAGAAGGATAATGAGTGAAGATCTGCCCCAGCCAAGTCGTCGACCGCTGCGGTACCTGAACTGAATGCTCTGAGGTTGAAAGGCAAGTAGATAAGCGGATTCCTACCTGTATTTTTATTGTCTCGATTCGTCCACTGCTGCTACTGATAATGGAAAAGGTTATGAAGTTGACTTCTTTGCCTTCTTGAAGGTGGTTGGGCATTAACCAACACAACAGTGAAACCCGATCCAGCTTTCGCTCCCTCCGCTTCCACAGGGCCCTCACTTCCTCACTCAACTCACTCAGACGCTCGCCTCACGTCACTTCGCTCGCCTTGGGAGGAAGGCTACTGACGGTAGCGAATCTCAGAATACGAATAAGATCAGAAAGGCCATCATAAGAGTAAACAAGGCAATGGCTTCCGTGAGAGCAAAGCCTAAAATGGCATAACCAAACAATTTAGTATCCAATTACGGACTCCGTGCTACTGAATGGATTAACGAACTGAATATCTTTCCAATTCCGACTGCAGCTCCAGCTAAAGCAATTGTAGTAGTTCCAGCACCGATGACTTTTAAACCCTCCATAACATCTTTAAAAGTTTTCATTTCAGTCTATTAATTGGAAGCAGGATTCTTATTCTTGAAAGCGAGTTAAGTGGCTCTGAGGGGCACGAACGGTATAACAATAAGTACTGATTCGACTAGCTCGAACGTGGGGAACGAATGCTTGAATGTGAACAAATAGCTGACTCTTGCAAGTTTGTGGCCAGCGATCACCCTCTAAGCTATACGCTTGATAACGAACTAAAGGGCTCGAAGCTATAGAAGCTCTACAAATAGCAGTTCTTATGAATTTATGGCACAGTTCTTTAAGCTGGGTAAAGGTAAAGTAAACAGTAAACAGCAAAGACTCCCTATATCGAACCCCATTTTTTTGATATGGCTTAGTATAAAGAGCTGGCTTAGTACATATCCATAAATATGTCTTTTTGACTGCAGCATAGCTATCTCGTAGTAAGAGTCTGAGTAAGCCTCGTTCTGGTGCAAGGTTCTCTTTTAAGTAATTACTGAGGATAGCACTCTATTTAAGTAAGCTCATCGCTCTATCAAGGAAGTTAGGAGCTAGTCTGCCAAGCTTAATAAAAAGTTCAAAGTAAGCAAGGTTGTCAGCGAGTAAGAAAAAGAAAAGGTAGGCTTAGAACCAGTATACCCTATACTTGTATCCAGTAGTTAGTAAGCCTATGAAAAGAATGCTTTGGAATTGTATAAGAGCAGGCTGTGATGCGAGGACTCTCAGGGACCTACTTAAGTCTGCGATCACTCTAAAAGGGGATAGGACCAACCCTTTTATTCCCCTAGCAGCGGTTATGTCTCAAACCGCCGGCAATAGGTTGAGCTCCTACTATCACACCTTCTCTTGCAAACATAGCACTGGATGGAAGGTATGCTTCACCGACCTCGTTTAACACCATGCTTCCTCTGAAGCTTTTATCTGAGTAGTCACTACGCCCTACCCTATCGCTGAGTCTTTGGAAGTGGTTTCACTCCTTTATAGGTCGGAACTCTGGAACCTAAAGACTTTCTCAATCAAATAGGATAGATGGACTGAGTGCGCGTTGCTTTGATTTGAGGTGAACTCCTTTTCCTCTTCTTCCGGACCGGACCCTTCCATGTGAGAAGCAGGAAGTCGAGTTATTGATGAATGAGAATCTAATGTCTTATTAAACCTTTAGGAGCGATCTGTTCATCCAACTCGTAATTTCGTAAGAGAAGCACTTTTACGCCCAAAAAGTCCCATGTCTTTCCGGACCAACCGCCAGCGATTTCAGAAAAGTCTTTTCCCGTTTTTTGGCGAGAGCAGAGCAGTCAAAGAATGCGCCAAACGCCATGAATAGTGTGGAACTTCTACTCTATGGGGATCCAATGCCTCGCGAGATGGACTATCTCATGTATACCGATTTTACTTCCTTCCCTTCTTTGGGGGCTTCCCCTAGTTTGTCAACTGCGTCCGAGGCAGAGAGTGCTCTGCCTGACTTTGACCACTTGTTTCAGAGAATTTGTGATGAATACAGCAAGTGTGTGCATGAAGCCGGGAGGGTCTTACCCCCATGGACCATGCCGGACCTTGTTCTGGAAATGCTTGGTGATGAAGCTATTCAGCACGGCTTTCTGACGGATGCCTACTATGATGTGATGTTATGTGGCACTCATAGTTGGGGATGCGAGGAGCTGCTGAATTTGCTTGATCTAATCAACTATGTATAAAACAACATCTTTCACTGTTTCGTTGGAAAAACCAACGCAAATCTCATATTGACTTTTTTTCGCCCTACTCTAAGAGTACTTTAATTTGATATCTTTTTTTATATTCTATTTATATAAAGGCCCCAGAACGCTATAAGGTGAGGGAACCAGAGTTCTCTTTCTAAAAAATAAAAATAAATGACTATAAGGAACCAACGATTATCGATTCTTAAACAACCTATATTATCCATACTTAATCAGCATTTGATAGATTATCCAACCTTAAGCAATCGTAGTTATTGGTGGAGGTTTGGTCCGTTAGCTGGTATTTGTTTAGTCATTCAGATAGTGACTGGCTTTTTTTAGCTATGCATTACACGCCTCATGTGGATCTAGCTTTCAACAGCGTAGAACACATTATGAGAGATGTTGAAGGGGGCTGGTTGCTCCGTTATATGCATGCTAATGGGGCAAGTATGTTTCTCATTGTGTTTCACCTTCATCTTCTTCGTGGTCTATATCATGCGAGTTATAGTAGTCCTAGGAAATTTGTTCGGTGTGTCGGAGTTGTAATCTTACTATTAATGATTGTGACAACTTTTATAGGATACGTACCACCTTGGGGTCAGATGAGCTTTTGGGGGCTACAGTAATTACAAGCTTAGCTAGCGCCATACCTGTAGTATGAGATACCATAGTGACTTGGCTTTGGGGTGGTTTCTCCATGGACAATGCCACCTTAAATTGTTTTTTTAGTATTCATCATTTACTCCCCTTTCTTTTAGTAGGCGCCAGTCTTCTTCATCTGGCCGCATTGCATCAATATGGATCAAATAATCCATTGGGTGTACATTCAGAGATGGATAAAAATTCTTCTCACTCTTATTTTTATGTAAAGGATCTAGTAGGTTGGGTAGCTTTTGCTATCTTTTCTTCCATTTTTATTTTTTATGCTCCTAATGTTTTGGGGCATCCCGACAATTATATACCTGCTAATCCGATGCCCACCCCGCCTCATATTGTACCGGAATGGTATTTCCTACCGATCCATGCCATTCTTCGTAGTATACCTGACAAAGCGGGAGGTGTAGCCGCAATAGCACCAGTTTTTATATGTCTGCTGGCTTTACCTTTTTTTAAAAGTATGTATGTACGTAGTTCAAGTTTTCGCCCGATTCACCAAGGAATATTTTAGTTGCTTTTGGCGGATCGCTTACTACTAGGTTGGATCAGATGTCAACCTGTGGAGGCACCATTTGTGACTATTGGACAAATTTCCCCTTTAGTTTTCTTCTTGTTCTTTGCCATAACGCCCATTCTGGGACGAGTTGGAAGAGGAATTCCTAATTCTTACACGGATGAGACTGTCTAAAAAGTGAGAAATTATGACACTCGTCATTTTCGAGTGAGTATGACACCAAGAATTGACAAGCTAGCTCTCTTTCAAATAAGATTTGTCCCTGCTGGCATTATTATCCAAACTTCCTTCTCCTTCTCTTGATGTAGAAAAAAAATCCCCTTTATTTAAGGGTAATACAGAATTAGCTCTATCTTATCCAATGGGAGAATTTTGAGTTCATCCTTTAGCTGACTTATCAGAGATCGAGAGAATTGCCATAAAGTGCAGTACTTCCTCTCTGGTGTATAGATCCTTACCATTTCTTTTCATCTATGCTTAAGAAGCTTGGCCTGTCTTACTTTCCTGCTAAACGATACGATGAAGGCTTGATAGTTCAAGTAGTAAAGGGGTAGTCAAGTTGTGGCAAGAGGAGAAAAGCAGTTAATCTTAGTACCCATGAAGTCAGGCTTTTCTAGCTAGTAGAAGGATAGAGACTAAAGAAAGTTAGTTTACCCGAAGCAGAGAGAAGAGAAATGAAGAGTGTCTCCATGTTTAATTCTAGCAAATCTTCTGTGGAGTAGGAGTAGCTCCTAGTTGAGTAGGAAAGTAACTTCTTTCAGTAGCACCTAGTTGAGTAGGCAAGTAACTTCTTTCACTAGTTGAGATAGACAGATTACTCAAGGTTGTACGAGCAGGATTCCTGGGCCACTTACCCCTAGCTTTATGCCTGACTCACTGATACGATAGGGCTTAGGCTTACTTGCTTCCCTTTTCGATAGCTGCGCCTCAAGGGGAGAACCTGCTAGCTCAGGAGTGGCATTTCACCCTAAGCACACCACTGCCATAGTGGAGCAGCCTTCGTGGGAAAACTGATTAATAAGTAGGATCAAAGAAGACTTGCATAATCCCCCTTCTCCCGGAACCTTTCCTCGTCTATTTGGCTATCTTGTCCTTTCCTTTCCTTCTCCCCCTGAATCAGAGCGAAAAGCTCGGATTTCGCTTCATTTTCAAATTGCGTCTTTCCCGTTTTCTGCATTATGTTCTATGCTTGCTATATGCGCAATCAGTCATGGCCTCTCTGAACTTTTCATAAATGGTCACTCACTGTCAATGGAGCCACTTTCTTCGGGCGGCAATTCCCATCATTCGGAGTCAACGACAGCTCAGGCATCTTGACGGGAGAATTCTGAGTCCACCGCAGATGATTGAAGAAATATCGACTAGAAAAGAAGATACTACTACAAAGACATTAGTTAAAAATCCAGCGAAGACTCGATATGTAGAGCTTATTTTCCTCCCGTTGGATAGAGGAAAGGAAAGTCAGCTCAACCAACCATTGCTTGACCCGCTTACCTATGATCGGCGAATTTTGAAATCTTTGATCCCTTCTTTTGAAACCGAAAATCATCATCTTGTTCTGACTGTCCTAGGATCTCTTTTCAGGCAGATCGAGAGGAGAGAGAGGAAATAACAAAGAATAATTCGGCGCGTAGTGAACTGCCAGATAGATCAGCACAACTAGGGAAGCCATTGAAACCCGATCATTCAAAGCATCACAGTTAAAGAGATAGACCGAGTGCTCTATCTATAACTAGGGATGAGCTGACGACCATATTTGGGATACCTTCACCTGGACCAAACCCAGACACTAGGCGTTGACCAGAATGGAGTCCTATTCCCATACTAAACATAGCAGTCATATTAGATACCTAATAATCAGACCTTCAAAGATCAACTATGATAAGTCAGTAATTTCTTAGTAAGTCATTTTGTAAGTCAAATCCCATTGCTCCCCACTAAGGTTAGGTATAAGGCTAGGATCCTTAGTGGATACGTCGATGGATACATTCATTTAGTGCGGCTGTAGTATCAGATTCCGGGGCTTAACAGACACATGTTCGCAATAGCTAAAAACTAACGTGAGAGGGTGCATAATGGTTATCAAAATCCTCCTAAGCTTTCACAGTTTTAGGAAAGGCCATGCCAGCGGTCTCGCTATTCCTTCTTCAGTAAAGGAAAGAAGCCTTGATCCCAAGACTAGCTGTAGATTCTGCCTTTTATCTGGACTGCCTCTAATCATGATTTTGACTCTATTACTAGCGCCTCCCTCTGTCGCAATATAAATCGAGAATAGAGGTGACTTCGCTACCTTTCTCAGTGAAGAATATTCATTTCTTTCCAGCTTTGGTCACATAGGCTTAAACCACTCCTGGGAAACATACTTTTCTATTCTACGATTGGACTTTGCCGGGCATGAGCTACTCTCTTCTAGCCTTCCTCTAACAGGCATCGCAACTTCTTTTTCTTTCAAGCATGAGTGACCAGTCGATTCTCTAATTAAGATATGGCAGTCAACCATCAAGAAATCATCAACTATTTAATCGGGGATGAGCTCTATGGCTAATTCGTTCGGCTATTCTATGTTGTAAGGATCGACTTAAGCTTAAGCTAGAGCAGCTCCTTCAGCGGCTAGTAGTGAAAGGAACTGACGATCTTGGCTTAGTTTTCTCCTGGGGAACTTCATTTCTCGATAGTCAAGGTACCCGAAGTTAGGCAATCAGCACGAATTCCTTTAAATGGATCCCTCTCTCTTCAAGTTCAAGCTAGACTATAATATATACTAAGATAAGAAGGGAGAGAAAGAAAGTTTAGGAATGCCCTTGCTTAAGAGGAAAGACTTCTTGTTACATCAGAGGGTATGTACTGTCAGAACGAAAGGGGGAACGAACAAGCATTCATCTCTACCTCTCCAAGCGACTACTACTAAGTGGATATTCTTTTTGGAAGAAAGACCACAAACTATCATGGATACCTCTATAGGGTCTCTCCTTTCTTTTCTAAGGTATGTCACTTGTCTGTGAAAGGCTCTCTCTCCTACTCTACAAAAAGATTCAATATGAAAAAGAAGAAGCACATGGGATCGGATATATCTTCAATCCTTGAATGTCGGTTTTGCCTTTGAGTCAGTCAATCGATGAAAGAAAAAGTTGAAGGGGGAAAGGTCCTTTCCTTTTTGAACCTGTAACGAAAGGTTCCTGTGAAGAGGTCTCGTAGCCAGAAGTCAATCAATCCACCGGTTTATTTTCTGATTGATTAGAAATATCAACCCCGGCCCTAGTGAGAAGAAGATGGTTAGACGCCAATTGAAAGAGTGGTAGTTTTATCCATGATGACCGGGTGGATCTCTTTGCCCTTCCGATCTACTTCCTAAACTAAAGGAAGATCTAGCTGTGGATGATGTCCCAGCTGGAAAGTCAACCTTTTCATATTCATGCCTGCCCTATTGGAGATTCCAACTATATATGCATTTATACATTTTCTTTTTATGCGACAGGTATGTGACCTTAGGAATTAGGTTTGAGAGTTGCTTTAGCAATTTAAGTTGGCTCCAGGTGTCAGTAATAGAAAAAGATTGGATTGGGAAAGACCATGGAGGTTGACAAACCAGTGCTGTTGGGGAAGCCTCTCATCGAGAAGAAAAAAGAAAATAGGACAATAGCTGACTAAACCTCTGAGCTCTTTTTCTGTAAAGATCCTTTTCTTATTCTTAAAGGGACATTTCCGCACTCATTTCAGATCATAGAGGTCGGGCTTCAGTCGAAAAACCTTCTCCCTCCCTTCCACCGATGAAACTACTCTTGCAAAGTAAAAAAGTCGTATAACGTTTCTTCTAGTCGAATAGAATCTATTAAAGCAAAGCCAAGAGGCGAGAGCGGATCTTTCTGAGGGCATCTGGAATTATCTATTTCGGTATTCACTCTTGTAAACAGTCGCAAATGCTCATCTGTCCACGAATACGGTTCCCTTCTTTTATTCAAGATAGCTTTTATTCAATGAGGGCGAATACCCCTTTTTTTATTTTCCGAATTTCTTTATTGAAAGATATGCTACTTCCCGGTCGAGATGTCTGAGGGAAACTTTTTCGGTATCAACAACTGTTGCAACTGTCCTTTAATTGTGGAAAAGGGTCATGTGTTTCAATCACTTGAATCAGTTCATTAGTTATTATATAATATTATAACTGTAGGTTCGGCAGTACAGGGTAGGTGGGTGCAAAAGAAAGATAAGCTTGAGATGCTACAATAGCTTCAGCCTGATCGATCCGCCTTTAGTATTGGTAAGTTCCCTTCTTAGTCTCTATCGCTAGAAGGCCCTTTCTTTTTAGTGAAAAGGAAACTAAAAAAGAGCTTATAAGGTAAGCCCTTGCTTGTTCTTATGCTTCCATTCAAGATCTCCCCTCTCCATTCTTTGAGTTCGCATTAACATTTCCCATTACTCTGTCTTGTAGGGCTTGTAGGGCATTTCTATTTAGCAAGAAGCTCTATTCAATCAGGGACAGGGAACTGAAGCACGAAGAACTATCGAGAATAGCGCATTTCTTTTAGGCATATAAGTAAATCTATAATGATACCCTCCAGGTTAAGCGATTGAAGTATTCATGACTTCCCTCTCTCCTGTAGTAGCACTCTATTTACTAGTAGATTAGTACTAAACTCGCTTCAAGCTCAGTTAGTCAAGGAATCCGGAGATAGGTTCACCTGTTAGAAGTTTAGATCTATGGGCTTTCTTTATTTAGTAACGAGCTTTGTTAAAGAGATTAGAGAGGGGCTGTAACAACAAAAGAGAAAAGGTTTTCTTTTAAATCTATGGAGTGAATTCACAATTCAAGAGGAAAGGATTAGTTGTTTACTTTTATGGAAGCTAAGGCAAGAAGTCAATCACTTTCCGTATCTCTTGCTTCTTTGGTTAGTTCAGTACGAGTGGCTAGAGCTGGCAAATCGTGTCTTAACAGGTCTTAACAGGTCCGGTGCGCGCGAATAACATAAGTTTCAAACATGAAAACAACTCGTTTAATACTTAGCTTTGGTGGTTTGAGTATGACAGATATACGTTTTATTTATCAAAAAAGTTAAATATTGAACCCTAAAATACTAAAAACAAATATTTTAAAAAATAAAAAAATTGCATAGTACATTTTTTCTCTTAACAGGTCTTAACAGGTACCCAATTTGCCAGCTCTACGAGTGGCAGGCTCAAACTGGCATAGGCAATATGTATATAATAATAAATAAGCGGCAATAAAGTCAAGCTTTTGCCAGAGGATGAGTCTTTCTCCTCTGCTGTGAACGCTATTATCTCAGAAGCTCAATCTGTTGCACGCCTTACATCTCAGATTGCATCTTCGCCTCCACGAAAGAAGAATCAAAGAAGTCAAGTTCCATGGGCATCCTCCGAAGTCTCATCTCAATCCTGCGCTTTCTAAGGGAAGGCTTTAGCTTTCCAATCGTAGGCCTGGGCCTTCTTTCTTATCCCTTTACCAGAGAGGCAACCATCTTGTCTTAATTGTCCCGAGCTGGGTTGTGCTCATTAAAATAGTTGTCCTAAATGCCTCTTTTTAGCTGTCGCGGGAAGTGAAGCAAACTCGACCAATGGACAAGTCTGTTCCTCTTTCGTTTTCTATTCTTGATTCAATCTTCACCTTTCCTGAATGAAGAAAGAGAGTGAAAGAGAAGATATACGCGCAATAGGTACAGAGGGGAGAGAAACTGTCTTTGTTCGGTTCGGCAGAAAAAATCCGAGAAAACAAATAGGAAGAGCACTAACTAATTAAGTAAATATATAAAAGCTATCACCACCTCGAGCAGTAAAACAAAGTCGTTATGGCTATGTTACTAACATAGACAACTATGAATTGTATTCATTGATAGGAGTGACCGCTTTCTAGTCGTAGTTGGTACCGCCCCTGTTCACTTCAGCATGCAAGGAAGACCTTCGGGAAGAATCAAAGTTTTTCTCCTCTGCAAAGCTATCAATGCTTTAGTCAAGATCTTTAGCAGTCGATCGTTCATTTTCTCTCAGGAGACATGGCTTCAATTCAATCATTCTCTCCGACTTTTGAGATAGTCCTTTGATAGAGCAGCCTGGTTGGAAAGGATCTTGTACCTGCCATGTCAAGGTAAGGGCATCTCGCATATTAAGTTACTCTATCGATTATCGATAGCGTAATATAGCCCAACACAGAGAAGGAACAGGGTCGGTAGGTAATTCATCTTCGTTTGGATAGCAGTACGGTACACGCATCAAGATACGTGCTTTTCCACTCGAACCACAACCGAAACTGTAACCTCCATCTAGACCTAAACTTGACACCCGCATACCGCATATGCCACTGGTTTGTCGGACGTTGTGTAGAAGTTCATTCGTGGTAAGCCACGTAAGGAAGGGCTCGCCGGTACCTTACAATTATTTGAAAGAGATTCACGACGCCAGGGAGTACGTGTCACGAATGATTCATTGGTCGGGTATAGGCGAAGACGGCTAGATAACGTCACTTCTCGGCAGAAATAGCAAGGGATTCAGGATAGCGGATCACTTTCTGTTTCAGAAAACCGTTTTCGGGGACAGTCCATCTGAAAGAAATTTTTCAAATTGAATAATTCGGAAGAGAGGAAAGCAAAAGGCCAGGCATTGGACTAGTGGTATGAAACCTTATCCCATTATGGAGTGAGAACCTGATATTCTTTTATCAAAAGACATGGCCTCCCCTAATGGACTTTGGAACAGATACACGAGCCACTATCTTAGAGACCATCTTTCTTGATCGAAGCCTCATCCAAAGGTATACGCTTTAAAATAAAGATACACCAATCATGTGTGGGACGAAGCAAAGCATTCGGGATAGTGAAAAACTCGCAACTTCCCCGATCTTTCCTTAAACCAACCCCAATGGGAAATTGACTCAATAGGCTGCTCTCTCTGAGTGACTAAGGAAGTCAGAATGATCCCAAAAGAAAGAAGATAAAAGATCTCTCAAGACCGATTCTCTCTATCTCTTTAGCCTCACTGCCAAATGAATGTGTTCTTCCTATGGCCATTTCCAGGCCTTTTTAGGCCAGTCAACATGCATATAGGTTAACTCTTTGATCTGCAGAATAGGGCCTATGAGCTATCTCTTTTCTTTTATGGTAGAGATCTCTCCACACTAAGGAACCAAATCACAATGGATCGAACAACTGGAAATGATAACAGAATGCATAGGTCATTAGAAGGAGTTCCAATAAGCGGATAAATATAGTATATCACCTTACTTCTTTCCTCTATGAGGAAGAAATAAAATGGAAGAACCCACGGATATGTGCAAAACTTCAATTCTTGTTAGCCGGAAAATGGCTTGTGGTAAAGACAAGATATACTTTGACCAGACGTGCTCGGAATCTTTTTGTCAATTTGGGGGAAGTTCTCATTCCTTCACCTCTACAATTTAGTAATGCGGCTTTGCCTCCTCGCTTTTGTTCAATTATAAATTGTTAGGAATTGGAAATTCCATAAGTAAAGTGTCGGTCACCCCAAATATTATCTAACATAAGTTAGCTCGTAGACTTGTAGTTATTTACGTTATTTATTAGTGTATTTGTTAGTTAGTAGCTTAGAATAGTTTAGTGTAACACCGTGGAGGAAGGACGGGTCTTTACCCACTGTATGCCTGATCCACAGTTCGAAGGAAGACGTGTAGTATGTAACTATAAATACCCTCTACCTCCCAAGGTAGAGGGTTGGACCTTTCATTTTTCTTAATCTAACCTTCTATGTTTTCTTTCACTTTCTCTCTCTAGAAAGGCTCCCACTTTCTCTCTCTAAAACCATCTTTATACGCCTATCTTGGTTATGATTTAGTGTGTTTGTGAAATCCAATATGTTACATAAATAAATAACCACTTTAATGGAGATTTATAGCATCCTTCAAGTAAATACAGATTAAGATCGTAAAAACAAAAGCTTGTAATATAGCTACACCTAATTCCAGACCTGTTAATGCAAGAACTATAAATAAAGGACCAAGATCCCCTATAAAAAACAAAATATCATTCATACATAGCATAGTCCAAGCGAACCCACTTAAAATCTTTACTAAACTATGACCGGCCATCATATTAGCAAATAAACGTATTCCTAATCTTAATGCGCGAAAACAATAAGAAATTAGCTCAAGGAGTACCAAAAAGGGTGCTAACGGCAGTGGGACTCCTGCGGGTAATAAGAAGCCTAAAAAATGAAGCTCATTTCTTTGAAATCCCAATATAGTAATGCCAATAAATAGAGAAAATGAGAGACCTAAAGTAATGAGAAAATGACTTGTAACTGTGAAGCTATAAGGTATCATACCCTGAAGATTACAAAATAACAAAAAAGTAAAAGTGACCAAGATGCAAGGGAAAAACTTTTGTTTCACATTTCTGGAAAGACCCCCTATTTGTTCGTTTACCAGGTTCAGCACAAAATCATAAATAAGCTCTACCAAGGATTGCCAAGCATTTGGTACTAAGTTTCCTCCTCCTTTTTTAGTAACAAAATGAATTAGAAGTAGGACCAAACTGAGACTTAGCAACATAAACAAATAGGAATTTGTGATGAGAAATACAAGTTTCCTATCTTCATAAGAATCAAAGGGAGAATGGAAAATTGCTCAAGTGGGTTGTTGGGCGTAATCGTAAGAAACACTTTTCATTTCATCCCTGTAGTTCCGCTTCTTGCTCTAAAAATTAGGAAAGACTTGTCGGAAATCGCCAGTTGGCTTGGTCCGACCAAGAAAGGCATGGATCCGACCAAGAAAGGCCAATAGTCGCATGAGTTCTCCTAGACCATAACCCATGCCTTGAAACAAATCGCATGATGCATTCCGGAGTTGCCGTAGTTCTGTTACCGCCTTGTCGTATTGGGTTGGGAAGGATACGACAGGCTAAATTCAAGGACACTCAATTTCAAGCTCAATTTAAGGCTTTCGAAGCTCTGACACTTTCTGTCGCATTTGTTCTATCTTTTGTTTACCTATCATTTTCACTTTCTTTAAACGTACTTAAGTAGCTCTTCGTTCGTTCGGCAGAGGCGTAGAGCTATCTACTTGGTCGCGACTGGCTCTGCTACGCTAGGTTCCCCCTATGGCGCTACGCATCGTTCCCTTCGGTCGAGCGAATCCCATTGTTCCGGTCCGAGAGAATCCCTATGTCTGAGGTCGAGCAGCTACGCTCTCGTTGGTCTAGGTTAGATCCTCGTATGTCGCCACTCTCGTCACTGGGCGTTGTCACTGATGCCCTGTTATCTCAGGACACTCTGCCAGCTTCTTCCTTGTTGACCGGCCTTGTGATTCTCGTTATAGAATGTAGTGCCCGACAGTTTCAAAGAACTGGTGAAGTCTCGGGATCCGCTATAGTAGAGTAAGAGATTTCCCATGTAGAGTAGTCTCCGTATCAGTCCATGGGCTAAGGTGCAATTGCCTTCTTAGAGCCAGTAACTTCGTACTGAAAATTGGAGAAAAAAGAGTTACAGAGGCATCTTCCATTCATATCGATTTTGGTTTTTCTGCACCATATTTTGATCTCCCTTTTCTTCGATCCGGAATTCCCAACAAATCCTTGACTCCTCGAATACAATGGGATTTCACACCTGGCGAATCTTTCACTCTACCTCCTCTTATTAAGACTATAGAATGTTCCTGCGAATTATGACCTTCGCCCGGAATGTGAGCAAATATATCATGTCGATTGCTCAACCGTACTTTGGCTATCTTACGTGGAGCTGAATTAGGTTTTTTCGGTGTTCTCGTCGGTACACGCGGGCGTACTCCTTGCTTCTGGGGACATTGATCCGAAGCTCGAGTACGGTCCGTGCGCCGTTTTTCTTCTCTACCATGACGAATCAATTGATTTAATGTAGGCATCGCTCTTTACTTTTGTCCTTCCCCCCGAAGGATTTTAGCCCTATCACTAGTGGTTACTCCCGATCCGAAGCACCCCTTTTCCATTCATAGAGAGATCCAATCGTCAAAATCAATAAAACGGCCATCATGGACCAAGATCCAAAGGTGATGGATCTGGACACACTCCTTGTGTCAATGATATTTTGTATGATATTATCAAGCAAGCGGAATTTACTTAAGTAATACTTAGAAGACGAATTATATGATGTATGAGAATAAACACAAGTTAACACAAAACTCAAGCTCCAATATTATTAATGAATAATACGAGTGATCTTAACTTATCACTAGGGTTACACCTTGAAGCTTTCGTAGGTAATCTTGTAATGTAATACGTACCTAAGACAATGACCTAGGATCTCCTTTTATACAACAAGGAGTCCTTTACAAGATAAGTATAAAGCTAACATAATAGAATATACACAAGATCTATTCTATACTTATCTAGACGCGTTTAACCTTATCATAAACTGATAGCAGTGGTAATGAAGAACTTGCAGTGGGAATATGTGTCCACTGCTAGTATTAATTCATGCAGTGTAAACCACAACTATCCGTGGTAACGGATTATTCTCAACAATCCTCCCTTAAACTTATGGTTTCTTTGCAAATCAATAAGTTTCTTCAAAATGCATTAACTTCAAGGATTTAGGAATTCAACCAAACACTTCACTTCTTTCTTAACTTTTGGATAGCTCTTGAACATTGATCATGAAGCCTATGTAACAATGCTCTGACCTTCTCATTGTCTTCATGAACTCTTATTGTTGTACATAACATCACAGTGAGAGTTCCAGCTCTGAGTGGATATTCCTTCTCAGCAAGCATGAAAGCATCTTCTCCATTTGCTGTAGAGACATGATGAACTTCACATGAATCATAGTAAAACCATTTAGTACCAGGACATGTGCATGAGAATTTCCAGAAATCATCATCAACATTTGGTTCATAGAGCCTTCTAAGACTAATCCATAAATGCATCTCCTTTGTATCTTTGAGATCTTGAGCATTAAATCTTTCTTGAACTAACCTCCATAGTGTATCAAGGTCATATTTGTCAAAAGCTTTTATAAGATCTTCAAATTGAATGAATGATGAAGTTTCACCACCTAGCCTTGTAATCTTCCATGTTGAAGCAAAATTGCTAGCAGTGTAAACCTCCCAATCAATGATAGGATATCGAACTTGCAGTGGTTCTGGATAAAAATCTCTGTCTTCAATCACAATCATTCCAGTCATTTGTTCTTCAGTGTACTTCTCAGTAGAAACCTCCTTCTCAGTAGACTTTGTATGATCCTTATCAACCTTAGTCTTCTTAATAGTTTGAGAATCACTTACTTTGGCCTTTCGCTTCAATCTAGGAAACCTTCTTTCTTCTTCTTCAGAACCCATTGGAATAAAAGATTTATCTTGTTTTACAGTTCTGTAGTAAGCCTTTTCAACTTGATCATCAGGCATTCCTTTAAATTGATGCTTTTTCCAGTTACCAACATGACAACAATAAGTCTTCATATATTCAAGTATTTGTGCCTTGGTTGGTTGTCTTTGTTTCTTCTGAACCTTTTTGACTGAATTAATCACATCATCAAGTGCTTGATTGTTCTTCATTTTAATAAAATCCTTCAACTGAGCTATTCTTTGTTCCTCAGTTAAGGATGCATCAGCAACAAGGTCAATTGCCTTTTTCTTGATTTCTGGATTATTAGCCACCAGAAACTGAATATCTTCTTCAGTAGGAACATAACTAAACTCTGGAGCTTTCTCTTTCATAATTGTAGATTGAACAGTGGAAATTGAATCAGTATTTTCCATTTTATCCAATCTTTTAGCTTCTAAAAAGCTTGATACTTCTATTTCTTTCAATCTTTTCTTTTCAGCAACTTTCTCAGTAATTTGATCTTCTGCTATCTTCTTAGCAATTTCTCTATCAAGATCAATCTGAACTTGTCTTTTCTTTGAAATCTTACTTTCAGGTTGCTGTACATCTTCCATAACTGCTTTACCCTTGTCAGTCTTCAATTTATCAAATTCTTCACGTGCAGTGGCAATATTTGGCTCTGCAGTAGAAATAGAATCAGTGGTAAAATCTGGCTCTGCAGTGTGGAAAATGTCTTGATCTTCAAGTTGCTCTCCATGAGTTTCAGTTTCCTTTGCTCCTTTACTTGTATCTCCTTCATCTTCAAAATCAATTTTCCTCCCCTCAGTGTCAGAACCTGTTTTCCTCCCCTGTTTGGAAGAATTTCCCAAATCATGATCAGCTGAATCACCATCAGAAAGTGAGGATGAAGATGAAATCACCATCTTTGCAGTCTGCTTGTACTTTTTCAACCTCTGCATCTCTCCCTTTAAAGTCTGAATCTCTGTCTTTAAGAATTGAACATCCTCAGCATACTGCTTCTTGACAGTAGCCAAGTCCTTTTGGAGAGACTCAACCGCTTTGCTAATGTGGTACACAAAACCATCAATTCCAATTGGTTGCCACTGCCCTCAGCACTTCCAACTGTGTTACCTATTGGGAGAGGTGAATCATGGGGCAAAGGTCCAGATTCCTCCATAGTTGGACTAGGTGGAAGTCTAGAACCACCATTGCTTGTTCCTAGACCATAAGGGTCAGAAACTTGCTGTGTTGTCATGAGAGGAGTAGTCTGATTAGACCTTCTCTCATAGGTTCTTGAAACTGGTGGGGTATAATCAATGTTTGGAACATTAATTATGGGTGTGTTTTGTTCAGATGAAATTTTAGCAAGCATTTGGGGTAGGAGAGGTGTAAAAATCATATTGCCTTCTTTATTCAAATTTTGAAAAACTTTAGGCTTTAGGCAACTGATTTGATAAATAGCAGTATGAGATTGCAGTTAAAATTCATTAAGCACAGCTTGCACAAACCTTGGATACATTAAAAATTTGGTTTTACTCTGTACATTGCCTTTCATACTTGTAAAAAGATAGTTGGACCAGTTGAAAATCTTATCAGTGACAAGACAAACCAAAGGATAAGCCATGGTTGAACTAAATTGCTCATACGATGTTTTCTTAGGACTAAGGCAATGTAACAAAGTATGAATCAAAAATCTCCATTGGGGACAAAAACTACTCTTTTTGAAAGTAGCCTTTTTGTCAGTGGTATCATACCCCATGGATGATAAAGTATCATGAATATCAGACATAGGTAATGTGATGAGACCATTGAGATCATCCAAGTGAAGTACTCTCCTCAGGGATGCCTCAGTAACATCAATATTTACCCCATCTACAGTGGCTCTTAGAGCATCCACTGTTTCATGTGTATCTCCAATCTCAAGTGTTATGGACTTGGCAGTAGTCCAAAACTGTTTGATTTGAGAGATATAGATTGTGGGTTTTAAAAGCAATGCATACCTTATATGAGTGGTATGAAGAAAGTCCACAATCTGATGAAAAATAGGGCCACTCTTCTCGTTAGACTTTTGTAGGTAGGCCACTAGGTTGTGCTCATCTGCAAATTTCAAAGAAGCCATAGAAACTTTTGATGAAAAATATTATTATGTCATTAAGAATTGAAATAATGATTAGCTAATTGAGAGAAAAAGATATATATAGGGTTAGGGTTTAGAATTGTTGCACAAGAAAAATTATCTTTAGAGAGTATTATAAGATGGAAAGAAGATAATTTCCTTAAATATTTTAACCCTATATGTATGATAACAGTGGTTACTTTCAACGGCTAGTAACAATTAGTTACTGACACAATCAGTTGTAACGGCTAGAACAACAGCGGTAAAATAACACTGTCAGTGGAAACTGTGAACTAGCAGTGGTAATTTTTCACAAAAATTTCAAAGAGCAGTGGAAAATAAAAGCATTAGAAAACAAGACTGCTCCCATTATAGTTTTTAGTAAACTATCAGCTATCAACGGATTTGATATGTCTTTACCATGAGCCGTTTGCTATGGACTAGCCAACTCTTAATCATAAAGAATATGGTGAGTTGATAACCATATAGTTTTTGGTAAACTATCAACCATAAACGGATTTTTCAAGTCTTTACCAGTAGCCGTTTGCTCTGGACTAGTTGATTCTTATGTGTATTAGACATGGTGAATCAATAACCATTTGTTGTGTATCTCAGACATACACCTTTTAACT
>BPTQ01000009.1:238139427-238154427 GCA_019973895.1 Chrysanthemum seticuspe
TTAAGCATTTAATAAATGTAAACTCTCATTTACTTTTCCTTAACTCACATTTAAGTGTGATTTATGTTTCGAGATTTTATGAAGTTACTGTTTTACTTTAATTATTTTTGTCATTAGCTTATTATTGTTTATCTATTAGCTTAAATTTATAAAAGTTAATTTTTTTAATACTTTTCTTACCTTAAATCTTATAAAGTGTCAATCTTTTTATAAATGTCATCATTTTTAGTCATTTTAATTTATAAAGTTTGAATCTTTTAGTTCTAAAACTATTTTTTATCAAAGTTTTACTCTTTTTATATTTTTAGTTTAATTTTTCTTTTAAAAATCAAGTTTCATCATTTTTTATGTTTTCTAAATTAACAAGTTGCAAACTTTATTCATGTCACCACCTCAAATTCACTTAAAGATTCAAGCTTGTTGGGTCTATTATAGATTTGATGATACAAAATAAGAAGAATGAAACATGAAGGACTTAAAGTGACAAGAAGGAAACTACAAAAAGATGAAGGATTTGGAAGATTCTAGAAGATATGCTTAAAAGAATATTTAGTTTCCTAATTGTATTGTTTCCTAATTATATTATGATTCCTCTTGTAAACCCTAGATGTCTCTAGTATATAAAGAGACATAGGGTCATTAGTTTTAGTACGTACGTACAAGATGTAGACGTCTAAAGGTGTGTGTGTGTGGAAACCTAGGCGTAGGGACTTGGGAAAACGCCTAGGGTTTAGTGGTTTAGTTAGTTAGTGTTAAAGATCAAGTCTTTGATCTTTATTATTGTTTAGTTAGTTTATGATAATGAAAAACCTTTTTCATTATAACGTTAATTCTTATTGAATATTCCGCTTTCGTTATTATGTGTTCCTAGATATAATATTAGACCTCGTCTAAGAGCTTACAACGATCTCACAAAGCTTTGGATGATTAGTAGAAGATTAAGGGTTATTAAAAAGTTATTAAGGATAATTATTGGGTATTAAGAAGTACTTCGGGTTAAGTATGGAGCTTGATGTGGTTTTAGTTTAGTGTTCTTATCGTCGCCGTTATGCTCAAACCATATCCGGTGCTCTCTTATCCTTATTTTTACCTTCTTTTTATTATGTTAATTGTTATGTTTCGTTTAATTAGTTTTGCCATGCTTAGTTTTATTTTTATGTCTTTTAGCTTTAGTAGGATGTTAGAGTAGAATTTTCCATTTAGATTATCTCGTAGTTTATCTTAGCTTTCCTTAGTTTTTATTGCCTTAGATTCCATTTAATTTTCCTTTTAGTCTATAATTATTAAAAATAAAAAACCCAAAATTAGCGATATCTAAGCATCCAACAAGAACTAAAACGCGTGTCTCAAATCCATCATTCCTTTAGAATGACAACCCGGGAGATTAATACTTACCGCGATACTTAGGTATTTAGGTTCGTATCCGTATCTTTCCCTCATCCTTACAAATAACTTTTGGTGTGCTCCAACGACCAACATCAACAACCAACCCTCAAGTGAGGGTTATTACATTGTTTATATAGGCAAGGAGCTAGGGCAACACTCCCTCTCCTTCCCTATTCCTTATTGGGCTTGGGCCTAAGCTTATGGGCCTTCTACATAAGCTTGACCTTAAACAAACATAAAGGCCAAGCTACCTATTACATATGAAATATAAATACTTGAAATACTGTTTAGGAGTGATTCCAACACTCCCCTAAACTTATGATTTCTCTGCAAATCAATAAGTTTCTTCAATATGCATTAACTTCATGGATTTGGGGAATTCAATCAGACACTTCACTTCTTTTCTCTTAACTTTTTTATAGCTCTTGAACATTGATCTTGAATCCTTTGTAACAATGCTCTGACCTTCTCATTGTCTTCATTGACTCTTATGTGTAAGCTTAACATTATTGTAAGAGCTCCAGCTCTGAGTGGATATTCTTTCTCAGCAAGCATGAAAAAGTCTTCTCCATTAGCTGTAGAGACATAATGAACTTCACATGAATCATAATAAAACCATTTAGTACCAAAACATGTGAATAAGGTTTTCCAGTAGTCATCATCAGCATTTGGTTCAAAAATCCTTCTAAGAGTTACCCATAGCTGCATTTCTTTTGTATCTTTGAGATCTTGAACATTAAACCTTTCTTGAACTAATTTCCATAGTGTATTAAGGTCATCTCTGTCAAAAGCTTTAATAAGATCTTCAAATGTCATGAATGATGAAGTTTCACCTCCCAGCCTTGTGATCTTCCATGTTGGAGCAAAATTGCTAGCAGTGTAAACTTCCCAATCAATAATAGGATGTCGAATTTGCAGTGGTTTTGGAAAAAAATCTCTATCTCCAATCAAAATCATTCCAGTCATTTGGTCTTCAGTGAATTTCTGAGTATGAATCTCTTTCTCAGTAGACTTTGTATGATCTTCATCAACCTTAGTCTTCTTAACAGTTTGAGAATCACTTACTTTGGCCTTTCTCTTCAATCTAGGAATCCTTCTTTCTTCTTCTTCAGAACCCATTGGAATAAAAGATTTATCTTGTTTTACAGTTCTGTAGTAAGCCTTTTCAACTTGTTCATCAGGCATTCCTTTAAATTGATGCTTTTTCCAGTTACCAACATGACAACAATAAGTCTTCATATATGCAAGTATTTGTGCCTTGGTTGGTTGTCTTTGTTTCTTCTGAACCTTTTTACTGAATTAATCACATCTTCAAGTGCTTGATTGTTCTTCATTATAATAAAATCCTTCAACTGAGTTGATCTTTGTTCCTCAGTTAAGGATGCATCAGCAACAAGGTCAATTGCCTTTTTCTTGATTTCTGGATTATTAGCCACAAGAAACTGAATACCTTCTTCAGTAGGAATATAACTAAACTCTGGAGCTTTCTCTTTCATAATTGTAGGTTGAACAGTGGAAATTGAATCTTCAGTATCTTCCATTCTATTCAATCTTTTAGCTTCCAAAAAGCTTGCAACTTCTATTTCTTTCAATCTTTTCTTTTCAGCAACTTTCTCAGCAATTTGATCTTCTGCTGTCTTCTTAGCAAGTTCTCTATCAAGATCAATCTGAACTTGTCTTTTCTTTGAAGTCTTACTTTCAGGTTGCTGTACATCTTCCATAACTGCTTTACCCTTGTTTGTCTTCAATTTATCAAATCCTTCCCTTGTAGTGGCAATATTTGGCTCTGCAGTGGAAATACAATCAGTGGTAAAATCAGTTGCAGTTTGGAAAATGTCTTGATCTTCAAGTTGCTCTCCATGAGTTTCAGCTTCCTTTGCTCCTTTACTTGTATCTCCTTCATCTTCAAAATCAATTGTCCTCCCCTCAGTGTCAGAACCAGTTTTTCTCCCCTGTTTGGAAGAATTTCCCAAATCATGATCAACTGAATCACCATCAGAAGGTGAGGATGAAGATGAAATCACCATCTTTGCAGCTTGCTTGTGCTTTTTCAACCTCTGCATCTCTTCCTTTAAGGTCTGAATCTCTGTCTTTAATAGTTGAACATCCTTGGCATGCTGCTTCTTGACAGTAGCCAAGTTCTTTTGTAGAGACTCAACCTGCTTTGCTAATTTAGTACACAAAACCATCAATTCCAATTGGTTTCCACTGCTCTCAGCACTTCCAACTGTGTTACCTGTTGGGAGAGGTGAATCATGGGGCAAAGGTCCAGATTCCTCCATAGTAGGACTAGGTGGAAGTCTAGAACCACCACTGCTTGTTCCTAGACCATAAGGTTCAGAAACTTGCTGTGTTGTCATGAGAGGAGTTGACTTTTTAGGCCTTCTCTCATAGGTTCTTGAAACTGGTGGGGTATAATCAATGTTTGGAGCATTAATTATGGGTGTGTTTTGTTCAGTTGAAATTTTAGCAAGCATTTGAGGTAGGAGAGGTGTAAAAATCATATTGCCATCTTTGTTCAAATTTTGAAAAGCTTTAGGCTTGAGGCAACTGATTTGATAAACATTAGTGTGGGGTTGCAGTTGAAACTGATTTAACACTGCTTGCACAAACTATGGATACAATAAAAATTTGGTCTTACTCTGTACATTGCCTTGCATACTTGTAAATATATAATTTGACCAGTTGAAAATCTTATCAGTGACTAGACAAACCAAAGGATAAGCCATGGTTGAACTAAATTGCTCATAAGAGGTTTTCTTAGGACTAAGACAATGCAACAGAGTATGAATCAAAAATCTCCATTGGGGACAAAAACCACTCTTTTTGAAAGTAGCCTTTTTGTCAGTGGTATCATAACCCATGGATGCTAAAGTATCATGAATATCAGGCATAGGTAATGAGATGATACCATTGAGATCACCCAAGTAGAGTATTCTCCTCAAGGATGCCTCAGTAACATCTATAGTTACCCCATCCACAGTGGCTCGTAGAGCATCCGCTGTTTCATGTGTATCTCCAATCTCAAGTGTTATGGACTTGGCAGTAGTCCAAAACTTTTTGATTTGAGAGATATAGATTGTGGGTTTTAAAAGCAAAGCATACCTTATATGTGTGGTATTGAGAAAGTCCACAATCTGATGATAAACAGGGCGACTCTTCTCGTTAGAATTTTGTAGGTAGGCCTCAAGGTTATGCTCATCTGCAAACTTCAAAGATGCCATAGAAACTTTTGATGAAAAATGATATTATGTCAGTAAGAATTAAAAGAATAACTAGCCAATTGAGAGAAAAAGATATATAAGGTTAGGGTTTAGAATTGTTGCGCAAGAAAAATTATATTTAGAAAGTATTATAAGATGGAAAGAAGATAATTTCCTTAAATATTTTAACCCTATATGTATGATAACAGTGGTTACTTTCAACGGCTAGTAAAAAATTAGTTACTGACACATTCAGTTGTAACGGCTAGAACAACAGTGGTAAAATAACACTGTCAGTGGAAACTGTGAACTAGCAGTGGTAATTTTTCACAAAAATTTCAAAGCGCAGTGGTAAAGAAAATCATTTAAAAAACTAGACTGCTCTTATCATAGTTTTTAGCAAACTACCAGCTATCAACGGATTTGATATGTCTTTACCTTGAGCCATTTGCCATGGACTAGCCAACTCTTAATCATAAAGAATATGGTGAGTTGATAACCATATAGTTTTTGGTAAACTATCAACCATAAACGGATTTGTCAAGTCTTTACTAGTAGCCGTTTACTCTGGACTAGTTGATTCTTATGTGTATTAGACATGGTGAATCAATAATCATTTGTTGTGTATCTCAGATATACACCTTTTAACTCCAACTCCTCATCAAAACTTGATATACAAACTCATACAACAATTGCATTACCCTACAGCCTACCCTCAACACCAAAAAACATTTATGGATTTAGCATTCCAAGACTTGTTACCAAGTACTGAAATCTTCCCACATCAAGACCTTTTGTTAACAAATCAGCATAGTTGTCATCAGTATGAATTTTGACAACTTGAATTAGTCCCTTTTCATAGCAATCTCGAATGAAATGATGTCTAATTTCAATATGTTTGGTCTTTGTGTGTTGAACAGGATTCTTTATTATGCAAATGGTACTGCTATTGTCAATATGTATGATGGTATTCATGAAATTGTACCCATAGTCCAAAAGTTGATTTTGAAGCCATAGAACTTGAGCACAGCAACTTGCAGAGTTGAAGAATTAGCCACCATTGTTTGTTTCTTGCACTACCATGACACTAACCTATTGCCAAGAAATTGACATCCACCAGTTGTAGATTTTCTATCCAAGCTAGCTCCAGCATAGTCACTATCTGAGTAAGTAACCAGATCTAAAGGAGAATCTCTGGAGTACCACAATCCCATAGTAGGAAATGCTTTAAGATATCTGAAAATCTTCTTCACAGCAGTCAAGTGAGAGAACTTAGGAGTAACTTGAAACCTTGCACAAGCACACACAGCAAACATAATATATGGTCTAGATGATGTAAGATACATCAAAGAACCAATCATAGACCTATACATGTGCACATCAACAGCTTCACCACTATTTTCCTTAAGAAGTAGATGTGTAGTCTTGTCTGCAGGAGTGCTAGATAACTTTGCATCAGTAAACTTGAACTTCCTTAGTATCTCAGCCACATATTTATCTTGATTAATGAAAATACCATCTGGCTTCTGGAGTACTTGAAGTCCTAGAAAGAATTAGAGTTCACCCATAGAACTTATCTGAAAATCTTCTTTCATCAGTTTCTCAAAATCTTTGCACATCTCTATCTTTGTAGATCCAAAAATGATATCATCAACATATACTTGGACAAGCAAGATATCATTCTTGTCTTTCTTGATGAACAAAGTTTGATCCACTCTGCCTCTATGAAACCCATTTGTAAGAAGATAAGTAGTTAAGGTTTCATACCATTTCCTTGGTGCTTGATGTAAGCCAAACAAAGCTTTAACTACCCTGTAAACTTTGTTAGGATATTCAGGGTCTTCAAAGCCTGGAGGTTGTGAGACATAAACTTTCTCATCTATCTGCCCATATAGAAAAGCACTTTTTACATCCATTTGATAGACTTTAAAGCCCATAAAAGATGCATAGGCTAAGAACAACCTAATTGCTTCAATCCGTGCAACATGGGCAAACACTTCTTCATAGTCAATACCCTCCTCTTGAGTATATCCTTGAGCGACAAGCCTAGCTTTGTTTCTGATAACAATTCCCCTTTCATCTATCTTGTTTCTGAACACCCATTTAGTACCTATTACCTTCTTGCCAGAAGGCAAATCACAAAGCACCCATACCTTTTGAAGCTTAAATTGGAGCAGCTCTTCTTGCATTGCTTCCACCCAACTTTCATCTTTAAGTGCCTTGTAAACATTCTTTGGCTCCATTTGTGACAGAAAACACATAAATAGACATTCATTCTTGCCTTCATGTATTTTAGATTCATATATTTTACTTATGAATCCATGAACATCAGGCAACTTTGTTTGTCTTCTAGTCTTCACAGGTGAATAGACATCCCCAATCACATTTTCAAGAGGATGTGATTTATGAATAGAAGTGTGGGGAGTCTGAGGAACTGCAATCTCACTTGGCATATTTGAAATTTCAACATCACTGGCTTGAGCTTCCATAGTAACTAGAGTGGTGATTCCCACATCTGGTGTTGCAGTGGAAACACTTTGCCGAACAGTGGAATATGAATTTCCACTGCTTTCAGAATTATCAGCATTCAAATTACTATTTCCTTCTTTTTCCAAGTCACTAGAAGGATGAGCAACTCCAATTTTTAGTATATCATTATTATCTGCATAGTCCCAAAGAGGTAGACTAAATTCATCTTGATCATCTGCATCCTCTTTGCTTGGTTCATCATCATCAAGAAACTCTTCTGAACCTGCAAAATCAAAAGAAGATGTCCTTGTAGAAACAGGCACATAGTTCATAGTATTTGTTAGAGTATCAAGATCAAACAGTCTTTCTGGACCGGTTCCTTTGACATTGACTTTGTTTTCCAGGAACTCAACATGCAGATTCTCTTCAATCTTTTGGGTTCTTAAGTTGAATACTCTAAAAGCTTTACTAACCATGGAATACCCAACAAAATACCCTTCATCAGCTTTTTCATCAAACTTGCCCAGATAATCTATGGTATTGAGAATAGATACATGACACCCAAATGGTCTCATAAAGTCAAGGGTAGCTGGTCTTCCCCTAAACAATTCATAAGGTATCTTGTTCTTTGTCATTACAACTAAAACCCTGTTTTGCACATAACATGCAGTGTTAATTGCTTCAGCCCAAAAAGTAATTGGCAATTTGGAATCGGCCAACATGGTTCTAGCAGCCTCTATCAGTGTCCTGTTCCTCCTCTCAGCAACACCATTTGGTTGAGGAGTTCTAGCCACACTAAATTCTCTTTTAATACCTTTATCTCTACAAAACTCATCCATAACTCTATTCTTGAATTCGGTTCCATTGTCACACCTAATGATTTTAACTTTCATATCATATTGGTTTTCTACTTCTGTGATAAATATCTTGAGGATGCCAGTTGTTTCATCCTTAGTTCCAAGAAAGAAAACCCATGTAAATCTGCTAAAATCATCAGTCACCTCTAGACAATATTTCTTTAGATTCAAGCTGCTCACAGATGTAGGACCAAACAAGTCCATATGTAACATTTGAAGTGGGTGAGCAATATAGTTAACCAACTTTTACCTGCAAGAAGCTCTGTGTTGTTTGCCTTTAAGACAAGCCACACAGGTTTGATCATTTTCAAATCTTTCCTGAGGTAAACCTCTCACTAAACCATCTTTGACAATCTTGTTAATGGTTTTGAAGTTAACATGACCAAGTCTTCTATGCCATAACATGGATTCATCCACTATGGCCTTTGCAAGCAAGCAAGCATAATCATCTTTAGCTACAATGTTGTTCATATCAAAGCTATAGAGATTGCCTTTTCTAGGAACTTTAAGAAGAATCTGACTTTCATCAGGCATCTTAAAGTCCTTAGAGAGAACAAAGCACATATCTTTGGTAAAAAGAACATTGTTCATCTTGTCACACATTTGTGACACACTAAAAAGATTGTACTTAAGCTCTTTTACATAGTACACAGGTTCAAAGTCCAAGTTACCAGTTTTAATAACACCTTTACCAGCAACTTTTCCATTACTCCACCTCCAAAGCTGACATACTGTCCATCATATTGCTCAAAGTCAGAAAGATAGGACTTGTTTCCAGTCATGTGCCTTGAACACCCACTATCTGTATATCCTTGATATGACCTTTTTATCCTTGGATGTTCCTGCACATATAAGTAAAGAGTTAGTTTCTTTTGGGGACCCAAGCCATGATTGACTTGGATATGCCTCGTGTATCAATATAGTTAAATCTATCAAAGGTCATTGATACACCATTGGGATTGGTTGTAGAGGTATTTCTTTTAGCTTTCCATTCCCAACGTGCTGAGGCCTTCACAGCATTGTCCATGTCCCCCCTTTTCATATTTAAAACCCTTGCAGTGGTAACTTTTGAATGAGCAGTGGTAACTGCTGGTTTCTTTTTAGGTACCCACTGTTGATTATTATTAACCTTTTTAGCTTGAAAGGTTCTTTTTCCTGTTTGTGCATATTTTGTTAAACTTGTTTTGAAGTTTGCACTTTTAACAGGTGACTTAGGGTGAGCAGTGTTAATAGTTTGTGCAGTGGCAAACATTTTGAGGCCACTTCTAAGTTGAACTGCTCTTGGGACCATTTTGCAATTAGAGCTAGGGTGTACATTATGATGATACCGGTTAGACTCCACCCTTTTATACCCATAGACTTCCCTTCTCCCAACATGATAGTCACAATAAGCATGTAAATGATCAAAACTATCACAGATATAGCATGCCTTATTGTTCATAACAAAATCACTACCTAGTTGTTGAGATTTAACATGATTCCAACTCCTCTGGTTACCCCTAGGAGCTGTAGGCTTGTTCCTATACATCTCAGCATACCTTACAGTTGGTCTAGGTTTATTTACTGGTTTCTTAGGTTCCTCTGTAACAGTATTAACAACTTTTGGGATAGTAGTCTCTACATTCTTTTTAACACTCTCATCTACAACAGATGAGTCACTAGCACTCTCAAAAACATCATTATCAAGCTTATTTTCTTCCTCACTCTTCACAATTGTGTCTTTTAAAGGACCATATTCTCTTTCAAGATTCTTAAAATCCTCTATGCCTGTATGAGCTAAATCTATACCTGGAGGTGAATGAACACCCCTTAGTGGTGGAGACGCAGTATTATAACCCATACCAGACTTAGCTTTATTATATATTTGAGCATTCCAAATTTTATCAATTGACTTAGACTGATGATAACATGTGTCTACAGTTAAATTGACATTTTCAATTTTCTTTTGAAGTTTTTCAAGCTCCTTTTGGTATGCTTCATTCACAGCAGTTGTATGTTCTACCTCTCTCCTAAGAAGAATCATATCATCATTATAATTTGACTCATTTGCCTAATAGTGCTCTATTTGTTTTTCTAAAACTGCCATGGCTCTCATAAGATTAGCCACAGTATAATTAGCAGTGTATAACTCTTGTCTTTCATTAGAATATAAATCATTAAGTCTTTCAACTTCTCTAGCAGCCCTACATGTTTTAGAGAAGCATCTATGTGTTCTTCTTCAAGATCATCAGCCATGAAACTCCAATCATAGCTCACACCATCAATAGCCAGCATTGCCTTTGGTTCTTCCACAGTTGGTCCCTTCTTTTGCTTGTACCATGTAGATCTGTTGTCCTTGATCTTTGGTCTTCTACATTCTCTAGCAAAATGTCCAAACTTGTAGCAGTTAAAGCACTCCACTTTCTTCTTATCAAAGCCTGCAGTATCATCACCATTAATGTGGATAGGCTTGTCAGTCTTCTTGTAGAATTTCTTAGCCCTTATGCTAAGAAGAGCTATCTGCCATTTTATATCCATCTCCTCCAAGTCATCTTCATCGATTTTCTCTATGTATTCATGAGTTAAGAGAGAGCCATCAACTTGTGTGGAGATAAAATCATAAATGGTAGGATCTCCAATACTAGCAACCTTCTTCTTTGATCCTGCATTGGCAATATTCCTATTGCCAGTAGAAACTTTAGAACCTACAGTAGCAATATCATCATCACTTTCATCTTCAGAATCATCACTGTCAATAGAATTTGACAACAATGCCAAGCTACTAGAGCTTGTACCAAGTTTCCCTACCTTCTTCAACCTTTGTTCAATAAGTTTGAAGTTGTTGTAAAGATCATTAAGCTTCATTGTTTCTATGTCTGTTTTGTTTTCCCAGACAGTAACATTGGTTTGAAACTCTGAAGGCAAACTTCTTAGAAACTTCAAATTGAGGTCTTTCTTTTCTGCCTCAATGCCAAACACAGTCAGTTGTGTAACAAGAGAGTCATTTCTTGAAGCAGAGAAGTTTTCATAACTTCGCTTTAACAATGTCTTTTGAGTCTTCTTTGTAGCATCATTACCACCAAACACTGAGCAAATCTCTTCAAACAGTTCTTTACCAGTCTTGAACTTGCTGAATGCAATAATCTGGTCTCTAGGAAGAGTCATCAGCAACAGACTTCTAGCTTTAAGATCATTCTTCTTTTGAGCTTTTTCAGCATTTGATTCAGGCACAGAAACTTTCACAACATCTGTGTCACCAACTTTTGAAGTAGTGGTCACAGATTTGAAAGAATCACCAAGTTGAATGATCTCCCATAGAGCATAGTCCTGTATGAGGAAGTATTGCTCAATCAGTATCCTCCACATCTCAAACTCATTAAGCTTAATCTTAGGGAGTCTGGGTGTAGAAGAAGAGTTTGATTGGTTGTTTTCCATCTCCATTGAATTGAGTGAGTGAGTCAAGCTAATTCCTTGGATCTTCTAAAACAAAATATCAGAACCTTTGCTCTGATACCACTTGATGGATCTGGACACACTCCTTGTGTCAATGATATTTTGTATGATATTATCAAGCAAGCGGAATTTACTTAAGTAATACTTAGAAGACGAATTATATGATGTATGAGAATAAACACAAGTCAACATAAAACTCAAGCTCCAATATTATTAATAAATAATACGAGTGATCTTAACTTATCACTAGGGTTACACCTTGAAGCTTTCGTAGGTAATCTTGTAATGTAATACGTACCTAAGACAATGACCTAGGATCTCCTTTATACAACAAGGAGTCCTTTACAAGATAAGGATAAAGCTAACATAATAGAATATACACAAGATCTATTCTATACTTATCTATACGCGTTTAACCTTATCATAAACTGATAGCAGTGGTAATGAAGAACTTGCAGTGGGAATATGTTTCCACTGCTAGTATTAATTCATGCAGTGTAAACCACAACTATCCGTGGTAACGGATTATTCCCAACAAAAGGGATCAATCTTGTTGGGAGGTACTGCCGAAGGAAAGGAAAATGTGACTTCCGAATCAGGGATAATAAATAAAATAGAAACAAGATAAAATTGTATATCAAAACGACTTCTGGCATCACCGAAAGGATCAAAACCACATTCGTAGGCCGACAATTTTTCTGGATAGGTCGAACTAGGGATGAGCACGGTATCGGTCCCGTATCGATCCCGTACCGAATTAGTGGTACCGATTTTTTCCCGACCATAAATTAGTGGTACCGGTACCGTACCGAACGGGATTCGGATACCGGTACCGGTACCGAGAAATCGGGTTTTCCCCTCTTTTTGTTAGGAATTTCCCGATTTGGTACCGGTCCCGTACCGAATTAGTGGTCGCGATTTTTTTCACCTTATTTCGTAGTCCCGGTACCGTACCGTATTTCAAGAATCGGTACTGTTTTGGTACGGTACCGGTACGGTACCGGTACGGTTTCGGTTCGGTTCGAAATGCTCATCCCTAGGTCGAACTATTGGAAGCAAATGGAAAAGAAACACCGAGTGTGATCAAAGAAACTAGCGGACTGATCACTAAATAGATACAAATAGGTGCAAATTCTGACATCACCACAGCCCACTTTGTTTTCTCGCTCCTTGCTCGCGGAGCGGTATACCGAAAAAAAGATAGGATTAGAATCGATGACTTAAGCCCTTGCGCTATTCCCCCATGATCGCATCGTAGATAGCAGTCAGAGTCAGTACGCTTTCTATTCTCTTTATATTATATATGAAAATAGATAAGAAAGGAGGGCTGCCGAGGCCCGGAACTTCTCTGAGAGGTTCCTTTCGATACTCTGCGCACAGAAGCGATATCGAACATCACTTATTGTCATTTCTCAATTGATGATACTTCATTTAGCTACTTAATAAGATAAGAAGATCCATAAAAAGATCAAATAACGGAAGGCGGGAGGTCGATTAGGAAAGGAGCTTTTCAAATCAAAGAATTCGTTGATTGCAAAGCCTTCTTTCAGATAAGTCGTTTAGAAAAAAAAAACTCCTTAACTCATTAACTCAGGATCGGTAAAGGCCTTACTCTATTCCTTGTCAGGAATAGCGGCCTTAGAGCTTCTACTACTATCGGCTATCTAACTCTCGGGAAATCGGGGGTTTTGTCGGGGAATCGGTGTCGTGGTGGTGCTACGAGATGGCGATTTATCGTATAGAAGAATGGATCCGCGGACCTATTGATTGACCATAGATGCGAACCGATCGACCGCTACCTAAGAGAAGATAAGTAGTTCTTCTATCGTTCAAGGGCAAGGGGAGAACATGTAGCGGCTTGCCTAGATCTCGTATTTCCCACGTAGTCCGTCGGTCAAACCAACGATTCTCCTCTCAAAGTAATAGAGAGATCCTTTTCTTTTTCCGGTATGTAGCTCCGCGAGCAAGGAGCGCATCATCAGAGCAGGGCGAAAACGAACATAGGATCATGGCCCTTTTCTTCTTTCTTTTGCTGCTGATCTCACATCGAGAGCAGCTCCTTCGTGTTCAGGATGATCGGATGAGAGATCTTCCTCCGACTCCGAGAAATCGGTCAAGCGGGATGTTAATACAAATAAGCCGTAAAAACGTTTATTTATATTTTACGATCTTCTAATGTTTTGTCGATAACAAACGTAAAATCATTTTAACGAAACAAATAAAATACGTAAATAGTTTGAGCCAATAGTTTTCTAACACACTTACGTTTTCACATAAAACACTAAAACAAATTTAAGTGATTTTATGATTTAGTAATACATATGTACAACAACTAGTGTTTACATATTGGGAAAATATATACATAACTAGTATGTACTATAAATGGGTAAAATCTACAACCCATGGTATTTATCCATACCCACTTGACTAGATACATTGCACTCATTAGATACATTGTATCTAAAGAGATACCCATGGACCAACTCATAACCCATGACCCATAACCAAAATACCCTTGTCGGAGGGATCCGTGGGATCCGGGGAACAATAATCATTTCTCCTCTATAAATAGTGAGCCATTTCTTCCTTTTGGGTTGCCACTCTCACACATACTTACCCCAAGTATTGTAACTCTCTAACCACTGATCCTAAGGGATCTTTCAATGTAGTTTGTCTTTTGTTTTTGTGTGATTCTCTAGGTTCCTCTTAAAGGTGAGATCACCACTTTTTGAAGTCAAGCAAGCTCAAGTCCATAAGTTGTCGTGCTTCGTCATCATCAAGACTACTGAGGTTCTCTTGTTGATAGTTCTTTCTTTCTCCATAGAAGTGTTGTGTCAAAGGCATTAGTAAAGGATGCCGAAAGAGTCAAGACGAAAGCATTAGTGAAAGATGTTTAACGTCCGTGTCGAAAGCATTAGTGGAGAATGCTAAAGGTGTCAAGACGAAGGCATTAGTGAAAGGTGCCAAGCGTTGTGTCAAGGGTATTGGTGAAGAATGCCTTGAAATCAAATCAAGTGGCATTAGTGAAGAATGACAAGGTTGTATAATCGATGAGGTGCATCGTTATACATATAGGTGATAGTTTGTTTCAAAGGATGTTGATATCCTTGATGGTGTTGTAATAAGGAGTTGGTCTCCTTTGGGATTAGGTGTTGTGTAGTGTTGGGTAGTAGTTCCTCCATTGTAATAGAACTCGGTACTTAGCCTAGTACCGGATAAAGGGTAGGCGACGTTGTGGTAGGTGTGGTTCACCTTGGTGTGAAAGAACCCGGTGGTTAGCCTAGTACCGGAAAAAGAGTAGGCGACGTTGTAAAGGCTTCTCCGCCATAAGGAGTTGGTGTCGTGTAGTGATTACGAACTCTCGAGTAGGTGACTCGGGGAGTGGAGTAGGGCAAGGAAGGTGTCCTTGTAGCTGAACCACTATAAATACTCGTGTCGTGGTTATATGCTTCTTACTCTTTATCTTTCATTACAATTTTATATATCTATCTATCAACGTCCAACATACACATCTAAGTAGATTGACATAAGTCGATCTAAATATTTTAAAAGGAAGTTTTAAATTGGTAAAACTATTCAACCCCCCCTTCTAGTTTTCCACACGGGAGGCTACCCTCGACTTACCTCTCTCTATAAAAACCCCCTCCCCAGAG